>JANZXR010000170.1:10704272-10720002 GCA_027575705.1 Erythroxylum echinodendron | reverse complement strand
CTTTTAATGATTTTTAGAGTGTGACGCAGATTTTACATAACAAAGTAGGTGACTATAGAGAACTTTAATTTCTAACTTGTTTTCACATTAAGATCTATAAGTCAAAACCAAGAGAGTTTTAGATGTCTATACCAAATAAAAGGCATGAATATGATACATCAACAATTAAGATCTCTCAAATTGTCTTTGTTGCATTAAGATACTTACATAGAGTGGTAACTCAATCAATTTTGAAGAGGAGGGAGAGTATAACGGTATTAATGCTTAGGGATTTGTTCTATTTGTGGTAAATTATTAGGAGGAGACCTTTTCATATAGGATTTTACTTAACTGTACATTTGAAGCAACTAAGAAAAAAAAGTGATGGCATTCAAGTATTGACTTGATTAATACAAGCTTCTATATAGGGAAGCCATGAAGAGGGGTTTGGAAGGCTAGTAAGAGCTTCAAGTCAAATGCTAAAGCAAAGCTGAAAATAATAAATATAGAACATAACTGACTTAGATATAAAAGAAAATTGTCATTACTCTTTTAAGGAGGTCTTACAAGATAAAGTTCAAAGAAAAAATTAGGAGTCACATTTTAAGGTTAAAAGGCCAAATTTGAGCTTAATCTTTTTTAATTTGATCAATTTGGAACATTAACTTCAAACTAGCTCATTTAAGGGCTATAATTTCACGAGTCTACTCAATTAAAGACTTTTTTTGGACAGAAATAAGAGCGTATTTACACACGCCGTTACATGCAGGTCATTTAGTGTTTACATGACACGTTAATAGACCTAATTTATTATCGACAACTCCAGGTGGAATTTAAGAAAAATTTAATTAATTTCTTGAAATTTTGACTTAAACATCGAAAAATTCTTCCCTCTTTTTCTTGAACAAATGTTTTTCTTAAGTAACCCCAAAATCGTTGATGAATAGATGTTTCACCCTTTTTTTCTTCCCTCGATTGTGCCTTTGCTCCAATCCCTGGATGCACCATCACTTGTGCCTTCTTGGTTGTGTGAGTGTGAGATCTCTCTTTTCGTGTTGAAGGTGAATGGGCGGTAAGGTTTTTAGATATCTGAAACATACATGTACTGTGATTGAAGACCAAAGTAGGTAATGAGAGTCATGTTCCCTTCTAATTTTTGTATATAAATTTATGATGTTTTAATATCCACTTTATTCCTTTTCCCTAAGAATGTTACATTTACGTAAATTATTTTATCTTCTTTAATTGAGTTTGATTATTGGGTTGAATAGTGTGTTGACGATAATAGTCCTTCATGAAAGTTTCTATTATACATTTGGATATAGGATATGATCAGGTTTTCTCTTCCCCATATAGTTGACATTGTATGTAGGATATGATTTGTGTCACTTAGTAGTTATCTATGTTTTGATATTGTCGATACGGTAGGTTAAAGATAAAGTATGACATTCATAAAAGAGATGCAGATTATTAAGAGTAAACAAATTCAGTTCTGTAGAAATCATTTAAATGTCAGTGGGCGTACAATCAACATTACAGTATTGTCCTGTAATACTTGAGAATGAGCTCAAGTAGTATTTCTTTAAGGTAATGAGTTTGATTAGAGGATTCAATTTGGTTGTGATTTTGTGTTGGGTTGGAATTTTTAAAATTTTCAACTTTGGTTGTAGAGGGACGCGTTATAAGTTTGATGTTTGCTTAAGGTTACACGCTCTAAGTTTTACTGTTTATAACCTTGGTAATTACCACAAGCGTACAGGTCATTCGTGTAGCACCTAAGGTGTTGATCCGAAGAGGAAGGGAACTAGTCCTAAAATCTAACAGTAGCTAAGTTCATAATACCTAATTAAACAACTACTGTCGAAATTAAAATTAATCAGGAATCAAATATGAGAAATTAAAACACCAAAAGAATGAACAAAATAGCTAGCTCACACAAATAATCCAAAACTGAACCTAGAAGTGACCAATTGAGGGAAAGGGGAAATTAATTCGAAACTAAAGAAAATCTGCCCAATTATGTAATTTCTGACTTAAAGGGCCTAGATGGTCTTAGGGTAATTAGTCTCTCTCGAGTTATAATTCTTAACCTTAATTAATAATCCCTAATTTAAATTATAGAAATTGCGATCTCTCGATCCGCAATTGGTCCAAAACCTAAATTAGTTCTAAAGTTGTCTATTAACCTACCGGGAATCTTTGTTCTATCTCTCATTACACAACTCTACCGGTTTGATTCAACTCTCTACCTATCAATTTACCTAACTCTCGTTAACCTAAATTAATGATTTTTACCTGGCTCACGCTCTCAGTTTGTTGCCAATTTATAAAGAATTGAAATTGAATTATAAATAAATCGAATAAAACACAATCAAATAAATTTTATTAATCTCAAGAGCAAAAAACCCAAAGGTCAGTTTAGACAAAAGATCGACACTCAACGATAATATTCCTAATCAACATCCAAATCTCATACATGCCTTCGTCTAGGAGGTAGTGATTGCGGGAAACTGCTTGTTCTAAGAAGTACATTGCGCCAAATGTATCTCTGTGCCTCTCTTCCTTCGTCTCCTTCCTCAATCGCTTGCTTTAGGTCTCTCTCGGATTTTTGCAGAATCTCACTTTTTGCACAACTCTCTCAGCTCTTTAATAACTACTGGGGGTTGCTAGGTATTGTTCTATTTATTTTGTAGTAGCCCTAGGTTAAACTCGGGGTCGAAACGGTTGAAAAAACAACCCAAAATTAAGTTTTCGTGTTACCTCGACGTAGGGCACGATCGTGGCTCTGACTTGACGCTCTTTGTCACAATCCTGGCCCCTGGTGCACCATTGTGGCTTGGCTGCTGCTAACTCTTCCTTTTCTGTCACGATCGTGGCCTATGTCTTTTAGCCCGAAACTCTTTAAATCTTCACGTTCTCTCCTGTTTACCTTGCAACACTAACACACACATCAAGGTACCTAAAAAATATAACAATTAAGCAAAAAGATTCATATTAATCCATAAAAGGCACATAAACATACAAACTAACATAATTAACACATAAACACACACTTAACTCTCAATTTAATGTTAAATATTTACCAGATTACACCCTAAAACATCATGCGAAATGCAACTATCAACATCCCTACACTTAAATGTTTTCTTTTCCTTAAGCAAACAAAATAACAAAACTTATACAAACACATAACACATAATGCAATAATGAGACAATGGCTCTGACTTCATGAAATAACTTTAATCTTGTACACAATCATTCGAATTATGACAAATCATTAACAAACAAAATATGTGTCTAAGGGCTTTGAACTAAATATACAACTAAATCAAGACCTAAGTATTACTTAGTTACCCTTTTCAATTGTACACACACATTAATAAATCTTCGGTCCCTCGAACTTTGTAACTGTTCCCAAGTATAATTTCATGAAAATTCAAGCTTATTACAAGTTCGGTAGGTGTTTATTTAAAACACTTCTTTTTTAACTTTATTTAAACCGAGACATAGTCTTTTACTCGAAGGCAAACATTTACGATGAATGTCAATCCGGCAACTCAACTAAAACATTTACAATGAATGTCAATCCGGCAACTCAACTAAGTCATTTATTAAACAACTTGGTTGAAACATCATTATAGCTTTTTTACATGAAGACACACATTTGTGATGCATGTCGATCTAGTTACTCAGCTACATCACGTTTTCAACTGGCTACTAGCTCTATTCATAACCCGAAGGTCAACAAAATAAGTAAAACACACATTATTTATTTATTTTATTTTTCTTACCTTATTGTTTTTAGCTATTCGTATTCATGAAAAATACTAGTTAAGCTACTTAAGTTAAATGGCCTCAAATTATAAATGAATGTAACAACCTAACTAAGTCATTTATTAAACAGCTTGGTTGAAACATCATTATAGCCTTTTTACATGAAGACACACATTTGTGATGCATGTCGATCTGGTTACTCAGCTACGTCACTTTTTCAACTGGCTACTAGTTCTATTCAAAACCCGAAGGTCAACGGAATAAGTAAAACACACATTATTTATTTATTTTATTTTCTTACCTTATTGTTTTTAGCTATTCGTATTCATGAAAAATACTAGTTAAGCTACTTAAGTTAAAGGGCCTCAAATTATAAATGAATGTAACAACCTAGAGGGTGCTAAATTTACATTAAGTCCTAATTAAACTGTATATTTATTTTAAAAACCTTAATTCACTAATTTTGTGAACTAATGATCATTCACAACCTACTAGACTATATTCAGAATTAAACAAATTTCACTCATCTAAGCCATTTACACATTCAAACAATTTGCACAATGCAACCTAATAACTATCATACGGTATGCGAAATCACATTTAAAAGCAAAAACACAGAATTTCTCCCCACAGTTGAACAACATATTATCCTCAATATGAGAAGGGTACACAAGCACCAGGGGGAAATAAAACACAATATATGAAAAACATAAGAATAAAATACTAATAAAAATGAAAAGAAAAGGGCTAGACATGAAACCGTTTATGGTGATAGAAGTGATGGCGGCAATAGTGTTGAGACTAATTCTGCTTGACATCGAGAGTGTTTCCCTATCTTATAAGCGATTCAAGAGAGCAAAGAATTAGCAATCCTAACCATTTCAAACCATTCAAACTTATTTAAGAATTTAAAACAAACCTAAATACACAACAATTTAAATCAAACTACTAAATGTGCTAATTTATGGTCATTAGCTTGACCTCTATCCTTTAAAAATCAGTCAGGATCAATTATGAGTAGCTTGCTTCCACTCTTTTCATTTAACATCAATTTTGTAGCCTGTGAATACCCTACAAATTATAAAATGATTAGAAGGACAATATTGATAAAGTTGAGAAAACCAATTAATTTCATCAATGTCTTTCTCATTAGCAAACTGTCAATAAAATAGGGAATAATGAAACTCCCTGATCTTCCATCGAATATAACAGTTTGTCTTGTATGAAGATGAATTGTTCTCCTTCTTCCTTCATCACCTTCGTCTCCTTTACTTCTTTCACTTCATAAACAGAGACCTTTATCGCTTCTTCAAACTCGATGTCTGTTTTCGTCTGTTCATTGTCCTCTTGTTCATCATAAGATTCGAACATATCAACTATCCTGAATGAGCTACTAACTTGTAGATTCTTAATTACATAATTTATGTTGAATGTCTCTTCATCATGATCAATCCAAGGGATAGGGTTCTTTGCATGGACATTTACCCAAGAGTTTTCAATTTTCACATGAGGTATATGTAGGACTGATGAATAATAGAGAGGGTTGGAATTATTTTCCTCGTACACTTCCATCATCTTTTGGTTGCCAACGACTTGGTTCTTGGTATGGTCTTTCTCTGGTTCTTCTAGCTCTACCCCATTCCTAAGTATGATAGCCTTGTATTGCTCTAGTTTTTTTAATTCTATTTTTCTCAAAAAGTCTTCCACATTTCTCTTACAAAATTCACGGGAAAGCTGTCTTACTTGAATATCCAAGTTATGAATAGAAGCGGCATGATTTTTCGTCACTTGATCAATTTGCTCTTCTAGTCTCTTCTGCCCTTCTTCCATGTCTGTAAGCTTATCCAAGATCTTATCTAATTTAGAATCCCATTAACTGGATTCATTATGTTGAAATTCAAATAGATCTTGATGTCCCTTATGAGTACTTGCATTGTTGAAATAATAGAAATCTTGGTGGTTCTGCCACCCCGAAGTGTACATGGTCCAATAAGGGTTATTATTTATCCAACCATACTGTGAGTCATTGTAATCCTCAAAATTTCCTTGCTCCCTATAATATATATCTTTCATCATTGTTCAGCATTCAACTCTTCATATATCTCATTCTAAAATGTTTCCATATGTCTTTACTTTACGCCCCAAATTTTTTAAATAAAAACAAAAGTTAGTGGAAAAGCTTTGGACTAAAGAACTAAATTGCCTTCCCCAGCAACGACATTAAAACGTTGTTCGCTCAAGATTACACAAGCTAAGTTTTACTATTTATAATCTTGGTAATTACCGCAAGCACACAGGTCGTTCGTGTAGTACCTAAGGTGTTGATCCCACGAGAAAGGAAACTCGTCCTAAAATCTAATGACAGCTAAGTTTGCAATATTTAATTAAACAACTACTGTAGAAATTAAAATTAATCAAGAATCAAATATAAGAAATTAAAGCACCAAAAGAATGAACAAAATAGCCAGCTCATATAAATAATCTGAAACTTAACATATAAGTGACCAATTGAGAGAAAGGGGGAATTAATTCGAAACTAAAGAAAATCTACCCTATTATGTAATTTTGACTTAAAAGGCCTAGACAATCCTAGGGTGAATTACTCTCTCTCGAGTTATAATTCTTAACCCGAATTAATAATCCCTAATTCAAATTATGGAAATTGCGATCTCTCGATTCACAATTGGTACAAAAACTAAATTAGTTCTAAAGTTGTCTATTAACCTATCGGAAATCTATGTTCGATCTCTCGTTACACGAATCTATAGGTTTGATTTAACTCTCTACCTATCGATTTACCTAACTCTCGTTAGCCTAAATCGATGATTTCACCCGGCTCACCCTCTCAGTTTGTTGCTAAGTTATAAAGAATCGAAATTGAATCATAAATAAATCAAATAAAACACATTCAAATAAATTTTATTAATCCAAAGAACAAAAAATCTGAAGGTGAGTTTAGACAAACACTCAACGACAATATTCCTAATCAATATCAAAATATCATACATCAATGAAATCGAAATAAAAAATAGAAGATACTGTCAGAATGGATCTCATAGGTAACAACTGCGGGAAACTGCCTGTTTCGGGACTTATGTCGTGTCAAACGTATCTCCATGCCTGTCTTCCTTCGTCTTCTTCCTCAATCGCTTAATCTCTCTCTAAGTCTCTCTCAGACTTTTGAAAAATCTCACTTTTTGCTCTCAGCTTTCTAATAACTACTGGTGGTTGCTAGGTATTGTTCTATTTATTCTGTAGAAGCCTTAAGTCAAACTCGGGGCTGAAACGGTTCCAAAAATCACCCAAAATTTGAGTTTTCTTTTCATCCCGACTCAAGGCACGATCATGAGTCTGACTTGACACCCTTTGTCATGATCGTGGCTCCTGGAGCACGATCGTGGCCTGGTTGCTGTTGGCTCTTCCTCTCATGTCCCGATCGTGGCCAATGTGCATGATTGTGGCCTATGTCTTTTAGCCTGAAACTTTTTAAATCTTCACGTTCTTCCCTGTTTACCCTGCAACACAAGCACACACATCAAGGTACCTCAAAAATATAACAATTAAGCTCAAAGATTCATACTAACCCATAAAATACACATAAACATACAAATTAAAAAAATTAACACATAAACACACACTTAACTCCTAATTTAACGCTAAATACTTACCAGATTACACCCTAAAATATCATACAAAACGCAACTATCACTTGATATGAGGTCATACAAGCTGATTTATTCAACTTACCTAGTTGAATGGGACTATGACAGAGAGGCTAAATATTGTTACTGTAACTTGAAAGCACGTAGATGGACTTTATGGACTGATGAAAATCCAGGAAGAAAGTTTTATAACTGTTGACTCTTTTTGGTAATTTTGGTACATTTTTATGTTGTTTTAGCTAAATATGTTCATATATTTCATTAACTACATGTTGCTTTTTCTTTGATGGTAGAGTGAAAATGTTTGTGGATTTTATGAATGGCATGATCAAAGATTTTGTCCAAGAGCAAGACATATTATTTTAGAGCTGAAAAACAGAGAGAAGATGCTATATTGTCAAAATAAATTGTTGAAGGCGGAAGTGACAGAGTTAAGAGAGAATGCAGTAAATGTTTTGCAAGCTGAAAGGATTGTAGAAAAGTTAAAGTTGAAGAATGAGTTAGTTACGACAAGGCCTAGTTATGAAACACAATCATCAAAGTGTTGGAAATTGTTTACTTGTTTAAGCTTATGTTTATTATTGTTGCTTATGTTTGTTAATCTAAATAATGAAGGCAAAAAATGCAATAGTTGTACCTTTAAAGCCTTACTGGGAAATGGTTTGATGTACTAGAACAATGTATAAATATTCTTCACCTAACTTGATGTTGGAAAGTGCAAAGTGTTAGATGTTTTAACATTTACTATACTACTAATTTGATGTTCTTGTGTAAACTAGTTTGATGTTTTATGTACTAGTCTAAACATGTTTGATGTACTAGGCATAAGATATTTGATGTTCATAGCTGTTAAGTTGTTTTATAAGTTATCCGTATTTTACCTCCAATCCAATGATGTTCACAACTGTTAAGTTGTTTTATAAGTCATCAAATTATTTATGAGAAGACAAAGAAATGTACATAGACTTTAACACATGTTGTACCAGAAATTAGGTGTACTAGAAATCAGTTGTCAAGGAAAATGATAAAACCTAAAAGAAATGCAATTCATACTGATTGGAAAATAAAGGAAACCATTCTTACATATACCTTAAGCTTTCCCTGAAAAATACAAAATATTACAGATTGCCTTATATTTCCATCCATAGACTTTAAGCTTTCCCTGAAAAATACAAAATATTGCAGAAAATTTTGACAATTCCAACCAAGCTTTAATCACCCTCAGTAACCCATTCATGATGTTTAACTAAAAGAAAAAAATGTGCCAGAAACAAAATTGAAATTGAAATTGAAATTAAAAGTCATTGCATTCATTGCTTAATAAAATTAATCCCAACAACATCCTTACAATTTATTATTGTTCAGTTCACAGATATCACAACCCTTGTACAATTAACTAACAATTAAATGTTAAGTTTACATTTTTTGCTTTCCTTTTGAAGATGCAGTTTGACTTTGTTGGCTTAGATTCACATGCGTAGTAATAACTTCCTTCTCAATTGCTGATTTCTGCCCAAGGTTTAGTAGTCTTTGATTTCTCCTTCCAGCCTATAAATAAAATGCAAATGTTTGTTAAGTTGTATGAATTTATGTTAAGTAAGAATGCAAAAATTTTACACTTACATTTAGTATTTGCAACTGTGTGGTTTCATTTGTGTATTACCCCATCCCTTTCATCCGTTTCTTGATCTTCCTATTTGCTTCTTATTGAAGAGAAGAGTATGTGATAAGCCTTTTTCCTTTAATTTTCTCTTGAGAATTTGGACTACATCTGCTTGTTGCCAACATCCTCAATCTACTTCAATCATCTATAACACCATAACCAGGCCCTCTTCTCCCTTTGGTTTGGTTCTTTGTGATGGCCTTTGAAGATGTACAGATATTTTTCGTTGTTTGTAAAGCACCTCCAAGTGTTAGGAGAACAACTGAGGCTTTTTTATTTGCACTCTCACTTATATGAGCAGTACTTGAGGTGTTGGCAGTACCTGAAGCAATTGTGAAACCAATAGATACAGACACAGTAGCAGAGATAGAGGCAGAAGCAGATGCTTTTGCTTTTCTTTTACTTTTCTTTCTCTTTTCATTATTAGATGCAGATTTAGAGGCACTTATTGGGTCCAGAGTTGGTTTCAACCGTGAATATGTTTTCGGGGGTTGACTATGAGTTCATTGTGTGTTGCTCCATATGGAAATCAATTGACTAGTTTGGGTTTGGAATTTGAAACTGGGCTGGAACTTGCCATTCATAATAGTGATAACAGAATAAAAAACCTAGAAGATTACCATTACTATGGAAAAGAAAAGAATCTTAGCGGTACCATAAAAGACAAAACAACTTAGAAATTACCTCTTGACCCTTCCAAAGACAGCCACTTTTGTTGCGTCCTTCTATATTGCAGTGGCTACATGTAATGATCATACCCCTCCTAGATGCGTGGTTAACAATTTGCTTTTTGTTTACTTTTGTATTCTTTTTAGGCTCGTCAATGCCCTTTTTTCGTGCTGTTTCGGGCTTACTAGGCCCTTGTTTGAATTCTGGTGGCCTAATAGTTTCTTCATTGCTAATAGGTCAGTCCTTCATATCAGGCATCGGTTGAATTGCCTTCCCATATGCTTTCACATATTCATTCTTCCATAACCAACTAGAAGTGTACTCTTCAATATTAACCCTACTGTCTCTAATAGCACATGTGGCATGTGCATAAGGAATGCCAGAGAGGGTATATCTCCTATATGAACATATTTTGTTATGAAGTCTCACCACATACCTATTTGGTCTATGATCAATCTCATACCCACCTTTTTCATTATGATGCACTGAACAATGTTAAGCAATCATGACACTCTTTTCAATTGCTTCCCATATTCTTGGCCCTAAATTACCCTTCCACTTGGTAGCCTCTTTCCTTTTTCTCGTAATTCTTTTCATTAAATCTCTTCTAAGATGCTCAAATAACCCTAAAACTGACATTTTTCTTGCATCAACTAGAGTCTTATTGAAGGCCTCACATAAGTTATTGTCAACTAACTCAATCATGGAATCTTCCATTTGGAAAGCCTGGCACCATTACTGAATTGGTACATAACTCTCAATATCTTCTGTTGCTCTTTAGTTTTTGTCTTTAAACTTATCCAAATTTTCTTCATATTCCCTTACTGTGAAGGATTTTTCAATTTTCCAAAAGTGCTCTTTCATCTCTTCCCCTTTATGTTCTCTTCTATGCCAATTGACATAAACATGTTTAGCACAAAACCTATGCTTAGCATCTAGACACAAATCGTCAATGGCTCTATCAAGTCCCTATAATGGAAAACATAACCATATCATAATAATTACACTCTCAATGAAAGTAAAAACAAGATTTATGTGAAACTTTTACCTTTTTTTTGATCAATCATTATAGTCTAACCAATTCCGAAGCCTAAGTGAGGTAAATCTTCTTTTATCCTTTCAATGAACCACTTCCATGTGACTGTCGACTCAACTTCAACCATAGCTTAGGCAACAGGAAATATTTGATTGTTTCCATCTCTTCCCACAGCATATAAAAGTTTACCTTTAGTTTTGGTTTTCAGCCAACATCCATTTAGACCAAGAAAATGCGTGTATCTATGCCTAAAACCATGTTTAATAGCTTCTAAGTATATGTACATTCTTTCAAAAATAGGTGGAGATGTTGGAATTGGTCGTGACACTGTCAATGTAACACTACTTCTTGGGTTGGTCTGCCTAATCATTTTAGCATAAGACCAAAGCTTCCCAAACTCCTCTTCAATGTTGATCACAACACTGTGTACTATTTTTTTCTTTGCTCTTCTCACGATACTCACAGACACTTCAACACCTAAACAATCCTTAACGTAAAATTTTATATCTTAATTCTTCATAAATGGCTCCCTTATAAGCTTATCCTTCAACAAGTCATCTAAGATACTGGTGTTCATCTCAGGATTTGTATATACCCTATTACAGTCATGATTGTTCCTAAATTTCCTAACTTGAAATGATTACAACTTCCTATCAAATGTTCCATATATATATATATATATATATATATATATCAAGGGTAGTTCTCATTCCTACATTTACTTTAGACAAAGTTGAGCTTATTTTTGGTAAACATGACAACCCTCTTTGTTTTAATGGATAACAAACTCACTATACGCTTAAATTGCAAATGATTAAGAAAAATCATCCTTAATTCAATGTAAGGTTTAGCTGCATTTTCATCATAAACAGGGTATTTTCTTTTTCTCTAATAGTATTATCTACATCACTAACAATTTCTCCATATTCATCACTTTCATACAAAACTACCTCCTCTTCATCATTTGCATCACCTGCATCAGCTTCATGTGGTCCATTATCTTCATTCGGACCATTACCTTTATCTCCTTGCTCTACATCCTCTTCAACATCTTCATTTAGACCATTACCTTTATCTCTTTACTCTAAATCATCTTCAACATCTTCATCCGGACCATTACTTTTATCTGGTGGCTCTAAATCCTCTTCATCCTCTTCAACCTCCATATTTTTATCAACTTCATTCTCCATATCTACATCATTTTCATCCTCTACATTTGGCACATTGTTTACATTACCTACATTAACACACTAACATCATTTTATACAACTCTCAGACCATTACATAGTTCAAAACTAGGCATATGATAAAATATCTTCACATTGTTATACCCACTTCTTTCACATACATCAACCAGTTCAAAATAGCTCAGTAAGTCAGGATCAAATTCAATTTCATCCACAAAATCATCCTCATATATAACATTATCACCCACATTAACAAAACATCCCGTATGGTGAAATCGCAGAGTTACTTCATCAATTGTCATTATGCCAAACTTAAAAAACCAACTCCAGGAAAACGAAAACACTCAATCAGAATGTTGAAAGGAAACACTAAAGTGAAAGTTAAAACTTCAAGCCTAGCAGAGCACATGATGCTTAACATATTTATAACAATTCCATCAACCAACTTACTAAGTTATAATGGTTTATTATGGCTCAATGTTTGAATGCAATCGTTATTCAATTCAATTGTTACATCAACTTTAAATTACTAGTAATTAGAGTCTTTCATATTTAAGTTACTACTAGAATAGCAAAATCAGAACTTTATGTTATCATCAAATGATAGTCAGAGTATTGCAAACAACAACATAAAAATAATACATCAGTTGCAATTAAACAAATACACACTCATATGACAAATACTCCCATTAGTAAAGCACAGAATTAAAAGCATCAAATTAAGATTTTGTTGGACCAACTGTTTTTTATTATGCTCTAACTAGTTGGAAAGAAGAATTTTCCTACAAATCAGAGCACAAAAGAAAACCAATTGGTTCTAGCAACTACCCATTCTGCAACCGACCATCTTCGATAGAAGATGAGAACTAATACTAGTTTGCTTCTTCCTATCTCATTCATATTATCTTCCTCAGGCTACGCTAACCTCAGGCTTCCCTAACCTCAGACTTCTTTTTACCACTCCATCCACTTCTCTAACCTCAAACCTTGTTGAATCAAATGTTTACCGCTTTTAAGTCTAATGGTTAATACTTTAATTGTAGGACTTACCTTAGTTTCAAGAGATGATGTGTGAACTAAGCAAGCCAACCCTTTCAATAAGGAGTGGAGCACGGATCGGAGGACGGTAAAGAATTGTTAACCAACCAACACAACCCCTTCAATGAATGATAAAGTGCAAATCTAGTGAGGGTAACCTTTAGTGAAGATGCGTGAACCAGGCAAGATTTCCCTTGCACGAATACTCCAGCGGAATGGCCGACGGTGAAGATGTGTCAGAAAGGGGAGTGACAATGGAATTTCGGGTTTTCTGTAAATTTTTCGCTTACAAAATTTACAGAATTAACGAAAATTTACAAAATTTTAGGTTAAAACTTAAAAACTTTTACTCTTTTATACCTGTCATTTTTTAAAAGGTAATGGTGCCATATTGTTTAATGTAATGACGCGTGTAAACATTCCCTAATTTTCATCCAAAAAAGTCTTTAATTGAGCAGACTCGTGAAATTATAGCCCTTAAATGAGCTGGTTTGAAGTTAGTGCTCCAAATTGATCAAAATAAAAAAGATTAAGCCATAATTTAGGCTTTTAGCCCACATAAATTGCAACTATGCCAAACTCGTCTTTATGTCAAATAAACTTGGCACCAATATTGTCTAAGACAAGCACCATACTCTTGTTTTACTTAGTTACGATTTTATTTCAAGTTTTTATTTAATTTTAGAACTATAGTTTTAAGGTTTTATATTTTAAGGGATTTATTACTATATAAGACTATCTTATGGATTGAATTTGGGAGGTTATCCTTATTTTTGATAAATCAAAAAACTTTCAAGATTTTTTTTTATCTTTGTTGTTAAAGAAACTCTTGTTTTAGATTAACTTTTTGATCTTATCTAGCATACTAGTGGTGGCCAACCTCATAGGTTATCACTCTTAATCCCTTCTTTTCTAGAGTGTGGTGAGTCATATCTTCTTTTTTATGTTTTTGTGTTTAACTTTTTAGATTAACCTATGTTTGATAAAATAATAATCAGTCCTATCACATTAGTATCAAATCTCACTAGTCCTATTAGTAAGGGTTATATCAAAATATACTATATTTGCACAATTCTGTGTTTAGGATTCGTTCTTGATATCATTGTTTATGTATTCAATACTTTTTTGTCTTTATTTTCTACATTCAATATTCATTACTGCTCTTGTCTTTCCTAAAATTTTGTTATAGACAAATAGTTCTTAAGTTCATGTAAAAAAATTGTTGTTACTATCATCATCATCATTATTATAATAAGGATTGTCACTAAAAGCCCTAAAAAGGAGCCATCTCAAGTTACATAAACTTTGTGGCTGTTTGCAATACCCATTACAAGTTAGGGTTTAAATTCCTCTTCAGTAAGAACAAGGTATTCGATATATTTTTAAAATTTCTACTTATTCATTCTCTTGATTTCATTATTGTTAAATCCAAAATTGTTATATTCTTCTTATTTTCTATTAGGACCTATTTTGAGTTTTCTCGTTAATTGGCCTCTAGTTTTGTTTCTTTATTTGCTTTTTTTCTATATGCACTTCTTTAAGAGTATTTGACATAGGGGTGATTTAAAATAGCTTTCTTGATTTTAGTTGTCTAGTTTGCAAAGAGTCGTCAATCAAGAGTTTAGGTTAGGAGTTTAATGAGACTTTGAGAGAAACAAGTGAGGAAATGCTTTTGCTACTAACTTTTCATATAGGTGCCATATGACTCAAAAGAAGAAAGTATGATCATATCTAAAGACAAAGAAGTAAATGAGGGTCAAAGAATGGGAGTAGATTAAGAGTCCTATGTGAAAATCATCCAAGGTCAATTTTAGTGACGTATTTAACAATTCATAGAAGGTATGGAAAATTTGGAGAAGCATGAAGCTACTGTAGTTGGACTACAACTTAAGCCACCTCTAAATGCTAAGATGGATGACCTTAAGGCAAATGATGGAGCAGGAAGTTTTATTAAAGGTTGTAAAGTTTGATTCAAGGTTCTAGGAGTGTGGAATATGACTATAACGAGATAGAGGTTGCTATACATAGGACAAAACATAAAGGTAGATAATAAAGTAAAATGACTTAATTTATTACGTGCTAAGCCCTAAAATTGCCAATATTGTGGAGTTGCATCGTTCTGTGAAGTTGGAAGCTGTAGTTGATATGACAACAAAGATAGAAAGACAAATAAATAATAATAATAATAACCTTTTTGGTGTTTCAAGTGTAAGTTCATCATAGAGGAAAAGAACCAAAGAAAAGCTCACAAATTTTTCAAGAAAATAAAATTTATTAATGAATTAATAAAAGATAAGTATACAATTGTTTACATGCTAAAAAATCAACTTAAGAAATCTCACAATTTTACTAATGATCAAAAACTTATTATTCTCTCTAAAAATGGCCTATTTATAGACTACACACAAAAAAATCTAGGAATATGCTAAAAAGAGAATAATATTCTAAACAAAAGTGGAAATAAATATATAAGGAACAAAGTAAAACAGAAAACATATAAAATAATATTCTGGAAAAATATTTTGAACTAAGATTTTTGATGAAACAAAAATTATAAATAAAAATAAATGGCTTGCAAATAAACATCACATATGTGTGTGAGTCATGTGGGATCAAAATTTTCTAAATAAACTTAAATTAAATATATCAATGCTGGTTTTTTAATTTACTTGAATTCTACATAAATAATAGCTTCTTTCATAAGACGGTTAAATACATCTTA
>JANZXR010000170.1:10666467-10704172 GCA_027575705.1 Erythroxylum echinodendron | reverse complement strand
TATGAATGATTTGCAAAGCTGTAATGAGTGACTATATGTTATGCCATGATGTGTGAGTATCTGAAAAATAATTATATTTTCTGAATGAATATCTGTGATATATGTGATGTGTATATGTAATCCAGTGAATTCATGAATGATGGTTCACTCATTAAGTTTGCAAAACTTATCAAAAATTACAATGTGGCTTTCAGGTACGAGACAGGAGTCTTAATTCCTTAGTCAGGACTTAAGGAATCTTTTGGATAGAGAAATGTCTTAGAGGTCTGTCAGCTGACGCCAGAAGTGATATAGTTTTTTCTATTTTTGTAGTTTTGCTAGCATCTGTATAAGGTTTTGTAAATATTTGTTTGATGGAAACAGTGTAAGCTTTATGAATGAATGAAGTGAATTGTTTTAAAATTTGATGACTTCTGATTATGTTAGATGATGTCATGTGTAAGTTGGATCTGTTTTGCTCTAATATACCATTATCATAGGATATGTACTTGAATGTTCCTGAAAATTTGGGTATGTATCCTATGGTAGTGGGATGTTGCATGATAGGGCTCATTCAAAAACTAATTTAGTTGATGTGTCCCATGCTTGGTGATGTTGTTTTCATCGCTAATGCAAAAGTTGGTGAAGTTTCTTTTCTGTCTTGAGAAATTAAGAGTTGAAATTTCAACTCAAAAATGGATGATTTCTTACACTGGTGATAATCATGATTCATTTAGATTGATGAGCTTTTTTAGCCTAACTTCCACCACCCTTTGCTCACTCAGATGCTGTGTCTTTCTCATGTATTTACAAGCCTATGTTAGTGTACTTTCCTATAAGGATTCTTAAGCCAAACGTTAACCCTAAACACTCAAGTGAAATAAGTGAATTCCATGAGGAAGATCTATTTTGAGTTTATGCTTGCCCTTAATCGATAGTGTCATAACTTGAGTTTGTTTATATATGCCGATAAAAACTAGCTATGATGTGTGTAGTAATTGGACATCCGAGTGGCCGATGTTTGAAAGATTGCATGCTCTTAATCCTTGTGATGATGAATTGATATAATGGATTGGTTGTGTTTGATTTTGCTTGAGGACAAGCAAAGGTTTAAGTGTGGGGAAGTTGATAAGTGTGTTTTTAGGTTATCTTTTTAGTATGTTTTCATATGTTGGAAGTATTTCTTTGTGTGTTTTAGTTCTAATTTATTTGATCTTTTGCATCTTTTCTTGATCTTTGAAGTGTTTAGTTGTTTCTTTACATCATCTAGTGTTTGAGGGTAGTTTTGGAGTTTTTCTTTTTATAGAATGGATTGATGCACTTTGTTGATAAATTATGCAGGTATCAGATTTGCAGTTGTGGATATGGTACAAGTGATTTAATGGCACCACTGAACAGACTTAGAGAATTTAGATGATAATGAAATCTGGTGGGAAGGACAATGTGTGAGGAGCTTGCAGCTTAACTTTCAAGTCAATTGGAGGTTCGGAGAGGAACTTATAGCTAACAGAGTGAAGAGTGGAGAAAGTTGTCAAACAGTAATGCATGATCATGCTTGTGCACGATCATGCAACTACAGATGACTGCCTTTCTGTCACGATCGTGCAACTACAGACAACTACTTCTTTGTCATGATCGTGCTTGTGCATGAGGGTGACAGGCGGAACTTGCCAAAATCAGGTTAAACATGGGCTTTTAAGTGGTTTGACCCTCCTTTTGACATATTAAAAGGCTCTAAACCTTAGGAGCCTCTATCCATCAGCAAAACACACTAAAAATAGAAAAAGTGAGTCTTTTGGAGGCTAGCCAAAGAGGGAAATACATAATCCATCTTGGAAAAGTAGCGACAACATCAAGCTTCAGAGTTTTTCCAGCTTTTTGGAGTAGAGAGAAGGAGTCCTTAACTTTACCCAGTTTTTATTCTTTTCTCTTTATAACTTTTAGTGTGAAAAACATGGAATGTGTTGGATTGTTCATGAATATGAGTAGCTAAACACTTTGTAGGAGTTGTTCTTGAACTATTTGTGGAACTCTTGTTATTTTTTATGCAATGAAAGATGCTTTGTGATATTTATTGTGATTATACCATACAATAGACCGAGAGGGTCAGTGTGGTTATTTGATTTGGGTAGTGTAATGCGAATTAGCTCCCAACGCATCTAATAAAAATTCAGGTTTTTCCAAATAGTTGAAGAGAGATCTTAGCTATTTGTTAAAAATCACCTATAGGAGTGCTTAAAATCTTATTGAAGGATAAGGAAAAGTTACTAAGTCTAGAGATAGCATAACTAATTCTAATCCATTTAATTATGGTCGCTAATTATGCCTTGAGAGATGGTAGTTAAATATTAGAAAATCTTGGGTTAAGCATAATTGGATCAAAAACACAAGAGGAAAGCAAAATAGGGATAAAGCAACTCCTAATTTTAAACCTTGGCCATCAAATTATTGCACTTTGCCTTAATTGGGTGTTCATTGCTAGTTTAATTAATTTTCATTAATTTCCAATTTATAATCTTTAGAAATTGTTTTCTTAAACAAATCTTAACCTAAATTGAGTGGTGTCTAACATTAATCTCTGGAGGATGATATCTATTTTTAACTACAAGTAAAAACCCATATACTTACAGCTTTTAACATAAAACTAATAGTTTGGTTTGTGAATCGAACAGTCGTTCGCATAGTACCTAAGGTATCATTCCCACAAGGAGGATTAATCTAATCTTAAAATCTAAGGCTTAACTAAAATTCGTAATAAATCAAAATAAACAACTAATGCAGAAATTGTTCTATTAAACATTCAATTTCAAGAATTAAATTCATAAAACATAAACAAGATAACAAATTTGCACAACCCAATCAATAATCAACCTAGAAACTACCAATTGAGAGAAAGAGGGCTTTATTTGACCTTAATGAAAATCTAATCGATTATCAAATTATCAAATTATCGGGTCTAAACGGTCCTAGGATGGATTACTCTCTCTCGAGTTATATTCTTTAACCCTAATTTATAATCCCTAATTTAAATTATGGAATTGTAATCTCCCGATTTCCAATTAACCAAAAACCTAAATCAATTTTGAATTTGTCTAATAACCTACTGGAAACCTATGCTCGGTCTCTCGTTACACAATTTTACCAGTTTGATTCAATTCTTATCTATCAAACTACCTAACTCTCGTTAGCCCAATTTGATGATGTTCTTTTAGTTCATCCTCTCAATTTATTACCAAATTATTAAGAATAGAACTTGAATCACGAATAACTCAATAAAAATACAATAAATCAAACTTCATTAATATCAAAGATTAAAATCCTGAAGGTGAGTTTAGACAAAAATCAACATTCAACAACACCTATTCTCAACACTATCCTAATTCTATACATCAATAAAATTGAAATAAAATCAAAAAATACTGTTGGAATGGATTAGTGGAGGCAGCGACAGCAAGAAACTACCTGTTCTGGGGAGTACTTTGCGTCAAGCTTCTTCTCTATGTCTCTCTTCCCTCGTCAACTGCCTCAAATCTCTCGATATGCTTTCTAGGGTTTTAGAATTGACTGATGCAAAAAGGGTGCTCTTCTTTTCTTTTATGTTTGATTTATACCTTAAAAGCCCCAGTGTTGATTCAGGGTCAAAACAGTCCTAAAAGTCCTATGAAACTTAATGTTTTTAGCCGTTTTCGTGTTTGCCTGACACAGGTCACGATCGTGATTAGCACCTAACCCTCTCTGCCATGATTGTGGCTTGGTTCAGAGCTGTCTGTCACAATCATAGCCCAAAGTGCACGATCGTGGCCTGGGTCCTGTTGGCTCGCCTCTTTCTGTCACGATCATGGGTCTTGGTTTTGGGCCAAAACTCTTCGAAACTTCTTCGGTCTTCTTTGTTTACTTTGAAACACTAAAAAAAACATTAAGGTATCTCAAAAACATAACATTTAAGCTTAACGACTTATACTAACCCATAAAAAACACTTAAACACATAAACTAACATAATTAAAACCTAAACACACACTCAACACTCAAATTAAAACTTAATACATCATAAATTAAACCCTAAAACATAATGCAAATCACAACTATCACTGTGAACAAGTCATAAATAAGCCAGGGAGCTAAGAACCACAAGGTTGATCGATTGTCCTACTGTGTTACCCTACTTGTTTGAATGATGAGGGGTCAAAGGTCAGAATAGAATTTAGGGAGATGGGTGATCGAGTACGTGTGGAACTGGTGCAGCTAGGTGTGGTTTCCCAATGCTCGATCAAGTCTCTCCATCAGTTCTCCCTTAGATCAAGTACACCGAGGCCCGTTAAATCCCAAGTTGTACAGTCTAGTATGTTGAAGAAAGTTCCTAAAGAGCTGACACGGTCCACGTCTCTAATGCTAACCTCTTTTCATATCCTCAGACATTAGTAGGGCGTTAAAATCACCTATGAGGAGCCAGGGTTGATTCCGGACGGTTGCATGGAGATGTCGTAAAGTAGGCACAAAACCTTCCTTTTGGAGGAATCAGGACTTACACAAAAAGTGATCAAAAAATATGGAGGTCCCATAACTCCTCGCATACTCAAGTGTATGAATTAGGGATGGCAAGAGTCCACGTTGATGTTCATGTTTGCCATCCAAAGTATCCAGATTCCTCCATTGAATCTAGTTGCTTCTACACAAAAGGAGAATGGAAAGCTTATATGGAGAATCACCTCATCCGCCTTTCCGCCACTAATCTTATGTTCCACAAGAACTACTAAGTCAAGATGATGGGTCTGCTTATATTCAAGAAAGAAACACAAAACCGTGGGCTACCTACGCCGCTACGATTCCACACAAAAATGATTTCCATTATAGAAACGTAGGGGAGTGGAAGGGAGGTCGTTTGGATGACATAGTCAAGGACACCTCAGCTATTTCATAGTGTCCATCTTGGTAGTAATTCTTCCCTCTAAATTAAGGCTAACATTGTTGACATTCAGGTACAAATCCAACACTTTACATGTTGACGTGGCCAGTTTTTTGAGTCGTGCACCCTTCTTCACTCTTAGATTCACCAATGGCCCTTTGCCCCTACTATGCTTTAGATCGGCTGGCCTGCCTGGAGCCCCATGCTATCACTTGAATGGGATTATGGAGTGTAGGAAGAAATGTCAGGGAGGGGCTGATGCCTAGTGGGGGGCAATCTCTAAGTTTGCGTACGACAAGAGTGGTGTTCTGTCATGGATCAAGGGTGATGGGTTGTATGGAGTATTCCAAGCCCTACATCTTGGTGGTTGGAGAGTCGGTTGTGTCTGCCTCTATAGTGGATTGTATCATAAGTTTCGATGTGTTGAGTCATAATTGTATTCCATTAGGAGTAAGAGTTGGTTTCCCATCCGTCCCAGAAACTAGGGATGGCAAAAGCAGCCCAGCTCGCCCCTTTCAACCTGTGGCCTGCCCATTTTTTTCAAAAAAAACGTCGTTTTGTCCAAAACAATGTCGTTTTTGAAGTTTTTAACTTAAAAACAAATGGCGGGCTAGCCCGGCCTGGCCTGTCGTGGGTCAGCCCATCCTGACCCACCAGCCACAGACAACTATGGCCCGACTCATTGACATTCCTACCAGGAACTACTGTTGTCTGCCCTCTGACAGGTGTGGGCTTAATTGGGAGGTAATGTTATAGGGTGTCTTTTCCTAAGGACTGTGCTATGCTTGTCGTAGCTTCATGGGAATGCTGCGCAAGCAGCAAATCAGTGTCCCTAATTAATGCAAGTGTATCAAAACATGAGCTAGACCCTAATGTGTCCTTTTTTGTCAGTAAGGGTGTAGAAGTAGGCTGCATGCTTCCCACAGCCTAGTTGTGCTTCAAGTATGGTCTCTTTACTCTAGCGGCCACTTGCATCCAGTAGCCAAAGGTGGTGTCTGCGACAAGGGACGGGGCTATCGCACTGGGCAGTAAGGTTGAAGACTTCATCTAAATCTCCTCTTCCATGGTCGTCTTTGATAGTGCCTCCTAACACTCGGTAGTCACATGTCCATATCTGCCACAGGTGTAACAAATATGTGGTAGGCCTTCAAACTCTGCCCTTTGGATGCAGCCATCCACCACTATGTATGGGATTAAAGGTTTAGTAAGATTGAGTTCCACTGCTACTCATGTGAACTTCCATCTGTCTTCAACGATAGTATTATAGTCAATCCTAATGATGTCGCCCACTAATTTTCCAACAGTACGTAACGTGCTTTTGTGATAGTATTGGAGGGGCATACCAGGGAACCTCACCCAGTATATTACTGCAGTTGGTGTGACATCTGAGGTAGAGAACGCTGGACTCCAAGGCTAGACTGTTAAGTATGTGTCGTGCACTATCCAAGATCCTCCTACGAGAACATTGACATAATCGCTTGATAGTTGGAATTTAACCAGAAAATAATGATTTTCTAGATCCACCACCTTATACTTGCCCATAGCTTCCATAATGTTTCCATATGATTCTGCAATGCTCGCACTCTCATCACTCCTCCCAGTAGTTTAACAACAACCGTTTGCTTGAGAGAAGTAGCTAAAGTGTTATAAATCCTCCTGGAGGACCGAATAGTTGGAATATCGGTTCCTTCCATAATCTCTACATCTTTTGGCCGTAGAATTACATCTAGCTCTTGGTATAACTCAAGACTTGGCTCTTTAGTCCTGGTTCCCAACAGTGTCTCTTTGAAGGAAGGTAATAGTGACCTATTCTCTGACTCTATCACCTCATCTTCTAGAGCTCTAAACTTGGATTGTCTCCTTCTTTAAAGTAGTTGTTGTATAACAAATCATGCAAGCTTAATACAACATAATCATTTTCTCATTCTCTAATTGTATCTCTTATTCTCTTATGATTCTTTCATCCTCTTTTTTTCCTACTAAACTATGGTTGAGTCGATCATTGTCCCTCCTTCAATTAAAATTTATAATAATTGGTATTAGAGCATCGACTCTTAAACCTGGAAAATTATAGAAAAACACCCATGGAGCTAAGTTATGTAGGCTTGAAGAAGGTGTTCAAAAATTAATAGAGGTGTAAGCTAGAAGTGGAAATTATGTTAGATAGCCAAAGTAGAATGGATGAACAAGAAAAGGGGTATTTTTAGGTTAAAATCATGTTTTTACAACTAATACAAAAGTCTAACCCAGAATAATGAATGAGTCATTCCATAAACTTAGAGGAAATAGGAACATGGGGTAAGGCTTCGTAAGAGAGGGAAGGCTACCCAACCTCTACAAGATTCAATAGAATTGAACTCCCTAAGTTCGATGGTGAGCATGTCAAAAGTATAGATATGCAACTCCCAAAAATTTGAGTTTCATAACGTACTAGTCACCAGAAAATAGTACAAAACTTACCTTATTATTATCGATTGTCGGTACCAATTGGTACCGACGATTTCTCGTGTTCGGCAAATACCATAAACTTTAGAAATTTGAAGGACTTTTCTACAGAAAAGAAATAACTCACTCTCTCTCCTCTCTTTGCCCACCCAGATTCATCTCCACTCTCTCTGATCTTGCTCCTCACCGCCACCCACACCAGTCTCCATTTTTGTGTAACACCAAAAGAAAAGATTGCAAATTTAGCAAGAACATGTAAAAAAATAGTGAAGCACACAAAACCCAAATTTCAGAAGACAAAAAAGAAAACATACTACACCTTCATATGGTCAAAGCCTCTTCAAAAGAACGACAACCAAAAGACAATAAGAAGAGATTTTATTTCTAAAAGAACAAATAAAACAAACAATCTGTCACACTAAAAAGGCAAAAAAAAAGCAAAAACTAAGAAAAAAGAAGAAGAAGAAGAAGAAGAAGAATGTGAAAACTGAAACGATGTAGTAGTTTGGTGGAGCCGTGGATGTGATTTTTAGTTTTCTAGAAAAGAGAAATGGTGGCATTTTGAGAACTGAACAGTCACAACATGAAACATCATGTTTCTGTAGCTAACTAATGTTGTCCTGGCCTTTTGTTTACTTAATCAGATTCAATTTCTGAATAAGGTTTCCATACATTAAGGATAAGATAATCTCTATAGTCAAATATAATACGATATGCTTTGTTTATATATATATATATATATTATTTATAGCTTTAAAATATAAAAAGAAGCACTTCTTTTATTTTTTAAATAATTAATTGTAGTGTATTATTCTTTATTATGTTTATTGGTCTAGACATGTCAGTGACTATTATTTGATATAGGGTTAATTACAAAAAATCCCAAACTTTTCTCAATTTTGCAATTATAACATAGACTTTAAAAAGTTGCAATAAAATGCTCAAACTTTCAATTTTTTTCAATTCGAGCTAAAACTTTAAAAAATGGCAATCATTTTTATTCAGTTCACTCTCTCAGTTTATTATCAAAATATGCAATTTCTGCAATTAATCACAACACCCAATCAAAATAACACAAAAACTACTATATTAATATTGAATTAAGGTAAAATCCTAAAGGGAAAGTTAGAACATCATCAACAATCCAAGATCCATCATCATACAATCCATCATCATCGCATACATTAAATGAACAGAAATAAATATGGAAGGGAGAAAGAAACTTGGATCAGATAACCCAGGAAGGCGGTAGCATCGGAAGACCCACTTACTCTCTCCTCTTTTTCCTCTTCTCTCTCTTCTTCTTCTCTTCCTTGAAGCTTTCCCAAAGTGACAGATTGGAGACTCCCTTTTGCTGTCTTTTCTTTTCCTTTTTATTTTTTTTCTATTCTAGGCAGAGCTATGGTTTTTTGGGGTCCAAAAAGTCTAAAAATCTCTCGAAAACTTAAATCTGGAAGGTTGTCCATGTCTGTCCTTATGTAGGTATGGGCCACGATCGTGGCATTTGATTTTCCTTTTTGTCACGATCGTAGCTCATTAGTCACAATCGTGGCCCTAGGTTTGATTCCGCGCCTTTTACGAATTTCCTCCATTCTTCGATAGTTTACCTCAAATACTAGCAAACATATCAAGACACCTCAAACACATAAAATTGAAGCTCAATCACATGCTCCAACCCATAAAACACACAAAACACAAATATCTAACTAAGTAACATAATCCTAACCTAAACATGCACTAATCATTCAATTTAATAATTAAACACATACTAAACTACCCACTAAAACATTGTGCAATCTACTACTATCAAGTTGAGGATGTGTAAATTGATTTAGGGATTCCATTTTTAATAACAACACCGTTTCATTAATCTTCATCTATTGTGATAATTTTGGCTAACGTGTATTAATAGTCAGGGTTTCTGGAATATGTAGCAAGTCACGTCATCAAACTTAACGTAGGCACTAACATTAGGATAAAATTGAAAAAAATTAAAATTTTGAGCATTTTATTGTCACTTTTTGAAGTTCGGGCTATAATTGTATAATTGAGCAAAATTTGAGATGTTTTTTTGCAATTAACCCTTTGATATATCTAGGAAAGAGCTTAGTATTTAATCTTGTATGAATTATTTTAATTTATAAATTAGGATTTACATTTAAGAGTTATTTTTAATTAATTATAATATATGATTTTTGAAAACATAGTTGATGTAAAATTATAAATTATACAATGTAATATATTGAAGGACTATTTTGTAATTATCAAAAAATTCACAAACTATTTTATAAATTGAAAAAATTACTTGAAACGGTACTCAATATTAACCAATGCTAGCACAATACTGTACCAGAATTAAATTTTGTACCAGTATTGGGACGGTATTCATAACATTGTTACAACCTTCTTGAAGACCATTAGATACAATGGTAGAGATGTCATATATAAGAAAGCCTATGGCAAGAGTTTGTCTTTGTTGACATGAAAGATCATTAGTTCCCTAAATATTTTGAGTGCATAAACAGAAACCAATGAGAGGATATCAATTCCTACTATATATAACTTTGAAAAGATTGGTGGATGATTGCTTATTTGTGTAGTTTGTGAGAACTTGTATTATTAATTTTTTTGTTTTATGTTGTGTTTTGGTTTGGATTAATGAGATGTAGTGATTTAAGTTATAAAGGGACGGGTTGAGATGCAAAAGAGAAGGATATGAAGAGAGGCTAATGAATTTGAACTATTGTATGCTTGAGGGTAAGCATTGTCTAAGTGTGGAAGAATTTAATGGCATATATAAAGTACACATATTTCATGTTAATTTCCTATTCTTTGATTGATAAATGCTTGTAATTATGGATTATAATTATATATTTTGTGTTTTATAGATAAGATTGGAGATTTCGATCAACATAAGCTTGGAAATGGAGATCTAGTAAAGAAGGAACAAAGATGCTAAGTTTGAGAAAGATGAAAGCCTGATAAAAAAAAAGTTCTAGAAATGATCTGAACATAAAGTGTGTCCATGTCTTTGCAGATATGACATCAACAAATAAACGTGATTAAATAGACAAGGTTCTCTTAAAGTTATCTGATGTAGCTATTTCTACCCCTATTTTTCTCTATTTAGGAATTTTATAATCCTAACGAAGATCCTTTATATTTAATTTTGATCTTATCTTTTATCCCTTAACTTTAGGAAGATCAGATAGGATTTTGAGATTGTATTAATAGAGGTGTATGAGTAGGCATCCCATCTTCTCTCCTCTGGGTCTATTTTATTTTCTACATTCTTTATTTTTCTTTCACGTTGTCATTGAGAGCCATATCTCTCTTTTTCTAGTCAAAGATTAATTGAAGTTGGATTGTTCAAATTTTGTTCGATGTGGTTGCTCTTCTTTACTATTATATATATATATATATACACATACACACATATAATGAGATCATTAACATTATTATTTTGCTTGATTGGTACAAAAAGACCTATTGTCTAATTATCAAAACAATATATTGTTACTTAAAATAATTAAATTCAGAGTCATTTGATTGTTCCAATACTTAGTGGTGATATAACATGATTTAAATAGGATATCTGAGTCATGTTATATGGATATAAAATCAAGTCTAAATAAATTTAGCTTGTGTATTCATCGGCTAGAATTTGTAGTGTCTCTAGTTTGTAATGATATCAATAGATTAAATCCTAAGAGGTTGTTTAGAGTTACTTGTTGACAAAGAAATTAATCAAAGAACTTGTTTGGGTTATGGAGCAAGGATAGATAGGTTGTTAATCAGTTTATTAAGGAATAAAAAGGTCCATCCTTCCATCAATTAAAACTAAAATTATACTTGTACTAGATGTTCATTGTTATTTGATTCATTAAATACATTCTTTACTTTTATTCTATTTCAATTTTCATCCTAAAGCTCTCTTTTTCTTTAATTTATTTTGGACTAGATATTCATTCTTATTTTATTTAATTAAATTGCATTCTTACTTTGTTTTTATGTTTTTAATTTTCACCTCAAAGCTCTCCTTTCCCTTATTTTATTTAGTTAATTTGACAAAAGAAATAAAATTTACCAATTTCTGCGTCTTCAACCCTAATAATCGCTATATTAAAGTAGAATTATATTTATTGAATTCCACCTCCATCAGTAGCAATATTTCCCTAGTTAGAATTTTCAAAAAATTATCTCCCTAGTTAGGGTTGAACAAATAATGTAGCGTTACATTACATAATCAACAGTTGGCACCTGAAAGAAAAGAAAAATAATCACAGAAATTAAGAAGCTTAGGTCTGTCCCTTCTTGCTCAGTTCCACTGTCATTAAAGGAAAGATACCACATGCAAAGAATTAAAACAAAACCTACTGACCATGAACAAACAGACACAGCCGAAGTCCAGCTGTAAGAGCTGGAAAGAAGACATAAACGCAATTACTTATAATAGAGTTATAGAATTGCTACCTGCAGCTATCTAGGCCTTGTGCAAAGACAAAGATGATAATCCTACCAAAGAATATTAACATGAAGCACACAGATGCCACTTTACACTTCAATTGTCAAGGATACATCTTTGGACAACAAAAAGGGAAAAAAAAATCTTGAAAATCCTACGCAACGTGATTAAGAAAACAAGAGAGGAAAAATAACTTCAAGAAGGGCAGTTAAGTGGAAGTTCCAGTAGGTTTTTCAATCAGAAGACACGACCAATCTGTTCAGAGCATCAGAGACATGCCTCATTGTTGGTCTCCTTTCAGGGCTGGTATGGACACAAGCCATTGCAATCTTTAGAACACCAATAATCTCCTCTTCTTTATCTACCTCTGGAGATAAAGTTGGGT
The DNA here is from genome assembly GCA_027575705.1 of Erythroxylum echinodendron. NCBI lineage: Eukaryota > Viridiplantae > Streptophyta > Magnoliopsida > Malpighiales > Erythroxylaceae > Erythroxylum > Erythroxylum echinodendron. Next base: position 10,691,994 of record JANZXR010000170.1, on the reverse strand, counting down.
CTAAAACATCTCCAAATGGTTTCTGCTCTTCAATGCAAAGCTGAATCCACTGAACAAGATCCATCTCTGAGGCACCCACGTTGACAACAGGATATCTTCCTGTGATCATCTCAAGTAAGATCACCCCATAAGAGTAGACATCCCATTTCTGTGATGGTTTCACCACTTTAAGTGCTTCCGGAGCTTGGTAATAAGATCCCAAGTTCGAAGATGAAATTGTGGCATTTTCAGAGCTGGATACACTCTTTTGTTGTTTTTCTTGTGGTTTCTCAACAGTAATTCGGGTAGATTGCAGAGTTGGAGACCCCCCAGCAATATTAGCAAGACGACCGAGTCCAAAATCAGCAATTTTTGGCTCCATGTTCTGTTCAAGAAGTATATTACTTGGCTTCAAATCTCCATGAACATACTTTTTGGGGCTAAATTCATGCAGATAAACCAAGCCTTTAGCAATCCCCCTAATGATTTTCAATCGAATAGACCACAACAGCGGTGTAAATGACACCATCCCAGGCTTCCCTATTGACAAAAGTAAAGAACCAATATCACAAAATACACAAGAAAAAACGAACAGATTCAATAAACACTAAAGAATTATGAGATCAAAAAAGTCAAACGAGAAAAGAACCAAAAGACGTCCATGTTCATAGTAAAAAAGCTTCATTAAACTCACCATGAAGTGCCTTGGTAAGGCTTCCATTTGGTACATAGTCGTAGATTAGCAACTTCTCATCAACAGACCAGTAGTAGGCTCTGAGAGTTACAATATTAGGATGCCTTAGCTTTCCAATTGCTTCTACTTCTGTCTGGAATTCTTTGAACCTTTGAGAGCCTCCCTCACCCAATCTTCTCACAGCTAAAGTAAGCCCATCTTCAAGCACAACTTTGTAAACAATTCCAATTCCACTCTTCCCTAAAACAAAAGCTGATGCCTTAAGCAACTCATCCAAATTGAAAGCCACCTGACTATCCAGAGGCACAAGGTCATGCTGCTCCACATTCTCAGACAAAGTCTCAGACTCATCCTTCGTAAAGCAAAAGCACTCATTCCTCCCCTTCACTCCCTTCTCATAACCATAACCCTTTTCATCCCTATCCCTGCTACGTACAAGGACCCTTGAGTAACAATATGAAAACAATAACCCAACAAGGCAAATTCCAATTATATCACTCGAAATAATTGCAACTATGGCACTCTTACTTAGTCCTCTCGTTTTCTCACTCTTCACATTATCCGAAGATTGAGGTGTGCGGGTACCAGGCAGATATGGGATTGATGAAGGTGAACTGGCACTGTGAACATCAGAAGGGCAAGGGTTCCTCAATGGAGGGCCACAAAGGCCAGGATTACCAATAAATGCAGTCGGTCCTCTGTTCATTAGAGCACCATTTTGAGGTATTGCACCACTTAGATTATTATAAGTTAAATCAATGTAAACCTTCTCAGGAAGGTTCCCAAGGCTAGCAGGGATTGAACCACTAAAGAGATTATGCGAGAAATCAACAGTTCCTTGCAAGCTAGACAAATTTCCAATATCACTGGGAATTGAGCCGTTAAATTTATTGAATGACATATCAAGTTTCTCAAGCGAAACCAAGTCAGTGCCAAACCCCTGTGGCAAAGGACCGGTAAAATTATTCTGGCTTAGATCAAGGGTCCTAAGTCTCTTGCATCTAACAAGTGAAACCGGTAGTGATCCATTTAAGAAATTCTGTGATAAATCTAAGGACTGAAGATAGCTAAGCTTGCCAATCTCATCAGGCAAAGACCCAGATAGAGAATTTCCATAAAGGACCAAACTTTGTAATCCTTGAGCTTGAAAGAGCACAGCAGGTAAACTACCAAAGAACCTATTATTCCTCAAGTTCACATGCCTAAGGTCAGAGAGATAGCCAAGAGCAGAAGGAAGCACCCCATAAAGCTTCTTCTTTGGAATGCTAACAGACACAACCCTTCCCCCCTTGCATGTAATCCCATTCCATGAACAAGGGTTCACATCAGAAGAGTTCCAATTACTCAATGACCCTTCGGGGTCTTCATAAACGGACTGCTTGAAAGACAAAAGTGCATAGCCTTCGTTGTTCAAAGAATCTACTAAACCATTACAAAGAACCAGCAGCAGTAAAATGAAGGATACCATGTCCAGGAAAAGGAAAGTGAGCGTTGAAGAGAAACTAGCTTAGTTAGAAAATGCGAAAGCTGGAGGCTTCAAAGGGTTTACCTTTCAGTAGCAGAAGTACGCCGCGAAGATAAAAGCTTGAGAGAGAGTGTAAAAGAATAGAGGGGGAACAGGAGGGTAGGGCGTGAAAGGAAAGATGGGAAAGTGTTGAAGAATGGGAAAGGTCCTGTGCTTGGCAAGTAGACCTCGGGAAGATTGATAATTGTTAGTGCGAAACAAAAACAAAACGAAATTCAGCTAAAAAACAAGTTGGTGCAAGAGAATCCACTCTCAAGTCTGCATTAGATTAAGAACAGATTTAGTACGGGTTCACAGTAAGAACGCAGCCAATTTATCGTGAGAATTTGAAGAGAATAATAAGTTGAGAAGAAAGCTCATAAAACTAGCTAACTAAATGGTAGGAGCTGCTCCCTGGCTCGCTTCTGTATTGAAACTTGTCATGTCTTTACTCATTTGATGAACTTAAATTACTTTTTAGGCCATCATTCATTCTGATTGAATGATGTTATTTGCTCTCAATAATCTACAAAATCCCCTTAATACTATAATGGAAATGTTATGTGAAGTAACTTACTCCCATCAAATATTACATCAATCAATTGTCACAAACCTAACAATTTGTGTTGCGATAAACCAATTGAAAAGGCAAATCCTTGTGAATCAATTGCGAGTAAAGGCAAATACTTATGAATCAATTGCGACTTTCTTCCCTTCTATTTTTATTTCACTTTTTATGACATTTAACTATGAATATATTTGTGTTTCGCTACATTAGTTAGTAAGTTATTTAGTTATTGATCATTAGTAATTTAATATTAAAAAATTAAAATTTTTACTAAATAAATATTATTATATATAATTCTAATTTTAACTTTAATTATATATTTAATCATACATAAATTCAACATCATTTAGGACAACGTGTAATGACCAAGGGCTAGCACTGAAGGTGAGACTAGGATTGGATTTGGAGGAGTCATGATGATCTCCACATTGTTAATCAACCGTTGAGGAGACAACGGCATGATGAGCGTCACTATGAATGACTATTGAGTATGAGCCCAGCCATATTTTTACACAATTAACTAGGAACTAGCGCCTGCATTGCCCTAAAGCAATTCAGTTTCTATAGGCGGAATCTTCTCGACTGTTAACCATCAGGGCCAATGTTTGCCGGATTTGACTAACACGTTGGGAGTTGGCAACATCATAAAAATATTAATGGCCCTGATCTTTTTTAAAATGTGGGGCTGAGGCTGGGACTTAAAAGTTCCTCTTTACGTGGGCTGTCGAGGCGATTATTCTATCATATTCGCGACAAATTGGGAAAATGTGAACACCAGAGACAGCCAAAGAGGTGTGAAGAGCCCCACTAAGGTATAGAATAGACAGACCGACCTCTGTCGAACTTTTACCTGTTCACAGGCTGAAATGATTAAATAATTTGGATTGAGGGTGAAAATGCAATTAAAAGAGAGTGTAGGGTTGGCCTATATTTGACGGCGCAAAGTGAAGGTAAGGGATAGTTAAAATGTAATTAGTTATTAGTTAAAACAAAGTGTAGGGTAGGGCTCTATTCTATTGGACGCCACTAACGTATAGCTCGTTAGCGTAGGGTAGGTGTGAAATGTCATCTTTCACTGCAAGAATTAAAGCATTTATTAATTTTTTTGACTAATTATTATTTTATCACAAATACAAATTTTTTTAATAAAAATAATTGATTGACAGTATTGTTTGGATTATCTGTGATAATTTATTTTTTTGCCACTAATACAAAAGTAATTGTGACAATTTAGTATTTTTTACAATTAAGTTATCACTATTAATATATTAATAGTGTCAATTTTTCTTTTATGACTAAATTTTGTCATTAAAAGTCTATGCAATTTAGCGCCAAAAGAATTTGGCAAAAATTAATTGTAATTATGACAAAACATATGTTAGTAACTAATATTTTTTATTTGTTATGACAAAATATAGTTTGGTCTTATCATTTTTTCTTGTTGTGACAAAACAGTTTATTGTCATACAATATTTTGGTTGTTGTGAAAAAAGATTTTGTCAATAAATATTCATTCAAGTAGTGTCTACTTCACATTATCACAATAACCAAAGTATAACTGTAGTCACTACTATTCGTAATTTAGTGACAATTTTTTTGTGACTAACTATTGTTTTGTCATAAATACGAGTTTTTTTGTGACAAGACAATAGTTAGTCACAAAAAAATTGTCACTAAATTACGAATAGTAGTGACACTATTCGTAATTACGAGTTTTTTTGTGACAAGACAATTATTTGACACTATTGTTTGGATTATCTGTGAAGATTTATTTTTTTGTCACTAATACAATAGTAATTGTGACAATTTAGTATCTTTCACAATTAAGTTGTCACTATTAATATATTAATAGTATCAAAATTTCTTTTATGACTAAGTTTTGTTATTAAAAGCCTATGTAATTTGGCGCCAGAACAATTTTGGAGGGAATTAATTGTAGTTGTGACAAAACATATGTTAGTAACTAATATTTTCTATTTGTTGTGACAAAATATAGTTTGGTCACTATTTTTTTTTCTTGTTATGACGAAACGGTTAACCATCACACAATATTTTACTTATTGTGACGAAAACTTTTGTCAATAAATATTCAATTAATTAGTGTGTATTTAGTATTGTCACAATAACCAAACTATAACTATGATCACTACTATTCGTAATTTAGGAACAATTTTTTGGTGACTAGCTATTATTTCGTCACAAATACGAGTTTTTTGTGACAAGACAATTGGTTGACATTATTGTTTAGATTATTTGTGATGATTTATTTTTTTGTTACTAATACAATGGTAATTGTGATAATTTATTATCTTTCACAATTAGGTTGTAACTATTAATATATTAATAGTGTCAAATTTTCTTTTATGACTATGTCTTGTCATTAAAAGCCTATGCAATTTGGCGCCAAAAAATTTTTAGCGAGAATTAATTGTAATAGTGACAAAACATATGTTAGTAACTAATATTTTCTATTTGTTGTAACATAATATATTTTGGTCACTAATAGTTTTTTCTTGTTGTAATAAAACGATTTATTGTCACACAATATTTTACTTATTGTAATGAAAACTTTTGTTAATAAATATTCAATTAATTAGTGTGTACTTAATATTATTACAAGCACCAAACTATAAGTATGCTCACTACTATTTGTAATTTAATGACAATGTTTTTGTAACTAAGTATTATTTTTTCACATATACGAGGTTTATTGTGACAAAATAATTAATTGACGCTATTGTTTAGATTAACTGTGATGATTTATTTTTTCACTAATACAATGAGAATTGTGACAATTTAGTATCTTCACAATTAAATTGTCACTATCAATATATTAATAGTGTCAAAATTTCTTTTATCACTAAGTTTTGTTATTAAAAGCCTATATACTTGTTATGACGAAAACTTTGTCAATAAAAATTCAGTTAGTTGGTGTCTATTTAATATTATCACGACAACCAAACTATCACTATAAGCACTACTATTTGTAATTTTAGTGACAAGAAATTTTGTTGTCATCTAATCAACTTTTTGTTACAAAGTTAATGTAAATATAAGCGTAACAAATTAATGATAAATATTTATTATTATAATAACTTATTAAAATTAAACACTCTAAAGATAAATTTTGTCATTATTGTAAAAATTTTAGAGACCAGAAACTGCTTGTCATGATTTTTTTAATATGATTATTTGCAAAAGAATTTAAATATTTTAAAATAAAATATTCAAACTACATATATTGATAATCCAAAAGTAATACTTTACATATCAATAACTATTTGGTATACATATTTTGAAATTTCATCAAAAAAATCAAAATAATTAAATGCTTAAATATAATAAAAATCTTGTTCTAAAATATTAAGCAAAACTCTTATCCTATGGAAAATTAGAAACAAAGTTTTTGTCAATGCTCAATCATTGTCATCGTCGCCTTCCTCATCTTTACTTACTGAATTTGTTTAATCATTATTCATAAAAGTATCTTCATCATAATCAGTTTCATCATCTTCTCCAGCACTCATAGTATCAATATTTAACGAATTTCCTTCAATAGTTGCAGCATCTAGATCAGATCTATCCAAAGATATTGTATCAGTATCATCCTCTAAAGTAGATTCGTGAAGTGTAAAGCCAAAATTTTCATTTTCTTGACATGGCTCATCTCTTTTAAAATAGTGTTTAGTTTTAAATGTGTCGAGACAAGTGACACAAAAAAGTGTATGTACAAAAAATGATTAATTTTACATGTGATAGATTGTAGCTATTTTATTTGATAAGGAAAAATTATTTACAAACTTTATTGATAATTTTTAAGGAACTTATAATTAATAAATATCTTGATATAATTATCTTATCATTAACCACATTAAGTTTTACAATAATCAATATAACACCAATACCACAATAGAAAATCAACATCTCAACTTCTATATATTTGTATGTAAATATAGAAATATTTTTGAATTCAAACTTTTTAATTTGATCAAAATTTCTAAGTTAATATATGCATCTCAATATCTTTTATTTTCACTGATAACTTAATAATTAAGAATTCAAGTTAAACATAAACAAAAAATTTGGAAAAGTATAACTATTTAATGTTTGCATTAAAATATTAAATCTATTAAGTATTACTTAGATTAAGAAGATGTAATTTATTACCATCAAAACACTACATAAAAAAGGTTAATGCTCTTTTCATATTTTGATGTTTCCAATTAGACTGTTCTTCTGCCATTTAAAACATAGCACGTTCTCCTACAAATAAAGACTATCCTTTTCTCTCTTTCTTTCAAATGCATTTGCAACTTTTGTCTCTTCGTTTCTCTTCCATTTGAACATAAATAAATTAAGGAGAAGAAGATGTTCCTATAATTGGTTTTATACATTCTGGATTGTTTTTGACAATTCTTTTGAATCGTCTCTAAAATCTGGAAAATAGAAAATTAGGTATTGATCAGTAAGCTTTTCGGAAAATGGGTATAATCAAGAATATGTTTTACTTGTCGAATGGCTCGTTGATGCTCTCCATTAACGAGTCCATTGGAGCACGCAATTTTTTCCAGTCTTGGCAGCGAGATATTTTTAAAGATAAACCTTCGGCAATTCTTATCATCTTCGACCACTGGGACACCTAAGAGCCCGCCGTCAACGTCGTCCACTGGAATGACACGATTTACGATTTCTATGACTTCCCAAAACCCATGTACTAGGTAAATTTTACATGATTTTATTGTTTTCTGATACGCGTATCTTCAAGCTATGTTCTTTTGGGGGTACTATACTCATAAATCAATTTTGAGAATTTGTCAATTTCTGCTATTTGATTTGTTTTTGTGGCTTTTTGAATTGATAGTTGTAGTTGAAGGCTAATTGTTAGAGGAACCTGTATGCTGAAAAATTTCCATTAGAATTGCAATTTTTTATGTAAAAGTACCTTGAGAACCTGTTCTTATTGATGGGGATGACAGGATGTAGATGGAAAAGTGGAGAGTGGTTTACGTTTTCAATTGTAATTTGGAATAAAATTGATGTTGAGAACTTGGTAAAGCATACAGTTTTCCCATGTTGCATGCACTATCAATGCTTGGATTGGATGGGTTTTTAATTCTTAGGGACATGAAATGGCAAATTGGTTTATTTAGTTCTTCTTGTGATGTGGCTTTTTTCTTGATGTGATTAACAGCTCGGGTATTGGATGCTTCTACCTTTTGACTTTATTTAGTAATTTGGGGTTATTATTATTTAGATAGTGATAGAGTTGGTGTTAGATTGTTAAGCTAATTATGAGCATTTCGGTCTTATCCTAGAACGAAAGTCAAGCTATTCACGCAGTTTAGGTGTTAAAGGGATAACATATAAGTTCCGAGAAAAAAGTGATAGCTGAAGCTGAGGCTGCAAAGAAACATGCAAGTGATTTAGATGATGAAGTTGCAAGACTTACTAAAATCACAAAAACACAAAATTAAAAGATTAAGCTCAAAATGAGAAGATTCAAGCTCAGGATGCAACTATTAAGAAGCAAGCCACGGAAATGAAACAAATTTCAATTGTTTTTGTACATTTGGCAAATACTTGAGTAATTCCTAGTTTATTACCCAATTCTTTCACCTTAATTGAAGATCCATCAAGTGCCACAACATCAAATACTGTAACTACTCATGTAAGTTTATAAATTTATAAAATCTAGAATTGTTAGTATCTTCTTATTATTATCATTATATTATTATAAAATGTTAGTACTAAATTTATAGCTTAATATTTTATAAACTAATTAACTGATTTTATTTTTATTTATTTTGAAGGAAACAAATCAACGGTGAACTTCATCCTCAAGAATAGCTAGGGAATTTTACCTTAGAAAGTTTTAGCTTAAATTAGTATGTAGTAGTTTGAGATAATTGTAATAAATAATTTTTTGGATATTAAATTTTCCAATTTTATATATTGGAAATTAGAATTTTGTACATTTTGGTGATTTTTATATATTTTATATACACTAAGAATTTTTATTTGCTCATCTGATAATATCTTGGCACTAAAATTCTGTATCATTTGTGACAATTTCTATTTTATGGCCACCAATGCAAAATTTTTTATCGATTAAGTAATTAAATTGTTAAATTTAATAATATTATTTGTGACAAACATGAACACATTAGTGATAAATTAATTGTACTATATATTCTTTATTTAGTGGCAACATTATTGTAACATATAACTTTCATATTTGTGACAAAATCTGTTAGACAATATAGCCATTAATGCAAATTTCTTTTACAGCTAATTTAATTTTGTTGATTAATTGATAGTTTTATTTGTGATAATAATAAACACATTAGTGACGATACTTTTGGTAAGAACTAATTTTCATTTTTGTGACGAAATAATGTTGACACTTTTTTATTAAAATTTTAATGACCAAGAACTAATGGACACTGATAAAAATATTATTAGTGACCAATATTTTGTCACTATTTATTATTATTTTAGTGGCAAAAATGTTGTAACAATAACATGAAGTACTGTTACGGCTTTATTCGTCATTACTTGGGATTATTTATGTCGACAAACTTGTCATAAATATGTAAAGTTGTTGTTACCATATTATGTTGTCACACATTCCATAGGTTTTAGTGTCAGCACTTTTGTCATAATAAAATGAAGTTTTGTTACGACTTAATTCGTCAGTAGTTTATATTATTTGTGTTGACAAACTTGTCATAAATATGTAAAGTTGTTGTTATCATATAGTGTTGTCACACATTCCATAGGTTTTAGTGTCAGCACTTTTGTCACAATACAATGCAATTCTGTTACGACTTAATTTATAACTACTTTATATTATTGGTGACAACAAACTTGTCATAAATATGTAACGTTTTTGTGACCATATAATTTTGTCACACATTTCACAAGTTTTAGTGTCAGTATTTGGGTCACAAAAGTGTTGTATAATTGTGATCATTTCTTAAATTAGTCACTATTTCAGTAGTGAGGTATTTGTGACGGAAGGTGACGACTTCAAATATTGGACACTATTAATAATAGTGACTAATATTACTGCTTTTACTGACAACTTTTACTATCACTAAAAATACAATTTCTTGTAGTATTTCATCGTCCTACAATCATCTATGCTCACGTTCTAGACTAAGTTGTCACTCTTGTCCTTATCAGTTTTTGCTTTAAAACAAAATATTTTAAAAGAACCGTAATGACACTTACACTAATATTATTAAAAACTGATTCCTTTGGTGAGTAGTCAGTCCTATTTTGAGACCTACAGTTATCATGGACGACTTTATGTTTCGTTAAAATGACGAATAAATGAAGAGAAAATAGAAAAAGCTCTTCTTTAGAGATACATAGCCATGTAGAGTACTACATATTCTAGCCTTGACTTACATTATCGTATGAATCAATCGTGTAAGTATCCATAAATACGTGAAGAAAGTATAAATATATAAACGTTCTTATACACGATCATATACATGCTCATGTGGAGATACTCAATTGTGTATGGAGTCCGTATAACTCTCCGTAACCTTGTACAGTTGTAAATGAGTCGGTGCTGAAGATACACGATCACTTACATGGTAAAAAAACTTATTTCGTGATATAAAATAGAAAAAGACATAGGATTTTATAAAGAGTGCGGCTATAAAGACCAAAAGTGAGAAAAATAAAGAGAAGGCAAATAGTGTTATATTCTTATCTTTGTTTGATTGTTTCTAGGGATTTGTTTAAGTGTTTGTTAACTTGTTGTTGGGGTTGAGAGATAAACTTTTTATGTAAATTCTTATTGAGTTTATGGATTTGCTTGCTAATTTGTCTTGTATTTTTTTCCTCCATACTTTCCACGTAAATCTTGGTGTTTGTTTCATCTTTGAAGTTTCTTATTCTTATATTTTTTATTGTTGCAACCTAAAGAATTTTTTCTTGTCGTTGATATTTGGTTGATCTTTTAGATAATTGTGTTGTTTGTCTTATAACAAATGGTATCAAAACCATCATAATGAAAGATAGAAATAGATCTACGATCAAGTTAGCGTCATCAAATTACTCTATTTAAAGGCTCATGAGGGAGAACCTTCTATATTGTAAGGATCTCTTTAATCCTATTAACGTGGACAAAGATGTGAAGGATGATATTCTTTCAAAACCTAAAAAGATGTCAAACAAGGAATGAGAAAAGATGAAGTGGAAAATTCTAGGCACTATAAAAGAATGGATTGATATCAACATATTCAATCATATATCTCAAGAAACAAATTCTTTTGAGCTATGAAAGAAGCAAGAAGGTCTGTATGAAAGGAAGACTGCTCATAACAATGTTTCTCTTATTAAGATACTTGTGAACTTGAAGTTGAAAGCTAGGAAATCAGGGTTGGAGTGTCTAAGTGATTTCCAGGATATAATCAACAAACTTAGTACAATAAAGATCATTTTTGATGATGAGCTTCAAGCTTTGTTCCTGTTGAATTCGTTACTAGATAGCTAGAAAATGCTAGTAGTAATGATTAGCAACTCAGCTCCTGAACGTGTGCTCTCTTTGGATGTAATCAAAGAGGATATATTTAATGAAGAAATCATAAGAAAGGAGATTGGAGTCAACAACGTGCAGGCTTTTGTGATTGAAAGTAGGGGAAGAAACAAGAGTAGGGGTCTTAAAGGTCGTGGCAAGTCTAAGAACTGTTCAAAATCCAAATGTGACAAAGACGTAAAGACATGTCACTATTAGATAAGTCAAGACAGATTAAGAGATTCTACTATAAGTGTAAGATGGATCAGAAAATCTAAGAATATTGGAATGATGGTGACAATAAAAATACAATAGGAATAACTTCAAGCACGGATGATTATGTGTCACTAGTTTGTACAATTTGTAAATGCTACCACATTAACAATTTTGGTTCTAAATGGCTTATTAACCCTAGAGCATCTTATCACTGTGTTCTAAAATGTAATACTTCTCAAATTACAAGAGTGGAGATTTTGAGAATGTAAAGATGGGAAACTAAAATTTCACTAAGATAGTCGGTATGAGTGATATCTGAATTTAGACAAACATCAGATGCTTATTAATCTCGAGAGATGTTTGAAAAATTCCTGACCTAAAGCTAAATCTGTTGTCCATTAATATGTTAGATTAAGAATGATTTCAACCCATTTTGGGGTATAGGAAATGGAAACTGTCCAAAGATGTCATGACGGTTTCCTGCAGAGAGTTATATTGCTCATTGTATAAAACACAATTAGAGTTGTGTGTTGGTAGAGAAGTATACACAACCTAAAGGGAATCTTCACCGAATTTGTGGCATTGACAATTAGGACACATAAATGAGAATGGTTAAAGTTGTTGGCTCGAAAATTCCTTATCCCAATTAAGAACTTACAACCACTTAATCCTTGCGATTTTTAGTTGATTCTTGCATATTCAAACTAGGGGTGGTTTAAAAAAACATAAAAGGAAGAATTAGAATTGAGGTGTTGCCTTACTGTAACTTATATTTTATTGGACAACTCAGGTGACACTATTAAAAAAGATGTAGGCAACATGTTATTACAGTATAACAGGAAATTGTCTAACTTTGTATTTTCATATTGTAAAATAACATGGATTTTGTTGCTCTCCGTGGGATGAAATAAAATCATTGTTATTAATTTGAAGTTAGTTTAGAAAATGAATATTCGATGGGGATGTTATTAAAGAATGAAAGCGAAGGGCTTTAGCTAAAGAGCTTTGATCCTAAAAAGTAATTATCTTCTTTTTGACTAATAAAAGCGAAAGCGAATTGAAGGTAACTCAGACAAGAAAAAGGAGATTTGATTCGGACATATAGCAGGTGGCAATGGTATTGCATCATTTTCTTTATTCCCCCCCTCCCGCATATCAAACATATAGCAGGTGGTAACGGTATTGCATCATTTTCTTCATTCCCTCCCTCCCGCGTACATTAGTATGTTTTGTTTTTATCAACTTGACGGGATTCTCTGCATCTCTCTCATCTATTCTAATTAATTACGCTTTTCAAATGCTAATTTCTATCTTTTAACTTCACACAGTTATTTTTTTGAGTCAAACATATTATTGCTCACTAAAATTGAAAAGATATATTAAATATGTCCTCTTAAGTTGTCAAATTCTGACATTCATTAATAAATCTCTATTTTAAAGGAGTAGTATTATACCTCAATTCAGAACAACTATGGGTATATACATATATACCCATAGTTGTCCTGAATTGAACTCACTTAATATTAAGTTTTTCTATAAGTGTTTGTTGTTCAGTCTTGTGTCTTATGCAGGTTCACATATTTTTATTTATTTGGAATTGATATGCTGAATGCCTATTGTTAGATAGAGGAGGGTTTTTATTTAATAAAAAACTAGTTACTCAATATTTTAATATTTTGAATTACATAACACTTATTATAATAAAAATAAAGAGGAGTAGACAATGAATAGTGTTAGTAGTCATTAACTTTTTAATTATTATTAGCTAAAGAATGTTAGGAAACAAACAAAACAACTCTCTAAATAATCAACTAAATATCAATGACAAAAAAAGACCTCTTTAAGTTGCACAAGCAAAATAATGGCTAAAAGCTCAAATTGGGACTTAACCTTTTTGAGTTTGATCATTGTGGGACTTAAACTTGAAACATGCTTGGTGAAGGGTTAATTTCACGAGTCTGCTCAATTTAAGACTACGAAAATTAGGATGTGTTTACATGCGTCATTACATGCAGGTCAATTATTATTTAGATGACACATTAGTAGACCTAATTTATTGTCCAGGCTAGGTGGAATTTAAGAAAAAAATAATTAATTTCATTTAAATTTTGACTTCAACGAAAAACTCTTCAACCTTAAAATCAACAATTTTTATGAACACATGTTTCACCCTCCTTTTCTTCTCTCGGATGTGTCTTCACTCTAATCTCTGGATGCATCATCAGTTAATGCATGTGCCTTCACTCCAATCTCACTTGTGTCTTTTTCGTAGTGTGAGTGTGAGATCTCTCTTTTGGCGTTGGAGGTGAATGGGCGGTAAGGTTGTTGGAGATTTGAAACATACATGTGCTATGATTGAAGACCGAAGTAGGTAATAGGTCATGTTCCTTTCTAATTTTTGTATATAATTTTATGATGTTTTAATATTCACTTTATTCCTTTGCCCTAACAATGTTACATTTACGTAAATTACTTTATCTTCTTTAAATGAGCTTGATTATTGGGTTAAATAGAGTGTAGACAATAATTGTTTTTCATATGCAATTCTATTTTACATTTGTATATAGGATATGATCAAGTTTTCTCTTCCCCATGTACTTGACATTGCACGTAGGATATGATTTGTGTCACTTGGTTTAGCTTCGATGGTGGTTATCTATGTTTTGTTATTCTCGATGCACTAGGTTTAAGAAAAAGTATGACATTCATGGGAGAGATGCAAATTATTAGGAGAAAACAAATTCAGTTCTATAGACATCATGTAGCTGTCAGTGGGTGCACAATCAACATTACATCATTGTGTTGTAATACTCGAGAATGAGATTAAGTGGTAGTTCTTTAATGTAATAAGATTGATTAGATAATTCTGTTTGTTGTTTTCTTAGTTGTGATTTTGTGTTGAGTTGGAATTTTTGAAATTTTCAACTTTGGCTGTAGAGGGAAGCGTTCTAAGCTTGATATGAGGTCATACAATACGATTTCTTCAACTTACCTAGTTAAATGGGGTTATGACAGAGAGGCTAAATATTGTTACTGTAACTTGAAAGCACCTAGATGGATTTCATGGATTGATGAAAATCCAAAAAGAAGGTTTTATGGTTGTCGACTCTTTTTGGTAATTTTGGTGCATTTTATGTTGTGTTAGCTAAATATGTTCATATATTTCATTAAAGAATTGTTGCTTTTTCTTTAATGGTAGAGTGAAAATATTTGTGAATTTCATGAATAACACGATCAAAGATTTTGTCCAAGAGCAAGACGGATTATTTTAGAGCTAAAAAACAGAGAGAAGATGTTATATCGTCAAAATAATATATTGAAGGCAGAAGTGATAGCTAAAAGGATTGCAGAAAATTTGAAGTTGAAGAATGAGTTAGTTTACCATGAGGACTAGTGATGAATCACATTCAACAAAGTGCTGGAAATGTTTTGCTTGTTTAAACTTGTGTTTAGTAGTTTTGCTTATATTTGTTATTCTAAATAATGAAGGCAAAAAAGACAATAGTTGTACCTTTAAAGCCTTACCTGGAAACGATTTGGTGTACTAGAAAAATGTTTAAATGTTCTTCACCTAACCTGATATTGGAAAGTGCAAAGTGTTAGATGTTACAAAGTGTTAGATGTTTTATCATCTACTGTATTACTAATTTAATGTTCTAGCCAAAACATATTTGATGTTTGATATACTGGCCTAAAGATATTTGATGTATTAGCCTAAAGATGTTTGATGTTCCAACATTTGGTAAGGAAGATTAGTGAAAAAATAGGATCTTTAATTAATGGAGATGGAGTATTCATTAGTAGTCAAAAGGAGTTAAAAGATGGAGCAATTGACTACTCTAAAAAATGTTATCCATATTTTACCTCCAATCCAATGATTAACACAACTGTTAAGTTGTTTTATAAGTCATCAAATTATTGATGAGGAGATAAAGATGTTTAATAGTCCTATAATTTCAACTGAGGCTGTATTAACAATGTGCATGTTGTACCATTCATAAACTTCAACGAAAATGAAAAAACCTAAAAGAAATGCAAAGCACACTAATTGGAAAATAAAGGAAACCAACGCTTTACTATAAAAAGCTGAGACTTTAAGCTTTCTATGAAAAATACAACACATTACAAAGAATTTGACAATTCCAACCAAGCTTCCATCCCCCTTCCATCACCCTCGGTAACCGATTCATGAACTTCAAGAAAAAGGAAAAAACGTACAGGAAATGCAATTCAAACTGAAATTGAAATTCATTGCAATCATTGCTTAATAAAATTAATCCCAATAACATCCTTACAATCTATTGTTGTTCAGCAAATATCACAAAATTGTTCAGTTCACTAACAATTAAATGTTAAGTTTACATTTTTTCCTTTGTCTTTGAAGATGTAATTTGACTTTGTTGGATTGGATTCACATACGCAGTAAAGGTTTAGTAATCTTTGACTTCTCTTTCTAGGCTGTAGAAAAAATGCAAATGTTGTTAAGTTGTATGAATTAATTAATGTTAATTAAGAATGCAAAAATTTAACACTTACATTTAGTATCTGCAACCTTATAGGTTCATTTGTGTACATCCCCATCCCTTCCATCTATTTCTTGATCTTCCTATTTGCTTCTTGTTGGAGAAAAGAGTATAAGATAGGTCTTTTTCCTATAATTTTTGCTTGAGAATTTGAACTATATTTGCCAGTTGCCAACATCCTCAATCTACTTCCATCATCTTCAACACCATAACCAGACCCTCTTCTCCCTTTAGTTTGGTTCTTGGTGATGGCCTTAGAAGAAGTACATATATTTGTTGTTTCTGAAACACCTCCAATTGTTGGGAGAAAAACTGAGGCTGTTGCATTTGCACTCCCACTTACATGAGCAGTAATTAAGGTGTTGACAATACCTGATGCAGTTGTGGCAGTAGCAAATACAGACACAGTAACAGAGGTAGAGGCAGAGGCAGAGGAAAAAGCAAAGGGTTTTGCTCTTATTTTACCTTTCTTTCCTCTTTCAATATTAGATGCAGATTTAAAGGCACTTACTGGGTTTTCAGTATTGTTTTCAACCGTGGATATGTTTTTAGGGGTTGACTGTGAGTTGATTGTGTGTTACTCCATATGAGAATCAGTTGACTAGTCTGGGTTCGGATTTTGAAACTAGGCTAGAACCTACCATTGATAATAGTGATAACAAAATAAAAACTTAGAAGATTACCACAATTATGGAAAAGAATCCTAGTTGTACCACAAAAAAACAAAACAACTTAGAAGTTACCTCTCGACTCTTCCAAGGACAACCTCTTTTATTGTGTCCTTCTATATGGCAGTGGCTATATGTAATGATCATACCCCTCCTAAGCACATGTTTAACGTTTTTCTTTTTGTTTACTTTTGTATTCTTTTGAGACTCATCAGTGCCTTTTTTCCTAGCTGTTTAGGGCTTACCAGGCCTTTGTTTGAATTCTGGTAGCCTAATAGTTTCTTCATTGCTAATGGACTAGTCCTTCATAACAGGCATCAGTTATATTGCCTTCCTATATGTTTGAAATATTCAGTGTTCCATAACTAACTAGAATTGTATTCTTCAATATTAACCCTACTGTCTCTAATAGCACATATGGCATGTGCACAAAGAATACTAAAGAAGGTATATCTCTTACAAGAAAACATATTTTGTTCTGAAGCCTCACCACATATCTGTTCTGTCCATGATCAATCTCATACCCTCCTTCTCTATTATGATGCATTGAAAAATGTTGAGCAATCATGACACTCTTCTGAATTGCTTCCCATATTCTTGGCTCTAAATTACCCGTCTACTTGACAACCTCTTTTCCTTTTCTCGCAATTCTTTTCATCAATTCTTTTATAAGATGCTCAAATAACCCTAAAACAGACATTTCCTTACATCAACCAGAGTCCTATTAAAGGCCTCATATAAGTTATTGTCAACCAAGTCAATCATGGAATCTTCCCTTTGGAAAGCCCAACACCATTGCTGAACTGGTGCATAATTCTCAATATCTTCTGTTGCCTTTTAGTTCTTGGCTCTAAGCTTATCTAAATTTTCTTCATATTCCCTTACTGTGAAGGATTTTGCAATTTTCCAAAAATGCTCCTTCATCTCTTCCCTTTTATGTCCTCTTCTATGCCAATTGACACGAACATGTCTAACACAAAACCTGTACTTGGCATCTGGACACAAATCGACAATGGATCTACCAAGTCGCTACAATGGAAGCCATAACTGTTTGAATAGGCATGTGGACGTAACTCTATATATTTCATAACATTTACACTCTTAATGAATGTAAAAATAACATTGATGTGAAACTTTTATCTTTTATTGCTCAATCATTATAGTCCAACCAATTTCGGAGCCCAAGTGAGGTAAATATTCTTTCAGCCTTTCAGTGAACCACTTCTATATGACTGTCGAATCCACTTCAACCATAGCCCAAGCAATAGGAAACATTTGATTATTTCCATCTCTTCCCACAGCACATAGAAGTTCACCCTTAGTTTTGGTTTTTATCTAACATCCATCTAATCCAAGAAAATGCCTGTATCCATGCCCAAACCTATGTTTAATAGCTTCTAAGCATATGTACATTCTTTCAAATACAGGTGGAGATGTTAGAATTGGCCAAGATACTGTCAATGTAATAGTGATTCCTGGGTTGGTTTGCCTAATCACTTCAGCATAAGTCTAAAGCTTCCCAAACCCCTCTTCAATGTTGATCACAACACTGTCTATTATTTTTTTCTTTACTATTCTCACCATACTCATGGACACTTCAACACCTAAACAATCCTAAACGTAAAATTTTATATCATCATTCTTAAAAAATGACTCCCTTTTAAGCTTATCCTTAAACAAGTTAGCTAAAATGTTGGTGTTCATCCTAGGATTTGTATATACCTTATTACAGTCATGATTGTTCCTGAATTTTCTAACGTGAAATAACTGTAACTTCCTGTCAAATGCTCCATATGTACACCAAGGGTAGTTCTCTGTCCTAAATTTACCTTGGACAAAGTTGGGCATATTTTTGGTAAACATGACAGTCCTCTTTGTTTTAATAAACAACAAACTCACTGCATACTTAAATTGCAAATAATTAAGAAAAACAACTATATTTTCATCATAAAAGGGTATTTCCTTTTTCTCCTAGTAGCATAATCTACATATCATCTACATCACTACCAAGTTCTTCAGATTCATCACTGCCATAATATTCAGACAAAACCACCTCATCTTCATCATCTGCATCACCTACATCAGCTTCATATGGTCCATTATCTTCATCTAGACCATTACCTTCATCTCCTTGCTCTAAATCCTCTTCAACATCTTCATGCGGACCATTACCTTCATCTCCTTGCTCTAAATCCTCTTCATCCTCTTCAACCTCCATATTTGTATCATCTTCATTCTTCATATCTGCATTATTTTCATCCTCCACATTTGACACATTGTCTAAATTACCTACATTACCTCTAAAGCCTTCATTATTAACATCCTCACCATTATCTTCTACTACATTACATTGATTATCCTCATTGAATTCATCCTCAATCACTTCAATAGGGATATCTATACTATGTTCAATATAAATATCAATACCACCCATACCCATCATCTGACTAACCATATCTAACACACTAGCATCATCTTGTACAACACTCAAACCATTACATAGCTCAAAACCAGGCATAAGATAAAATATCTTTTTCACATTATTATATCCACTTCTCTTACGTACATCA
Organism: Erythroxylum echinodendron; assembly: GCA_027575705.1. Lineage (NCBI taxonomy): Eukaryota > Viridiplantae > Streptophyta > Magnoliopsida > Malpighiales > Erythroxylaceae > Erythroxylum > Erythroxylum echinodendron. Next base: position 10,672,742 of record JANZXR010000170.1, on the reverse strand, counting down.
ACCAGTTCAAAATAGCTCCGTAAGTCAGGATCAAATTTAATTTCATCCACAAAGATGTAGTTATACATAACATTATCACCTACATTAACAAAACATTCCGCATGGTGAAACCTCAGAGTTACTTCATCAAATGTCATTATGCCAAATTCAAAAAAACAATTCCAGGGACACGAAACACTCAATTATAAAGTTGAAAGGAAACAGTGAAATGAAAGTGAAAAACTCAACCCTAGCACAGCATATGATGCTTAACATATTCATAACAATTCCATCAACCAACTTACTAAGTTCTATTAATTAAGGTACGTGACATTGTTTACACCTGTGAATCGAAAAACATGTTCTCGCTGTGGCTCCTAGGCTTGTGGAATTTTTCACCTATAAGCCTCATGGGAGCTGCAACACTGATTTCAAACCTATATACCTACCTGATGGTTTATTATGCCTCAATATTCAAAAAATATCCATATTAAATGCAATCCTTATTCAATTGTTACATCAACTTTAAATTACTACTAATTAGAGTCTTTCAGATTTAAGTTACTACTAGAATAAAAAAATTAGAACTTTTTGTTATCATTAATGATAGTTAGAGTATTGCAAACAACAACATAAAAACAATACATCAATTGCAATTAAAAAAATACACACTCATACTAAAAATATTCCCACTAGTAAAGCTAAAAGGATGTAGGAAGGCAATGGAATCAAAAGCATCAATTAAGATTTTGTACGACCAACTGCTTTTCTATTATGCTCTAATTGATAGGAAAGATGAATTTTTCTACCAATCAGAGCATAATAGAAAAACAGTTGGTCCTAGCAGCTACCTATTCTACAACTGAACATTTTCCATAGAAGATGAAACTAATACTAGTTTGCTTCTGCCCAACTCATTCATACTATCTTCCTTAGACTTCTCTAACCTCAGACATCTTTTTACCACTCTAACCACAAACTTCTCTAACTTTAGACCTTTCAGAATCAAATGTTTACTCCTCTTAAGTCTAATAGCTAATACTTTAATTCTATAACTTACCTTAGGTTTAAGAGATAATGCATGAACCAGGCAAGCCAACCCCTTCAATGAAGTCTAAAGCACGGATCGGAGGACGGTGAAGATGTGTCAACCAACCAACACAACCCTTTCAACGAAAGATAAAGCATGGATTTGGCGAGGGCAACCCTTGGTGACAATGCATAAACCAGGCAAAACAACCCTTATATGAAGACTAGAGTGGAATGGCCAATGGTGAAGATGCGTCAGAGAGGGGAGCAACAATGGATTTAGGTTTTTCTGTAACTTTTTGGATTCTCTTTATTTACTTTACAAAATTTACAGAATTTACAAAAATTTTCAAATTTTAGGGTTAAAATTTAAAACCTTTTACTCTTGTATATGTGACATTTAAAAAAGGGGTAATGGTGCCACGTTGTTGCATGTAACGACGCATGTAAACATGTCTTAATTTTCATTTTAAAAAGTCTTAAATTGAGCATACTCGTGAAATTTGAGCCCTTAATTGAGCATGTTTCAAGTTTAAGTTCCAAAATGATCAAACTAAAAAAGGTTAAGCCCTAATTTGGGCTTTTAGTCAAAAAATAATATAGGAACAAGAAACTTTAAAATGGAAACAATACCAAGATTTATATAGAAGACCTCCAATATTGAGGGAAAAACTATGGGATAAACGGACAAGGAAGTTCACTAAATTCAGTAAGGATTTACATAACAAGTTGATCTCTCAATCCCCAATAATAAGTTATCTCACAAAATTTCAAGATTGAACCAAAGTTAATATTACAATCAACAAACACTTAAACTAATCCCAAAAAACAATAAATAAGGGTGAGAATACAACAATATTTGCCCTCTCTGTTTTTCCTCATTTTTGGACATTATGGACACATTTTCTACAAAAACCTGTCTTTTTCTCTTTTATATCATGAAATAAGTTTTTCTGCACCTTACATGGTCACTTATACGATTGGTTGTGTAAGTGATGATGTATCTTCAGTATTGCCTCATTCATAATTGTACGAGATTATAGAGAGTTAAATGGTCTCCACGCACGGCTCTATGTCTTCATATAAGTGTGTACACGATCGTGTATGTCTTTACCTCTTCACAATTTCTTCACGTGTATAGAGATTTACATGGTTGATCCACACGGCCGTGTAAATCAAAACATGGGCATGTAGCACCCTACACAGCCATGAATCTCTCCAGAAAATTTTTTCCATCTTGTCTTAATTTGCTTTTCATTCCCACGAATCGTAAAGTTATTTATGATCATCGAAAATTTTAAAATAAGGCTAAACACTCGTCAATCTCTCCCTCCAGTCTAAATATGGGGAAGATGACTTATTCTCCATCATCTATTATGGCAAGCTTTAATACAAAACTCATACTTGTTTCCTGGAATCACTTTAGTCAGCATTTCAGCACCATTCAATTATATATGAAACTTCTTTAATATTAACTGTTATTCTTCTATCACGGATCTCAACCAATGATATATAATGTCTATATGCTTTGTCCAGGAATGATATATAGTATTTTCCTCAAGTTAATAGCACTTTGACTATCACAAAATACTACATAGTCTTCTTACTATATATCCAACCCTTAAAGGAACCATTTTAACTAAAGCTTCTCGTTACAAGTTTCCACTACAGTTATATATTTCGCTTCAGTCGTAGATAAAGCCATACACTTTTGTAGCTTGGATTGTCATAAGACGGCTCCCTTTACAAAGTTGAACAAAAAGCCTGAAGTAGATTTTCTTCCATCAAGATCTCCAGTCATATCTGTATTTGTAAAACCTTATAGAGTTAGCTTAACATTACTAAAGTAACTCCAGTTTTATGAGTCCCTCAAGTATGTTAGAATCTATTTCACTACTTACTAGTGGACCTTTCTTGCGCTCACCACTGGATACATCAAAAACCCTAATGTAGATTAGTATGGAACAGAGAAAATACCATATTTCTCTTTTTTTGTTGAGGGACATGCACATTTACAGAACCTGAAGTGAGATGCCACTTACATGCTAACTGGCTTGACATACTTCATATTGAACCTTTCTAGCACTCATTCAATATATCTATCTTGAAATAACCATAATTGCCTTTCCTTCCTATCTTAGGTTATCTCCATACCTAAAATTTACTGTAGGACTCAAATCTTGCATATCAAAAGATTTGGACATGTCCAAATCTTTTGATATCTTGACTTATAATCAGCACATCATTAACATAACGAAGAAGAATGATGAAGTTGTCATATGAGAATTTCTTGAAATACACATAAGCATTACCATAAGCTCGTTTGTCGCTATGATCTTTCATAAAGGAATTGAAATTCTGACACTATTACCTTGGAGCTTGTTTTAAGCCATATAGACTTTTCTTCAACGTCCAAACTAGATTTTCTTTACTGTTAGCGTTGAAACCTTCAGGCTACTTCATGTATATCTCTTCTTTGAAATCTCTATACAAGCAGGCTATTTTAATATCCAACTATTCGAGTTCAAGATCTAACACACAGTTAGACCCAAAACTATTCTGATTGAGGTCATCTTGACTACTAGCGAAAAGATTTCATCAAAGTCTATACCCTTCTTTTGATCAAATCCTTTCACTATTAGCCTTGCCTTATACTTTGCCAACTTGTTACCATCTTTATTTATTGTGAACACTCACTTATTCTTTAATGCCTTTTTATCTTTTAGAAGCTTTACAAAAGCGTATGTATTCTTCTTCTTCAAAGCGTCCATCTCTTCCAGTCTTCCTTTATAGTTGCGAGCTAGAGTTTTTTATCTTCACAAGATGCAACCTTTTGAGCTAGAGATCTTTTTCTCCCTTGTCGACCTTCAAAGTTGTGTTTCATCAGTTGTTGGATCCAATTGCTTCTCTTACTCATTATCTTTAATAAATTCATTTTTAGTATTGTCTAGATGTGGTTCACAATCTGTGTTTGGTCACACATTTTATCTTCTTCACCTATAGACTGCTCAATAGTCGAAAGAATTGGTGAAGAGATAACTATGTCATACGATGAACTATAATGTGACGATTGATCTCTAGTCAGGAGATCAACAGCCATCTTGTGCTCTTAGAACACCACATCCCTGCTCCTGACTACATTTTGCTTCTTTAGGTTATAAAGTTTGCAGACAAAATAATCACCACCATATCAAAAAGGGACGTAAGGTATCGAATTTGAGCCAAGTTGCTTTTCTAATCCTTAGGTATGTGTATAGAAACTTTACAGCCAAAACTTTCAAATGATGATATGTGGGATCCTTGTTAGTTCACGCTCATTCTGGAATCTCATAATCTAACAAATTAAGGGAGTTTGATTAATCAATTGAACTGTAGTTTGGACTACTTTTCCCTAAAATGTCTTTGGTAACATAAACATTTTGAGCATGCAACGAACCTTCTTCACAATGGTTTTTTTCATCCTCTCAACAACCTATTATGTTGTGGAGTCCCTGGTTTAGTTTTCGCACGTCTAATGCCATATAATGTATAGTTTTCTTCGAACACGTTGGAAGTATACTCCCCTCCATTGTATGTTCACAGACACTTCAGTTTCCTCTCAGCTTCTCTTTCTACCATAATATGAAACTTCTGGGACGTTTCAAACACTTGGGAGAGTTGGTTCGCATGTGAAAATGATAATAGGAATAGAAATGAATATAGTGAGTAATGAGAATGGATATTATCATTATAATTAAGATAGTTGGTTAAGAGCAAGGAATGATTACCATTATAGAAATAAAAATTTATTATTATTAATTAATTAATTATAATTTAATTAATCAATATACTTTAATTAATTATTAATTATATTTTAATTAATTATATTGTAATTAATAATTACAATAATTTAATTAATGAATTACAATATATTGATTAATTAAAAAATTGTAATTAATTTTAATTACAATATTTTAGTTAATGAATAAATTATATTTTAATTAATGATATTTTTAATTAATTAATTAATTATATTTTAATTAATATTGTAATTAATTATATTTTAATTAATTAGTTAATTATATTTTAATTAATATTGTAATTAATTATCTTTTAATTAATTAGTTAATTTTATTTAATTAATAATTATTATTATATTTTAATTAATGAATAATTAATTAATAATAATATTTTAATTAATTATATTGTAATGAATTCATTAGTTAATAATAATATTTTAAATAATTTTATTTTAATTAATTAATAATAATAATTTAATTAATTATATTGTAATTAATTAATTAATTACGATATTTTAATTAAAGAATAATTATAATTTAATTATTTACATTTTAATTAATTAATTATATTTTAATTGATTAATTAATAATAATACTGTAATTAATTATATTTTAATTAATTAATTAATTATAATATTTTAATTAATTAATAAATCATATTTTGATAAAATATGTAGTAATTAATTAATTAAATTTTAATTATAATTATTTTAATGAATGAATGAATTATATTTTGGTCAATTATATTATAATTAATTAATTATATTTTAATTTTCATTTGTAATTAATTAATTAATAACATTATTTTAATTAATTATATCGTAATTGATTATATTTTTATTAATTAATTATATTTAATTAATTACTATTAAAAATATTAAAAAAAGAGTTACTACTAAGGAATGAGTTCCATTCATCTACTAAGGGTGTGCTTGGTTAGTGGGTATGGGAAGGAAGGTATGGGTAAGGAATGAAAACTACATGCTTGGTAAGCAACTATGATTGAATAAATAGTGATTTCATTCCTGTATTTTGAGTATTGGTTCAAACCCCTCGTAATAAAGAGGAATGTAAATCATTACTTGATATATTTATGGTTTGATAAATTAAATATAACTCCTTCCCAAACTCATTAACTAAAATATAATTAATTATAATATAATACAATATAATTAATTAAAATATAATTCATTCAATAACTAAAATATTGTAATTAATTATATTATAATTAATCAATTACAATATAATTAATTAAAATACAATCCATTCATTAATTAAAATATTATAATTAATTGTACTATAATTAATCAATTACAATATAATTAATTAAAATATAGTTCATTCATTAATTAAAATATTGTAATTAATTATACTATAATTAATCAATTACAATATAATCAATTAAAATATAACCATTCATTATTTAAAATATTGTAATTAATTATACTATAATTAATCAATTACAATATAATTAATTAAAATATAATT
>JANZXR010000170.1:10617839-10666367 GCA_027575705.1 Erythroxylum echinodendron | reverse complement strand
TATTATTATTATTATTATTATTCTATGTTTTTTATTAGAGTTATAAACTTAATTTTTGTAGAATTTAATATCTAAAATCTAAATCTCTATAAGAATATTCAACGAAATACTAAGATATATAATATTCACACCATTATATTTTTTTTAAAGTCATGTCCTCATAATTCATTTTACACATAAGGAGCTAATACTAAACAACTAATTTTACCAAACATCAAATGACAAATAGCTAATAGAATCAGCTAGTCAAATCAGCTAATAGAATCAGCTATTAGCTAATAGCTGGTAGAATCAGCTAACAGCTAATGTAATAAGTTGATTGCCAAATAGGGCCTTAGTCAAGTAATCGGATCGATATTCATCACTAATGTTTGCCTCTGAGTAAAAGATTAAGTCTTTGCTTAAATAAATAAATGAAAAAAAGCGTTCTTAACAAAATCTACCAAATTTGTAATAAGCTTGACCTTCATGAAAATATATTTAGGAACAGTTACAGAGCCTCAATGACCAAAAAATTATTAATGTATGTGCACAATTAAAAAAGGTAAATAAATTAACACTTAGATCTCGATTAATTTGCATATTTCGTTTAAAGTCCCTAAACTCATATTTTGCATGTTAATGATTAGATATAACGTATATGACCATGTTTAAGATTAAATTTATTTCATGAAGTTGAAAATGTTGTCTCATTATTGCATTGTGTGTTGTGTGCTGAGTATGTGTTTGTTGTTTTATTTGCTTGAGGACAAGTAAACATTTAAATATGGGGATGTTGATAGTTGTGATTTGCATTATATTTTAGGGTTTAATTTGTGATGTATTTAGTGTTAATTTGAGGGCTGAGTGTGTGTTTAGATTTTAATTGTGTTAGTTTACGTGTTTAAGTGTTTTTTATGGGTTAGTATAAGTCGTTGATCTTAAATGTTATGTTTTTGAGGTACCTTGATGTGTTTGTTAGTGTTTTAGGGTAAACGGCAAAGAACAAAGAAGTTTCGAAGAGTTTCGAACCAAAATCACAACCCACGAATCATGGCCAGAACGAGGCGAGCCAATAGGACCTAGGCCACGATCGTGCACTTTGGGCCATGATCGTGACAAAGAGCTCTGAACCAGTCCACGATCGTGCACTTTATACCATGATCGTGACAGAGAGGGTTAGGCGCTGGCCACGATCGTGGTAGGCAAGGCCACGATTGTGGCCTGCGTTGGGTAGACACAAAAACAGCTAAAAACGTCAAGTTTTGCGAGACTTTTCAGACCGTATCAACCTTAGGGCTTCCAAGGTATAAATATAACATAAAAGAATAGAAGAGCAACCATTTTGCAGCAGACAATTCGGAAACCCTAAAGAGCATACCGAGAGATTTGAGGAAGGAGACGAAGGAAGAGGGACACGAAGAAGAAGCTTAACGCGAAGTACTTCCCGGAATAATTGGTTTCCCGCCGTTGTTTCCTCCACTAATCCATTCCAATAGTATTTTCCAATTTTATTTCAATTTTATTGATGTATAGAATTGGGATAGTTGTTGAGAATAGGTGTTGTTAAATGTTGATTTTTGCCTAAACTCACCTTCGGGATTTTGATATTTGATATTAATGAAGTTTGATTTATTATGTTTTTATTGAGTTGTTTGTGATTCAAGTTCTATTCTTAATAATTCAGTAATAAACTGAGAGGGTGAACTGAGTGAAAATCATCAAATTGAGCTAACAAGAGTTAGATAGTTTGATAGATAAGAATTGAATCAAACTGGTAAAATCGTGTAATGAGAGATCGAGCATAGGTTAGAGATCGAGCATAGGTTTCTGATAGGTTATTAGACAAATTCAGAACTAATTTAGGTTTTGCGTTAATTGAAAATCGAGATATTACAATTCCATAATTTAAATTAGGGATTATAAATTAGGGTTACAGATTATAACTCAAGAAAGAGTAATCAACCCTAGGACTATCTATACCCGGTAATTCGATAATTTCATAATCGATTAGATTTTTATTAAGGTCAAATAAAACTCCCTTTCTCTCAATTGGTAGTTTCTATCTTGTTTATATTTTATGAATTTAATTCTTGAAATTGATTGTTTGATTAAATAATTTTTGCATTAGTTGTTTATTTTGATTTATTACGAATTTTAGTTGAGCCTTAGATTTTAGGATTCGATTAATCCTCCTCGTGGGAACGATATCTTAGGTACTACTCGAATGACCCGTGCACTTGTGGTATTATCGAGGTTATAAATATTAAAACTTAGCATACGTAAAATGCTTCGATCACACAACTTTAGTTCACATGTACTGGAATTCTAGTATTCCTGCATAACAAGCAGCTACTGCTTTTAAGAAGGTGGCCAAAGAATGGAACTACATTGTATTTAGTAACATCAGGCACCTAAAAAGATGACTCGAGGCTCACCTAACTGGCTTCCAAAAGGCATTGGAACAGTACCCATCAAAAAATATGCAGAACCTAAAACACTCTCTATTAGAGGAGTACGAGACTATTTTCATGCAATAGGAATTTATGTGGCACCAACGGGAGAGTTGTGATTGGATTCAGTTTGGAGATCATAATACCTCTTATTTTCATGCTAAAATAAGAGCACGAAGATGGCAAAATCGTGTCAATATGTTTAAGTTTGAAGGTAACAATTAGTGCAATGACAAGGAGGCATTGTGCTAGGCAGCAATCCATTTGTTCATTAACCTATACACCACAGAGAAGGGGGAACTTTGCCAGTACGCACTTAGGGGTAAATTCCCTCTCATCGTAGACTAGGATATGCAGCACCTCGTGAGTCCTATGCACCATATTGAAGAGCACTAGGCACTATTTGCCATAGGTCTAATGAAAGCGACTAGAAGTGATGGATTTCCCACACTGTTCCACCAAAGTTAATGGGAAGTTGTCAGCCCATCATTGGTTACTATAGTACAAGGAGCTTTCTCTAAGGATGAAATTCCAGAAACCCTGAACTCAACACTCTTGGTCCTTATTCCTAAAGTTGAAAGTCCTTTGCATTTGTACCAATTCAGTCCGATTAGCTTATGCAATGTACTGTATAAGCTAATCACAAAAGTGATTATAAACCGATTAAAATAGTTGCTCCCTACCTTGGTGAATCTATCATAAACAAGCTTTATACTGAGACGTCAGATCACAAATAACATTATCATTGCTTAAAAGATCCTTCATTCTATGAGATATCGGGCGGTATGTAAATATATGGAGATTAAGATAGACCTACAAAAGGTGTATGATCGATTATGCTGGGAGTTTGTTCAGGATACATTAGAGGACATTGGACTTTGCCATCCCTTAGTTAAGTTGATTCTTGCCTGTATTAGCTCTCCAGCCATGCAGATACTTTGGAATGGTAACCCAATCGAGAAGTTTTGGCCTTCACGAGGATTGTGCCAAGGGGACCCTCTCTCTCCGTATCTCTTTGTTGTATGCATGGAACACCTCTCGCAAGTCATAGAGGCCAAGGTCAGTGCTAAGAAATGGTGTCCTTTTAAAACCAGTTAATAATGGCTTACCATATCTCACTTATTCTTTATCGATGACCTCATCCTATTTTCCAAGGCCTCAAGTGATCAAGTGGACCAAAAATGTGTTGCAGGAGTTCTACATAGCTCAAGTCAAAGCCAAGACTACCCTCTTATGCTCCAATAGTATATCTGTGAGGGAAGCTCGATATCTTAGTAACCGATTGGGGTTTAAGCATGTAACATATTTGGAAAGATATCTGGGAGTCCCACTTCTACATAAGTTAGTCACCACAAACACCTACGAACTACTGGCCGATCGGGTTCATCAAAGGTTCACTAGCTGGTCTATGCATACTATGTCCTTAGCTAGCTGTACCACTCTTACTCGGTCAGTTCTCGTTGCCATTCCTCACGAAATCCTCAACCAAATTGAGCATAGTTGCTCGTAGTTTCTGTGGGGAGCTCAAGGGGGAGACTGAAAGCTAAGTTTGGTGAATTGGATATATGTTTGTCAACCCAAAAATCGGATGGGTCTAGGCCTGCGGCAACTGAAGGCAAAGAACGACGCTTTTCTCATAAAGTTAGCCTGGCATGTCCTCACTAATACTCAATCTCTTTGGGTTTAGGTTTTATGAGGCAAATATCTTCACGATGTGACAACCATACCTCAAACAATACACGCAGGAAGTTGCTCATTCCTTTGGCGAGCACTTTGTCAGGTATGGCCAATCATGTCCACAGGTATTCAGTAAGCTTTAGGGGATGGCATTATCATAAGATTTTGGGAAGATATCTGGCTAAAAACCACTAAATTATCTGAGTAAGCAGTGTCTCCTATTTCTCGAGGCGAGCCGGGTGAAAGATTGTGTCACTGCAAGCAGTCAATGGAACTGGAATATTCTCCAGGCCCGACTCCCAGCCACTATTTGCCTAAGTCTTGCATCCATGAGCCCTCCTACAGATACAACTGAACGTGATCTAATATACAATGTTTTGACAACTTCAGGATGCTTTTGTGTTAAATCTGCCTATGAGAAGCTATGTAATCGCTCCTGGGACCCACCGAATATTCACTTGAAACTTCCATGGAACTTCAAGGGCCCTCAACACATTCCCAAGTTTCTTTAGCTAGCTCTGCAGGGCAAACTTTTGACTAATGTAGAAAGATGTCGCAGGCACCTCAATATTGATAATACTTGTGGAAGGTGCTTAATCATCGAGGAGTCCTGCATCCACGTACTACGTGACTGCCTAACCGTTGCCACAGTTTGGAGAAGGCTACTTCCCTACCATTTTTAAAGTAGTTTTTTTTCTACAGAATCTAACCCCTGGTTGATTGATAATTTATCCCATGCCACTTATGTTGTTAATGAGTTTGAATGGAGCATCATCTTTAGTGTGACTTGTTGGTTTCTATGGAAGTGGTGTAATCAGTGGATATTCTCTGAGATCCCTCTGAATCCTCAAATAGGTGTGATTATGGCTCAAGTTAAAATAATTGTGCAGGCAAACACTCTTAGGAACCTAACTAACCTATGGGCTTCTTACTATACGATACAGATCGGGTTACGTGGCCCACCACTGGGCTGGTGGAAGCTAAATACGGATAACCTCTTGAAAGGCGCTAGTGGATTGGCATTAGTGGGAGCAGTACTACGGGATAAATAGGGATATTGGAAGACGAGTTTTGCCTTTCATATTGGCAGTTGCACACCTATCGCTTCCGAACTATGGGGAGCTTTGAAAGGGTTAGAATTGGCATAGATGCAGATGTGAGGCTTGTCATCTTGGAGGTGGATAGTACAAATGTATTGACACTTTTGACTGAGATAAATCCTATCAGCCATTGCAACTAGACATTGGTCTCCATGATCAAACTTTTCTCTCGAAAGACTGGGAGATCGACCTAGTACACACTTATCGTGAAGGGAAACTGTGCAGCAAATTGGATGCAAATTTTGCCTTAGGCCTCCCATTCAGTTACCATGTTTTCACTACCCCTCCTTTAAAAGACCAACTAGGTTTCTCATAAAAGAAATTATGTCACGATAGCAATTACATAAGTTATTTAAGATTTAAACTAAATGTAACGTGAAACTTTATTTTGAATATTTTTAAATATTAGGATATGGCATATATTTTAATAAAATGTTAGAATCAAAAATACTTTTGTCAATTTTTTAACGAATAATCTTTCTAAAGCGAAACAAAGCAAAGCATTTTTTTTTTAGTAAAAAGGGAAAAGAAAACGTCCAGATCTAACGACGGTCTCCGCTCTTGGTGAGGGCACTGTGTAAATCCTGATGCACCAGTTGAATGCATGGGGGAGGAATGTCTGGTAGAACGGACAGGCCTAGTGTTATGAGCGAAGCAAGCGAGGCCAGGCGATCAACACAGCGATTCCCTTCTCGAAGGATATGCTGTAGGTGGAAAGTCCAATCTCGTCACTGAAGCTCCCGGATGTCGCAGACTATAGAGCTGTTAACAGACAAAGGATCAAAAGGAGTTACAGAAGACGAAAGTATGTTAATTACCTCCAAGGAATCCAGTTCGAGCTCCACGTGTCGATAGCCCAAGTCCCATGCCAGCTGAAGCCCGGAAAAGGCTCCCCAAAGTTCGGCCTGTAGAGGGGAACACCGCCCGATGTGCTGTAAGAACCCGCCACACCAGTGCCCTGTGCTGCTGTGAATCAAGCCGCCGGCGAAGGCCAGACCGGTTCCTGGATGGACGGTTCTATCAGTGTTGACTTTGACCCAGCCTGCAGGAGGTTTCGTCCAGCCGATTTGAGCTCCTATAGGGATTCCGATGGAGGGGACGGCTCGAGCGGTCACTCGTTGTGCATGATAGATCCAGGCAACATAATTGAGTACCTTCTAGGGACCGTCGATTGGCCAGCGGAAGTCGTCTTCAAAGATACTCTTATTGTGTCATTACCATAGAAGCCAACAGGATGTGCCAAAGATGATGTTCCATTCAAAACGCTGGACGGGAGTCTGCTCGGCCAAATTGTCCAACACCTATGGAATTGCATTCGGTTGGGAGAAGGAAAAGTGGGAAAGGGTTTCGGGAAAATGTGCCCAGTAGTTGGAGGCCAGCCTACAGTCACGTAAGGCATGCAAGATGGACTCGGCTTGATGACAGTCGGGGCATGTAGCATCTGTGGAGATATGTCGGGCCACCCGCTGTTGGTTTGTGAGCAATTTATCTTGAGCGAGGAGCCAGAGGAAAGATCGAATCCTCTGAGGTCCAGGCCATTTCCATATCATCTGCCATATCTGATTGTGGGCCGGGGAGGGGGCTCCCTCAATGAGCGTGTACGCGGAGTCTACAGAGAATTGTTCGGACGGTTCAGGTTTCCAGAAAAGGCGGTCGGCTCCCATCTGAGCACGAGGAGGCTTCATCGAAGCAATACTCATACAAATGGACGAAGGGAGGTACCATTGGATACTATGCCAGTCCCAGTTGCCATTTGCGTAAACCATATCCCTGACTTTGGCAGCCAATAAATGGGCTGGGGGGGCAGTGATCACTCTCAGGTGGAGAGGTCCCCAATCGCCCACCCAACTATCCATCCAAAAGTTGATTCGATCGCCATTGCCTAGTCTCCATTTAGTGCCTTGAAGGACGTATTGCCAAGTGGCTGTGATTCCCCGCCAAATAACTGAGGCTCCTCGCCTCTCGACAGTTGGTGGGATGCAGCGGTCATCAACATGGTATTTAGCCCGTAGGATTTGGACCCATAGAGCTTGGGGGTTGGTTAGTACATTCTACCCTAGTTTAGTGAGAAGAGCATCGTTCGAAATTCTAGGTTTTTTAAAGCCTAGGCCGCCTGCTTGTTTGGGCTGGCAGACTGCCTCCCATCTTACTAGATGTACTCGCCGTTGCCCATTCTTGTTTCCCCAAATGAAGTCGCGCATGAGCTTCTCGAGATCATTACAAAGTTGTTGTGGTAAGCGCACGGTCTGCATAGTGTAAATCGGAAGGGAAGTTAAGATCGACTGGGTTAACGTAACTCGACCGACTAACGATAAATCCCGGGCGCTCCAGCCGGTGAGTTTCCGCTGGGCCTACTCCAGAATGTACTGATAGGTGATGCGAAAGGTATGCTCATGGATGAGGGGGACACCTAGCTATTTACTCAGGTTGGTGAAAGCAAAGCAATTTTTTTAAAAATAAAGTATCAAAGCAAAGCAAATGTTGCTTGGGTAGATCTCGGAAGCCCACTGAAATATAAGGCCCATTACAACCCACTCTCATTCCGATGATTCTTTTTCTTCCTCTCTATTCCCATCTTCGCGAATTGATGCTCCTACTTTAAAGAGTTGAGGAAAAAACTTCCAAGACCTTGGCGGCCATTGAATATCGAAGAAGCTTGTACACACAGAACTGAAACTCCGTCTTCAAGATATAGTTATGTCCAGCAACGAAGCAGTGGAAGTGAAGAGGCTGTTTATAGGAGCTGGTTGCAACAGAATAGTTAACAACGTCTCATGGGGTGCTTGTGATTTGGTTGCTTTCGGTTCCCAGAACGCCGTTTCCATTTTCTGCCCCAAGGTCTCTCCTTTATTCAGTTTCTATCTGTCTTTAACGGCTTTTTCAAATCTTAATGTTTCCAAACGTTTGTCTTTAATTTTTCCTGAACAGAGAGCTCAGATTTTAACTACGTTGCCTGGTCACAAGGCCTCCGTGAACTGTACTCATTGGATTCCAAGCAATAAGTTTGCTTTTAGAGGTAACCGTTTGTTCTTTTAGTTCCATTTTATTTTCTCAAAACATGGATTTTTAATTTATTGTTCTGCGTGATGCCATTCTATTATTGATTCTTATTCCTTTGTTGTCAGAGTTCAGGTTTTTTTAGTAAGGGTAGTCCGATGTATCTATTATTACTATTTAAGCATATTAATTGTCATCTTACCTTTGTTTTCTGGGAAGTGCTCAGAGATGAGAAAGAGTTGGAATTTTGGTTTTTGCAGTTTTATGCATTTGGCTTTGTAATTTGACAAGCCAAGATAATGATGGGAGGCTATAAATTCATACCGGGAAATGCTTTTCTGATTGACTAGCTTTGGTTATATTTTATTATTTTCTTAATATACTGTTTTATTTGTCAGCAGCAAAGAAGTTAGAGCAGCATTATCTGCTGTCTGGAGATGCTAGTGGTGCCATTATCCTATGGGAATTCTCAATTGGTGACAGAAAGGTTTTTGTTTTTCATTCTTTTAGGTTTTTATGTTTTGTTAAAAAAGTACCTTTGAGGAAACCAAATGTTGCACCAGGGTTCTGTGGAATTTCCTTTTCTTGGTAGTTTGTCTTGGTCATATTTCTAACTCCTTTATTTTGGTTTTGTTAACAGTGGAGGGAAGTGCTAGAACTACCACAATCACACAAGAAGGGTGTGACGTGCTTAACTGGAATTATGATTTCTGAAACTGATGCAATCTTTGCCTCTAGTTCTTCAGATGGAACAATTTGTTTATGGGAATTGATACTGCCTTTGGCTCCTGACAGTGAGCAAATAGAACCAATTGTTTGCTTCCTTAGTACTTATTATCCTCGCAAGATGTTGTTGAGATAGAGCTTGGCATTGTCTAAAATGAAAATCATAAGTCTACCTTTCTTGCAAGCATCTTATCTCATAAAACTTTCTTCCTTCAGCTTTTGTTCATCCTTTTTGCCAAACTTTAAAGCTGATCTTCCAATTGGCTAGTTAATTTCTGCAGTTAAGTGATCTAGTTGTATACTTTTTCCTGTCACGTCTGTGTTTTGAATAGAAGAAGTCATGCTTACAATGTTTCTATGTACTTTTAGTTCTTACTAAGTCTGCATGTGATTCAAACCGGATGCTCTTCCTGCTGGCAAACTAGAGATTGGCTGAGTAGATACATTCACTGAATTCTAGATGTATTACTTTTAAAAATACTTTGATCAAGCGTTATTGGTATCCAGATGGTGTGAACGAACTAATCTGATTTACAGTTTGTAAAGTGTTGCTTTACTTTTTAATGATTGTTAGGCTTCATAGATTTTTTTAGCATTATTCTCATTACGACTCTATTATGGTTCTGTATTTTAAGAATGGATTGTCAATCCTGTTTGGTATCTTTAGTGTAAGAATTAACTAATTTCTGCTTTTACAATATGAATGCTTAATTTGTTTTTGCAGGAGACTATAAATTGCAATGTCTGGACACCAACTTTGTTGGTTCAAGGCCTATGGTGACCCTTGCATTGGCAAAATTGCCGGGGACTTCTGGGCATATAGTCATCGCAATGGGTGGTTTAGATAATAAAGTTCATCTTTATTGTGGAGATAGGAAAGGAAAGGTATCTAAGTTTTGATTTTACATTATTCTTGTGGAAAATACTCTTGTGCCCCATGAATATATTGGTCTAATACGTGTATATGCATTCAGTTTATTCACTGTTGTGAGTTGAAAGGTCATACAGATTGGATCAGGAGTTTAGACTTCTCATTACCCATCTGCGCAAATGGTCAATCAAATAGCATTCTGCTTGTAAGTTCGTCTCAAGACAGAGGAATACGCATATGGAGAATTGCTTATAAAGGTTCATCAGTCACCAGCAATGGTACAAGCAAGCAAAAGGGAACAAGTTTAGCATCTTATATTGAAGGTCCTGTACTTGTATCTGGCTCTAATTCATATCAGATATCTTTGGAATCTCTTCTAATTGGACATGAGGATTGGGTGTATTCAGTGGAGTGGCAACCTCCTTTAACTGCATCTACAGACAAAACATTGTTCCATCAACCTCAAAGTCTTCTGTCTGCTGCAATGGACAAGACAATGATGATTTGGCAACCTGAGAAGAAATCTGGTATTTGGATGAATATTGTCACTGTTGGGGAGTTGAGTCATTCTGCTCTGGGGTTTTATGGCGGTCACTGGAGTCCCGATGGAAATTCAATTTTGGCACATGGATATGGTGGAGCATTCCATCTATGGAAAAACATTGGGGTAAATGTGGATAGTTGGCAACCACAAAAGGTTCCATCAGGGCATTTTGCTGCTGTGACAGATATTGCCTGGGCAAGATCTGGTGAATACATATTGTCAGTTAGCCATGACCAGGTACGGTCTATATCCTTTGCAAGGTCGTCCCTCTTCAGGGTACTCTTGTACATCGTGCAATGTCTATAGAAACTACTTGAATTTCATTGTGTTAGTTACAAGTGGATGAAACTCTCCTGAAAAGAGAAGCTGAAAAGTTAAAGTTATGTGATGATCATTGGCCTGAGGTTGGGCGCAACAAGAAATTAATGTGATGATCATTGGCCTGAGGTTGGGCGCAACAAGAAATTAAGTAGAAAGTCTTGGTTTACAATCAAGCGTCATCCTTTTGATTCAATCAGTTACTAATAACTTGATAAAAGTCGGTTTACAAGTCCAGCTACATGTCTTTGAGAGAGTGCCTTGATTCAATGCAAAAATTTTGTTAGTATTGTTATTTCAGGCATATCTACTTGTTACCTGTTCATTTGAGTAAAGGAGAAACTTAAGGATTAATTAATCCTAATGTCAGAATCATATTTTGATGTGTTAAACTACTGCTTGTTGATTAATAAAATATTGAATTGCTTCATCGAATCTATTTGATTAAGCAATTTTGAATCCTTAAGAAACAAAGTTCTGTGACAGAGCTCTGAATTTTGCTCACACGTAAAGTATTTAAAGTGTATAAATATATCTTGCTTTCCAGACATCCCGTGTCTTTGCTCCTTGGAAAAATGAGTCATCTTGTATAGATCAACAGTCATGGCATGAAATTGCTCGTCCTCAAATTCATGGCCATGACATTAACTGTGTGGCTATGATCCAAGGGGAGGGAAACCATCGGTTTGTTTGTGGTGCTGATGAGAAAGTTGCTAGGGTATTTGAAGCTCCTTTGTCATTTTTGAAGACCTTGAATCATGCCATTAATCAAGAGTCTACTTTCAGTGAAGCTCTCAACGTCAATGTTCAGGTTCTGGGAGCCAATATGTCTGCTCTTGGCTTGTCACAGAAACCTATATATGTCCATGGTGACTCTCTCTCCCTTTCTGTTGCATCCAAGTAGCTTATTGCACTAAGATATTAATTAGATAACAATGGAGTTGAATGTTGTCTGCACCCTTATTGTGCAAGTGCTCATTTCTTCTGCCAAATAGAGGGAGCTTTAGCAAACAGCTGATTTGTTATTCACCTGCTTATCAGAGACATATTTAGCTTCATGCATTCCATTTTTACTATTCTCACATAATATTTAACAATTCATTGTAACCCATTGAACTTTTATTATATGTGATGGCCTTGAAGTTTTTGTTGGTAAGTAGTGTACTTTCAAGGCCCCATTTATAATTCTGGATTATATGATGTTGAAAGCAACCTAAGTAACAATTGCACTTTCCAAGTCCATGGTAATAGCTTTTTTAAAGCACACAATAAGAGCTTAACCTGATCCTGCTCTCAGTGCAGGAAGTTATTATATCACTCCATAATAATGTTGTAGATTTAGTTTACAACTCTGAGTTGAGCTGCTGATAACTTTACTTAATACGGCTCATCATCAAGTTTAATATGTTGAGAGATGCTAGCTCAGGGAAATATTGTTAGGATGTTGTGATCAAAACTTGTATTTATGTCAGTAAGCTACTTGATGCTATTGCTGCATACTTTGAGATGTGTCAGGGATCAGTTACGGCATCAATAATATGCCTGCTTTTTCCATTTTTGTTTGTTAAGTTCTGCATCACGGCCTCAGTGCTTCTTGATTTGATGTTTTGATACAATGACGGAAAATTGCTAGTGCTAATTATCCTTTGATAAGAACAATTATTTTAAATAGGTTGTGGCTTGGACCAGAAGTTTTCTCTATCAAAAAGACCTAATATAGTTTTCTTGTGCAGCTGTACATGATATCCCAGACAGAAATGCAAATGATAGTCTTGACACTCTTGAAAGCATTCCTGATGCAGTTCCTGTTGTGTTGACTAAGCCTCCAATAGAAGATCAACTGGCATACAATACTTTATGGCCAGAGTCACACAAACTTTATGGTCATGGAAATGAGTTGTTTGCCCTTTGTTGTGACCGCGAAGGGAAGCTTGTTGCTTCGTCATGTAAGGTATCTACTTCTAATACATATCTTTCTGATTTAATCACAGAAAAATAACTAATGGTTTTGGGCGTGGAAAGGAAACAATTTGTTGAGGATTTGCATTTTTAATTTTTCAGTAGAATGTCTGGATCAGGTTTCCTGACTTAAGGGAAAGCTAATAAAAAGTTACCACTACGGTCTTGCCTTAAAACAGTTTGTTTCGTGTAGTTAGAATAGGTGAACCTTCTACGTGCCAAATGATGCAGATGTAGAAACAATAATGAGGGAAGAAAAATGAAAATTAAAAAATATATAGACTGAAGGGAAGAAAGGAGGAGGGCAGATAAAATGAAGAATAGATGTTATATGGTACTATGATAGAACTTATGAATAAGCCATTGCAGCAATAAAACAATAATTCCAATTGTTACTTTCTAACTGAAAACCTTAAGATAGCCCTCAAATTGAATGACAAGAAATTGTGATTTCATGATTATCCTTCTATTCACCTAAACTTACATTATGAACAATAAACTTAAATGTTTATACGGGGAAAAAAAACAATGTTTTAAACCTTTCACCAAAAAAAAAAACATCCAGAGTCCCCTTACCCCACGCCAAAACGAAAGACAAAGAACATCCTGATCTTATTATATTTCACTTAAAATGTATTTTAGGTACTTTATGATTTTTTTTTGGGGTATTTTACAGGCCCAGTCAGCAACAGTGGCAGAAATATGGCTATGGGAAGTGGGTTCATGGAAGGCAGTTGGTCGTTTGCCATCGCATAGCTTAACAGTGACGCAAATGGAATTCTCTCACGACAATAGTATGCTTTTAGCTGTCTCAAGGGACAGGCAGTTCTCTGTTTTCAGAATCATAAGAACAGGTACCATCCTCTCCGCAAGAATATGTGTTGGGTCACAATTGCTAAGTTGTTCAAGAGTTGCAGGCAACAATAAAAATGGAAAAGTAAGATGCAAATCAATTGCTAGGGAATTGTGTTTTTTTTGCCCCACGACAGACTTAAGCAGTACCTTGCTTTTATCTCTTGTTCTTTTTATATCGGAAATAATATCAAACTTACAGATTCCGGTTTTTGGTTGTGAAGTAGATTTGTGATTGTGGAGTTGCTAAGAGCAATTTATAACCCTTAAATGACTTTCATGCTTGATGGAACATCGGTATTGTTACAATGATGATCACATCTGGTATTTGCATAGGTGGTGATGAAATCAGTTACCAGCTTCTAGCAAGGCAGGAGGCTCATAAAAGAATTATATGGTCATGTTCTTGGAACCCTTTTGGTCAGGAATTTACAACTGGATCAAGGGACAAAACGGTGAAAATGTGGGGTGTGGAGAAGGAATCGTGTGCCCTTAGGCACATGATAACTTTGCCACAATTCAACAGTAGTGTGACTGCTCTGTCTTGGGTTGGTATTGATCGTCAAAGAAGCTATGGGTTCCTTGCAGTTGGAATGGAGAATGGGCTCATCGAATTGTGGAGTCTGGTTATTACAAGTAATCACGGGAATATGTCGTTGGCGGAGGTACCTGCATCTGCAGCTCTTGTTGTACGGCTAGATCCCTACATGTGCCATGCTTCTACAGTCAACCGGTTGTCCTGGAGAAATCCCGAAAAGATCCAGAATAACAGGAATATGCAGCTTGCTTCTTGTGGATCTGACCAATGTGTGAGAGTTTTTGATGTACTTGTTGGTTAGTAGAAAGATTGTATTCCTTTTTTTTTTTTTTAATTAATGCATTCATTAACAATTTGTCCTATTCTATACTCGTCTCTGCACTTAGAAATTGGCTTGCCTAGTCCCATAGTTTCCCAATAGAAGGCTGCTTAGCTTAGGTGTTTTTCTCTCTTGGAAGAGACTAAGCCTTTAACCATTTTTGCTTAGCTTGTCCAGTTGTTTATCTTCTTAATTCTACTTAGCTTAGGTGTTTCTCTCTCTGGGAAGAGACAAGTAAGCCTTTAACCATTTTTGCTTAGCTTGTCCAGTTGTTTATCTTCTTAATTCTGCTTAGCTTAGGTGTTTTTTTCTCTTGGAAGAGACAAGTAAGCCTTTAACCATTTTTGCTTAGCTTGTCCAGTTGTTTATCTTCTTAATTATCTTACCGAAAACTCTGATCTCAATGCAGAAAAGGTCACCGGTTGGACACAGAATCAAATGTAATAATGTCGAATCAGTCACATGAGAATCAGTGAGCGCTAACTGGCAATAAGTAATGATAAAAAGGGGTGGAGTAATCTAATGTTTGCAGTCATAAACTTTTGATAGAAGTAGATAAAATAACATTTAAGATTTAATTATCTTTTAAAAATTATTCTGATCAAATAAAATTATTCAAGGTAACTTAAATTAATTTAAAATTAAACATAATTAGTTAAAGTCATGTTTAAGAGTTGATTTCAATTATTATATCACCTGTATTATTAATATTTCATATTTATTCTTTAATGAAAAATTAAACCATAATTTAAAAAATTAAAATTAAGCAGTCCTATACTTTGGACCCTAAAATAAAATCCAACGGTGGTGGTTGGCTTAGGGCTGAGGATGAGGATGAGCTATGGAAAAAATGATTCAAGTAGGAAGCAGATAAAAGTGGGTGGTGGGTGGGTGTCTTTTTCCAAATAATCTAATGATTGCTACACGAGGGGAAAGGGGTATGGGGACAATGTATCTCGTATCATCTCTACAAAATCAAACTTAAGCTTCTTCTATCTTTTATTGTTACAACACAGCTCACTTATCAGCTTATGCTGGTACCCGTGCATTAGGAGCTAATACCGGTTGCTCAAGTTATGTGTACTACTAAGAATCTAAGTGTGGCAAACAATATGCTGTACTCAACACAAAAGTTTAAACTACAGCATAACACTTAATTTTGGAATAAGAAGCAGATCTAAGATTGTATACCACTCAGAACATCAAGGCAGCCAAAGGTCGAGGAACAAAAAGGATCTATCTTTTGTTGCATCACAATCTCAAATCCTAGCAACAACTGATGTTAGTAGACCGCAGTAACTCAAAAAACAATTCTGGATCAAAAGCGTAATTCTGTGGAAAACCTTATCAAGAAAGCCTTCCAAGTAACAGAGTTTGCATATGAGACTAACATTAGCTTGTGCATTTAAGCAAAAAAAAGAGAAGTAGTTGTTGCACATCAAGCCTCTGACCAACTAATCTCCCATGATCTAAGCATCCAAGAGTACAATTAACATAAAAGCTCTTACCATTTATATGACTTTTATTTAGTAACTCATATTTCAACTGCACAAGCACACAATATAATGTTGTTTCCAGCTTACAGTATACCCCCAGACCACCTTCATTTCTTATGACATTGATAATATGACAGCAATGAAAGAGTAAAGACGATGAAACTCCCTTATTATCTATGACAAAGCCAAAACCATGAAACAATACCAATAGTAAGACAAATACTAGACACAAAATTTAATACAAACCACAAAACCTTCTCCCAAAATTGTTTCTCCTCTTTGGAATGACTCACATTGGCTGTGAGGTTCTGATCTGTTGCTTAGTGTTCTCCGTAGCAAGCTGAGCAGATGCTTCTGGCAATCCAACACCAGCAGCAGCTGCCATGGTCTGGTACTGAGAAGGAATTGTTGGAGCCAGAGGTTGAGTGTAGTATATCTGAGCATGAGCAGGATCTGCCAATTCATATGAGTAGTTAGCAGTGCCAGTGGAGGTAGGCGCAACAGATTGAGATGGGTGATGAACTTGAGCATAGCCAACATATTGTTGTTGATGTTGGTTAGGCGGGACTTGAACTAGTTGTGGTGTGCCTGTAGTGGTTGTTCTGTACATCCCCGCAGCAGTCACTTCTTGCTTAGCCACTGAAGCAGTCTTTACCGGGTTGTAAGCTGAAGGAGGAGGCACCACGGCAGGATTTGGAGGAGTTTGTGGACGAGTAGCTAAAATTGTAGTAGTTTCAGCTATATTGGGCTGCTGAACAGGTAGATTATAAGCTTGAGGCTGCCTCGTCTGCACATAGTACACTGGGTATTGCTGCTCAAGCTGGTGATGATGCTGGTGATGTTGCTGCTGCATAGGATATACAGGATAATATGCTGACATCGGGACTGCGCCGGTGGGGTGATGATGAATGTAATGAGGAGCAGCATGAATATACTGTTGCGGTTGCTGCTGCTGCTGCTGCTGCTGCTGTTGCTGTTGCTGTTGCTGTTGCTGTTGATCCAACTGAGGTTGCATCACATACCCAGTATCCTGAACATGATGTTGAATCTGAACCCGGGAGCTCGGATCAGAGGCGTTGATTTTAAGATCGCGGTTAGTTCCAGAGGGAAATTGCACAACCGATTCTTGATAAATCACAGGCTTTTGGCGGTTTATTGCATTGCTAAGGCTACTATCACTGAGATATTCAAATAAACAAAAAGAACGCAATTCAAATCCTTATTATTGTTCTCCAATGACATAACTGAAAGGGACAAAACGTTAGATAAAAACCTTGAAACTGAATCTGGAGAAGGCAAATCGATTGCGCCACCACTACTACCGCCACCGCTTGACTTCTGTTGTGTTTGTGGAGGCAAAGTCTGTGTCTGCGATTGTGTTGGTGGTGCCTTTCTCTGAGCAACAGTAACACCATGGTCCGATCTCTCATCATCAGAGAAAACCCGGTTTTGATAATCACCCACCACCATCGGAGCACCCACCGGCACACCGGAAACCGCAATAGAGACCGGAATCTGCGACGGCGGCGGCGGCGGACCACCAACAACGCTAATCTGCGAAAACTGTTCCTCAAGACCCACCACCTTCTGCTCCTGCACAACACCTCTATTGTCCTCAACATGAACCCTTATCGGAGGCAAATTGGCAAGAGACGGAGAAGAAGAAGCGGACCCAAACGACGAAGTGGTCTCCAACATAGGAGAGTCCGGAACAGAGTGAACATCCTGCCTCACAGTCTTGTTCAAACCGTCAACATCTCTAATATTATTACTGATCACATTCAACCCACCGTCATCGTCAAGACCCAGTAAGCAATTGACCGTAGCTGAATCAGAGAATCCTCTATTCAACAACCCGGGAGTCGTCCCATTCAACGCGTTCAAGAACCAGTCTTCTGACTTGGCACTACCCTCGAGAATCGGCCCAATCGACTGCGACGAGTCGGGCTTAACAGGGAAGAGAAAAAGACGAAGCCTGGAGGGTTTGGAGGAATTGTTGTTTGTACGGTCGTATTCGTCGATCATGTTATCCAAGTCCTCGTCGGTAGTGACAGAGATGAGAGAGTCCAAGTCTTCGCTGGGAAGCTGATATTTGAGAGTGAACGACCTGCCGTTGAGGAGAGTGTTGGAGAGGCGAGTGGAGAGGGACGAGAGAGAGGTGTGTCGGTCCACGACGACGAGTCGGGTGTCGCCACCTATGTAGCATAACGACTTGTCGTGGGGGCGCGGGACTATGTGGCCGCCGAAGGAGCACATGAGGCGGAGCTTTGAGGAGAGGAGCTGTGGGTCGTCTAGGTAGGAATCGGTGTTGCGGGAGCGAGGAGAGGAATCGATGGAGTCTGGATAGGTAGTGGTGGCAGCGGTGGCGGTGGCGGTGGCGGTGGCGGCGGCGGCAGCAGAGAGTGGGGTAGCAGGCGGTGCTTGTGGTGGTGGCGGGGGGTCCATGGTGGTCAGTTGGGGAAATGAAGAGCGAGGGCGAGTAGTAGTAGGACTTGATTATGATGTTCTTATGGTTAATTTTATGTTATATGTGCACATGTACTGTAATTGATGGGAAATTGAGGGAAAATAATTAAAATGTATTGACGTAGGAGTGAGAATGAAATGGTAATTTGACAGCTGTTTTACTGATTGGCTACAGGTAGGCTGCTTGTGGAAGGTGTTAGTATCTGCTACAACCGCAACTATGATCTACATAGTGATGACGAAGTTGAGAGCGTTGGATGTACTGATTCAGTTGGAATGTAACGCGGTTAGGTTAGGTTGAAGTTGAACTGTTTTCTTATTAGCAGTAATAATTAGACTAAAGCAGATCATGAAATGCAAGTGAACAAGACGGAAAGAACTAACGTAGTGGGACTGGGAGGAGAGATGTATTTCTCAATTTACATAAAAGAACCAAAACGTCACAAATAATACAAATTGGTATTTATTATCCCCCTGGAACAAACATCCTTCAAGCTCTTACTCTAGTCTGGTATCGTTGTTTTGCATAAAACTGAAACAGCGGAGATTCTCAAACGTATTGGGCTGATTAGGTGGGTGTGACAGTTAGATTAGACAGGCGGCTTGGCTTCAAGCCAATGCCCTCCTAATCAAGCCAAAGAAAATTAAAAAGAAAAAAATAAAAACCCAAGAATCAGGTTCTTCTTGTCTCCTTCTATCTACCCTACTTTTATCTTCTTTTTCTTAATATTTTCAATTTGCGTCAGATGGGATACATTTTGGTATACTTAGAAGATATAGATTTATTTGATGGAGATGTAGCCAATGTCTCCATGTTTGAAGATAAAACATTTATTTCAATTTCTCATTCGCCTGGCCAACATTTGATCCAGCCCTTAACTTTCTCATTCAACTATGTTAAATAGGCTCAAGTGGATCTGATCCTACTATTAACCTTACCAGTTTCAATCTCAATAAAACAAAAGAGCGGTCCGTTTACTTCCTTCTTGGACTTGGTTTCTTACTTTTTCTTTTCTACCTCTTGCTGCTCAGTTTTAATGTTTAGACTAATTATTGTGATGCTTAAACGTCACTTAAACGCTAAGAAAATCAAAACAAGATGAGTTATAATTGCCAAAAATTACTTGGAGTGATTAAATTTGTCAAATCTGAAACAAAGAAATTGAAAGTCCAGAATTGTTGTTACATCCTACCAAAAGCATAGCCAAGTATAGAATACTTACAACTTTGATAATTTGAAGCTTGAAATAGGAAGAAGGGATTCGTTTTCTTTTGAAACGGATTCTTGGAAATCAGATAACCCCAAATGCTAAAAGGAAAATGATTCTCGCAAATAATCATATATTCCAAATGCATGCTTATCTCAATTTTCTCCTTCCGGTCACTGTCTTCATCTCCAAGCCAGTCAAGTTTTGTCCGTTTGATTGGCTACTGTCATCTGTCCTGATCTCCTTGTTGCTTCTGAGATAGTTTCCTACCATGATTTTCCTTTTAAATTACCAGTTCCTCCACATTCAAGTCAAATAAGATTACGAGGTGCATGATCATGTTGTTATATATGTCGATTACATTGTCCCCTACCACTTCTGCTTTTCATTAGTTGTAAGATTTCAATTGGGGACTAATATTAGTAAGACTAAACATCTTTGTCCACCTTAGCTCGTAAACATTTGAATTCAATAATCTCTTGATTTAAGAAACAATATCTTAATTGAACTACTCACATAATCTATGTGGCCAAGTTGACCTTGGCTTAGATTAACAGTTCATCCACCAAGACATACTTAGTGGATAATGTAGGTTTTTAGGTTAACTCCCTCATTGGTTAGATTAAACCCATAAACAATGACATCATGATCGTTTCTCTCACTTTTCTATTGCTGATGCCCTCGGCTTCAATCATGCTCTTCTTGGTATAAGGCAACCGCCAAACCGTTTGCCTTTGCTCATAAATTTGGGATTCCACTCGTAAAATAAAAATCGATCATCTAAAATACTTTGAACCATTTGATCTAAAATAATGAATTGTCATTAAGTTAAAATTTTATCTAACTATTAATAAAGACACCATGTTACGTCATTAAACACTATTGAAATTGATAAATACAAAATTCTAACTTAAACAAAAAATAAGATTCATAGTATAATGACCTCAATTTCCCAAACCAATTCATTTTTTTCACATACACATAAATTTAAATAAAAATAATGATTTTCTGATTGCGTTTATTGTATATATACACATATACAGTAATCTATAACTAAAGAAATTTGAGAAGCATAGTAATTTGAGGGGAAAAAAATGAATATGGACGTTTTTATATACAAAACTTTATTTATTATTCTAAGATTTCGAATTGTCTTCCATAAAAAAACATAGATGTGAATAAGAAAATAAACACATCTTTATAAACAAAAATTTATTCATCGTTGTATGGTTTTATATATATCGACTTGTAATTATTTTGTATCTAGAAAATATTTAAGATAAATATTAGAAATCAATAATAATTTTTTTGAAAGATGAAAATGATTTATTAAAACTTTATTAACAGAGAACAATAAAGAAATACAAGGAGATAAAACTAAAAGTAGTAGCTTTGTTGATAAGGAGCTACTGCAATTACTTAATTGTTTCAAATTATTGCATGATAGTGGGAATAGGAGGTTATTAGTGAGGCAACCAGGTGAAACTTTTAAAGAGAGTGCCAAAAGCATTCAGTAAACTTGAAGAAGTCCAAGAATAGTACAAAGTAAAACGTAAGTAAAAAGGAGTTAAAGTGGGGAGATAATCATTCCATCTGGATACTAGCTCTAGCCCATCTTCAAGTTGATGTTCTTTAGTAATATCGATCCAATGGATGATTGATATTGTGAACTTTTAGGAATTAAGACTTCCATTGAAAAAGGTTCTCCTATTTCTTTCCCTCTAGATTCTGTAAGTGCCACGGTTAATGACCAGCTTAAATACCGTCAAGCCTTTTTTGTGAGTGAATCTAACTTCCCCAGCTCAATTAACAAACGAAGACTAGCTACTTTCCAAATTTTGAATTATATTGATATTCAGTACATTGCTCCAAAAGAGTATGTGTATAAGTATGAAAAGAGTTGAGTGGCCTGTAGTTTTAAGTTTTAGGTTACATGACTTGCACAAGAAGTTAGCAGGTGGAGATACTTTTAGTTTGTATAAGGTAATTAATCTTTGGTTAATGACAATCCAAAATATAAAGGAAGCTTTTAGTTAATTATCTAAGAACTATACTAATTTCCACCATATAATTAGAGGTTTGGGAGGTTGGAAATGATGGATGTAAGATTTGATTATGAATACCTTAGAGTTATGGGTTTTTGAAGTAGTTTTGTCCTCCTCTTGAGTATTTGGCAAGTAGCTTGGAATCTTATTCATAATGGTATGAAAGCCCCTAAATCTATTCTTTATGATGACATTTGACTTGGCTTTTAATGGAATATGGAGCTTGAGATTCTTCATGCCTTGTAGTAGATAAAAACGTCTTAAATCGTTTCAATTATCAAACTAAAACCGAACATTATTCATATTATGTATGACAATTTTCATTTTTTAGTTCACAATGGTCCTAAACTATACACTTGTTTTATAAACCAAGCATTGCTTTGACGTAGTCTAATATTCTAGGAACTTCTACCCTTTAGGATGTATAAGTGTATCCATTTAACCTTGTCCGATTCACTTATAATTAATAGTTTCTAAACATGTTTTCCAAGAAGCATCCTATTGAAGTTTCTAATTGAATTTATCCTTAAACCCCCTTCTTGTTATGATAGAATCTCTCCTCCTATTAATTGCATCATAAAGAGGATAAAAATCTCTATACGTTATTCTTTTAGCTAAGATTAGAATCCCTAAGTATTTGAATGTGAGTACATGACTTTCTAAGACCTGAAATTTTTTAAAGTGTGTTTCTCATTTCTGTCTTATCTGCTGAGACAAACAAATTGCTTTAACTTTGTTTATAGCTAAGCCAGACATAAGGCTAAATATATATTTAAGGTGTCCATTAGCATTTTGACTTAGTTAGTATAGAAGTACAAGAGCACCTACAAAAGAAGGTTAATCAACCTTATGTTTTCACATTTATAATAGTATTTGAATATTTTATCCTGATTAGTTCCAAGTATTGTCATTTTCCAAATAATCTTAATACTTAAGGAAAAAAGTTAAAGAGATAGAGATTATCATTACCTCAACCTTTGACATCATTAAATCAATTAGTGGGCCCACTATTTACTAGAATTACAATAGAGGAGAAGGTCGTACATTGTTCTATCGAGGCGATAAATACAATGTGGAAACTAAAGGCTCTTAGGGCATGAATTATGAAGAGAAAAAAAAAACCAAATACCATTTCAAAATCTATCTTCATTGAGCATCTTTTAAAGGTTTTTTTGCTTTGATAGCTCTTAACTAGTAAGTTGTCCCATTTCCTTCTTCCTTTGATAAAATCCCATTTATTTACATTTAATAACCCTTTTAGCACCTCTTTAGGCCTAATAGTAAGCATTTTAGAAATAGTTTTGTATATGACACTGCAGCATGAAGTCAATATATAATCATTTAGGATTTTGTTGAGCTCACTTAGTAACTTGCTTTTATAGAAGAATTTCATTATACAGTTAGTTATCAGGATTCAAGTCAGATGAGAAATCTCGTTGAAGAAGCATTTACCTAGTCCATCCGGACCAAGAAATTCTTTTCGATTGATATTAAGGAGAGTTGTCTTGATGTCTAAATTATTGAAAGACTTGATCAATGTTTCTTTCAGTTGTTGAGATAGAGATTTAAAGATTACATTCTTGAGAACTTATATAAATGGGAATGTTTTGTTACAATTCCCTAGGATTTTTTTAAAAGTGATTAAAAACTGTTTTTTTTTTCAATCCTTCTAAATCAATGATGCTCCTTCCTTCTTTATTCTCCAAAGACAATATTTTTGTTCTCATTACTTCTATGTAGGACTGAGTTGTGAAAGTATATAATATTTCTATCTCCATCTTTCTTCTAAATGAATATGACTTTTGCTTTAAAATATAGTGATAATTTTGCAATGCTTGTGTGCAAGTATCAGGGGCTTTCATTTTCTTATTCTTTTTATCCTTCTTCTAAGGAGCTCTTCGAAGTTCTAGTTATGTAGATTTCACCTCCTCTCTAGCTTTATTGACAATTTCATTTACGTATTGGATTTTCTCCTTGTGAAGCTTTTTTAATTTAATTTTCACTTATTATAATTTTCTTATGCATTTATAGGCTTCATATCTTACAATATGAATATCAAGTCTTCTTTTCACAACTTCTTAAAACCCCTTAATCTTAGATAGAAAGTTGATAAAGGAGTACTTTAGTTTCCCTAAGGTTGTGTCCTATCTCCTAGGGTTTTACTAGGATCACCTAAGATTCCTTCAATTTCTTCAACTAGTATATCAAGTGCAATATTCCCACTGTCAAGAGACACTGAGGAATTAGCTACATCTAATGTGCACTTATTGAGCTTTATATTTGGTTTCCTAATTGAGTTTCTTTCTCCTCGAAGTTTTCCTCGCATTATATTTGGTTTCCTAATTAAATTTCTTTCTCCTTTGATTTTTTCTAGGGTTTGCCTATTTAGAGCTTAAGAGTTCTATGCTTTCCCTTATGGCAAAGGTTCTCTTTGTATATTTTCACCAATTTTTCATCTTAACAACCTTAAACGTCCATTGGTAATGTAAAGTAAGTTCTTAATCTATTAAGATATTGTCCTCATTTAAATGATTTATTTTCAGTGTCCCTGCTAATTGTTTTTGGAGCTCAACTTCCACAAAAATTTAAGCATGTCTAAAGCTTTTTAATTCCATTGTGTGCTTATCTAAGCATAAGGCATCCTAATTAAACCAAATAGATAACTTAAGTCTATAAAGGACCAGTATTCAAGTGACACATTATGGAAGTTTATCCACAAGGAGATCTTCCTTATATTACACCTTTCTAGAGATATACTAGGCCTCCATTTTTATATCAACATTGGCTTCCTCAAAATGTGCCATGGACCTAATTTTATTACTTTATGCATACCTTCCTAGCTTCCATATTTGAAGACAAGGAAGTCTTGTTTATTTATAAAGATGCTCTCTAATTCTAAGTTACCTTAGTCCTTCTCTACCCAATATTGAACAATTGAAAAAGAAAGTCTTTTGTCAAGCAAATTGCCTACCAATATAAAGTTCCATCTCTATGCTCTAGCTTTTATTAGAACCATTGGACATAAGATTATAATTGCTTTATTATCAGAAAGCAAAGGTATGCACTTTAGCTTTTTAAAAGGAACATGGTTTCCCTAATTCTTTGTTTATATTCAAGTTTTATTTTTTTGGTTCTTTAGTGGACTTTTATTAAGAAGAAAAGGAGATGCAGGAGTAGAAGAATTGGGGTCTAAAGGAGGGGAGAAGGTGAAAGTCTCTAAGATTAGTAACTTAAGGAATCATGAGGAGTGTGCATAAGGGAGGAAAATAAAACCAGAACTTACTGAAGTTTCATGGAGCATGGGATGAGGAGAAGGAGACAAAGGAGGTGAATTTTAAAGGTTGGAAAGTAAGTAACTACTATAAAAAGATAGAAGAGCTCAAAAAGAGAGAGTTTTCTATATTAACTTTATTTTCATAAATGGAAAGCAACCATCTAGGCTAGAGAATTCTTGCGTTTAAAAATTACAAAAGAGAAAGATATCAAAGTTTATACTATTCAATTTTCTTTGTGATTTACCCTAAATCCCCTTGTATTAAATGGCTTGAGGTAAGAATCTAAAAATTAAAGGATAATAATAGTGATTTTTTATATTTTAAGAAGAAAAAGCTAGATAACAAGTTTATGGGTACCTTGTGAAATACTTTCATGGATCGATGAACAACAACATAGAAAGATAAACCTGTCTTCATAGTTTAGCAATATTCTTGACGAGGATTTATTCCCTTTCTAATTTTTCTTTCTTCTGTAAATTGTTTTTCTCAATGGTTAAGATAACCTTTAATAAGTTTATAAAACTTATATATCATTTCACCAACCATCATGTTGGTTCATTTTAAAAGAGAGAGGGAAAGGGTCATTGACCCATGTTGAGATCCAACATTTAATACCCAATAACTATTATCTTGGGTGCTATTCATGCAACTCAAATCTATAAGTCGCATAGGCCATTAAATAAGCTAACATTCTCCCACTTGGCCTATGTTATGACTTGGTAATTCAACAATAAAATTTTAAGTTCACACAATACATGGAATCGATCAAGTCATCCTTAATAGAATTAAGATGATGGGATCATGGCGGTCACAAGTTATACAACATGATTCCTTCCATGTATCACATAATCAACTCAATTCATAAAACTTTAAGTGGGTCATTCGGTAGTTGTTATCTCATAAATAATAATTATTGTATACAACATAATATGGATAACCAATAAGTGAGCAAAAACATATGACTATAATTGAATTCACAAGTGTCATAACAATTCGAGCAAGACAATAATATGTACATATACATGTCTGAATACTATGCTAACAAGAACTTATCTATAAGGCCCATCTGTTCAACATGACCAATAAATGTTTTAGGCGGTAAGCCTTTCGTTAATGGATCCGCTATCATGAGATCGGTACCAATATACTCAATTGATACTTTATGTTTTTGCACTTCTTCTTTCATAGACAAATACTTCAAATCCATGTGTTTCGTACCCTTTGAATATTTGTCATTCTTAGAGAAGAAAACAGCTGTGGAATTATCACAATAAATTTTTAACGGTCTAGCAATACTATTGACAAGACCAAGACCTAAGATGAAGTTCCACAACCACAATCTATGAATCGTAGCCTCAAAGCACGCCACAAATTCAGCCTCCATAATGGAGGTAGCAATGACGGACTGCTTTCCACTTTTCCACGAAATTGCTCTTCCGGCTAATAGGAACATATAACCGAATGTAGATTTTTGTGAATCTACACAACCGGCTTAGTTTGAATCCGAGTAACCTATCACTTCGAGATGGGTTGATTTTCTATATATGAGAATGTAGTCCTTGGTGCTTTGTAAATATCTAAGGACTTTCTTTGCATCTTTCCAGTGATCTATTCTAAGATTGCTTTGATATTGGCCGAGCATTCCAACAGCAAAACTAATATCTGGCCGAGTGCATGTTTGAGCATACATTAAGCTTCTAACTATTGACGCATAAGGAATAGACTTCATTTCCTTACGTTCCAAGTCATTTTGTGGACATTGCATTTGACTAAATTTGTCCCCTTTCTGAATCGGAACTATCCCTGCAGAGCACTTTTTCATTTTAAATCTTTCTAATATTTTCTCGATATAACTTTTCTGAGACAATCCTAATAACCCTTGTGATCTATCACGGAATAGTTCTATTCTTATCACATAGGATGCCTCACTCATATCTTTCATTTCGAAATTATTAGAAA
Source organism: Erythroxylum echinodendron (assembly GCA_027575705.1). NCBI lineage: Eukaryota > Viridiplantae > Streptophyta > Magnoliopsida > Malpighiales > Erythroxylaceae > Erythroxylum > Erythroxylum echinodendron. Next base: position 10,639,585 of record JANZXR010000170.1, on the reverse strand, counting down.
GAAAATTCTTTACATCATATAGCAAAACAACATTATTCGCAACAAGAAGGATATCGTCAACATATAAGACTAATATAATGAACTTGCTCCCACTAACCTTCATATAGATACACCGATCAACGGTGTTTTCTACAAAACTATAAGACGTAATGATATCATTAAACTTAAGATACCATTGTCGAGAAGCTTGCTTCAGTCTATATATTGACTTCTTTAATTTATACACGAATCGTTCCTTTCCTGTGGTCACGAAACATTCCGGTTGATCCATATATACTTCTTCTTCCAAGTCACCTTTTAGAAAGGCGGTCTTTACGTCCATTTGTTGAAGCTCTAAATCATAGTGAGCCAAGGAGTCCTTCTTTGAAACTGGAGAGAAGGTCTCTTTATAGTCAATACCTTCCTTTTGAGTGTAACCTTTGGCAACAAGTCTGGCTTTATACCTTTTAATGTTGCCTTGTGAGTCACATTTGGTCTTAAAGACCCATTTACAGCCCACTTACTTTACACCTTCCGGCAACTTAACTAATTCCCAGACTTTGTTGTCATCCATTGATTTCAACTCTTCTTTCATAGCATTGAATCATTTTTCAGAATTGTTACACTCTATGGCTTATTTGAACGAGACTGGATCCTTATTAATGCTCAAGTCACATTCATGTTCAAGTGAATAAATTTCATAGTCACTTAAAATAGCTAGTCTCCTTTACCTTACAGACCTTCGTAATACTACTTCATATGGTATCACTTCATCATTTGTAACTTGAACATCATTAGCTGGTTCTTCATAAATATGTTTAATTGGTGGAATTGGAACATTAATTTGTTATTCCAGTATGTTGCGTATCCGTGATGCAATAAGCGGAATAACAACCGGTGCAATCACATCTGATGTGGTAGTGTCTACTTGTCTTGGATTAGTTTCTACTCAATTCTCGTGAATATCCACTTTGTGTGGTTCTCCATTTCCACTGATTTGACCATTCTCAATTAACCGAGCGTTACCGGACTCAACTATTCTTGTACTGTCATTAGAGCAATACAATCTATACTCTTTAGACTTTTCGAGATAGATGATGAAATAACCACTAACAGTTCTTGCATCAAGCTTCTTTTCATATGGATTATACAGCCTTACTTCTACTAGACAACCCCAAATGTGAAGGGTCATATACTGGGTTTCTTTCCTATCCACAGTTCATAAGGTGTCTTAGGAATTGCCTTACTAGGAATCCTATTTAGCATATATGCAGCGGTCCTTAATGCATGCATCCACAATGATAAAGGTATAGTATTATGACTTAACATGCTCCTAACTATTTCCATAAGAGTACGATTCCGCCTTTCAGCTACACCATTTTGTTGTGGTGTACCAGGCATTGTGTATTGCGCACATATGCCTCGACTGGCAAGAAACTTTGCAAATGGACTTGGATATTGTCTACTTTCATCAAATTTTTCACAATATTCACCACCTCTATCGGACCTCACTATCTTTACTTTTCTATCTAACTGCCTTTCGACCTCATTAGCGAACACCTCTAGGATGTCTACAGATTGAGATTTTTCATGCAGTAGATAAATATATCCATATCGTGAGAAATCACATGGGCCATTATAAAATTTCATTTTTTAAATAAGCTAACACCTTGACAAAAAGATTAATTTAACTAGATGTAGTTGACAAGGAGGAAGGCGCGTCCTTATAATCCTTAGATCGAAAGTGATGAAATTATGTCATGTTCGAACTTTAATGTAGACTAAAGATTTAGAGAAAAAGGGCATAAGTCCAAATGACCTAATGTGAAGTTGAATCTAGTTTTAGACCTTATTTTAAGGTCAAACGAAATTCTTACTAAAATCATGTATGGATTCTGGATTGTTGTTACATGGGACAAAATGATGGTGAAAAAAAAAAAGGAGGCTATTTGAATGAGTTTCTTCAATTAAAGTTACCTAAATATTTATAATTATATTAAGAAAGTTTTTTTTAACATATTTTGTGACTTAAACTCAATGGAGGTTGAATTTAAAATTATATAAAAGTAAGATTAAAATTATATAAAAGTAACGAGAGGGACTTTTAATGTTAAAATGATGTTAAGTTTATTTTATAAGTATTTTTAAATTTGTAAAATAATTTTCTCAAATTAAAATATAATGCACAAATGAATTTCTTATATTTTGAAAAATATCATAACTCAATCAGTTAAAAATTTAAAATTAAATACAATACCTTTATTTATATGCAAGTTCACTTTAATTTAGTTCAAAAATTTTAAAATTGTAATTATATATATAGTTTTATTTGAAATTAATTAAACTTCTCTTTATTGAATTTGATTGGAACTTTTTGTTCATTAAAATTGTAGTGTTAGTTGAATTGATGTACGTTCTTTTATTATTTAAATTTGTGTTTATATGGAGCTAAGCAAATATGTATTGACATCCTCCCATACTATTATGATAATTATTGTAGTTATGTAGTAGATTACCTAATTAATTCGGTTGCAGCACGAGCAAGCATTATGAGTTTCGTACACGCACGTTTGTTTTCGCAAGAGATGGAAAATGTAGCCCATTGCTCCGGCTCCTCCGTTTACGTGTACATTCCTTCAACGAAAACATTAAACAAGTGCGTCCATGACTCCATTATAAAATTTCATTTTTTTAAATGTCATTGTCTTGGCAACTTACTAAAAGTTAGCTCTTGATAATACTCTTTTATTTGAATTTAGTGGTTAATTTTAAAAATTCATAAAAATAGTTATTTTAAATTATAAAATATAAAAAGTGAGTTATATATAAATATATAACTCTTACTATGTTACTTTAAAATTTTGATTTGAGATAAAAAAATTTTGGTTCTATATCTATTTATTTGAACCTGTTCTAATTTTTATACGATTTGTTTTAAAATAATTTATTAGTATTAATAGAGATTCTTAGATTTGAGTATAATAAATAATTATTCATCACGTAAATCAAATAATTTAGTATTACTTATGAATAGAGAGATAATTAGTTTGATATAAATGAACTCATTAATGAGAAGAAAATATTGAAAATTTATAAATAATTTTTTTACATAAAAATACTCCACATATTCAATCCAAGAAACATAAATTGAATTATATGTAAAATGGAATTAATAATTTAGTATTTAAAATTTTAAATTAAAATATAATAGTCTAGTCAAATTTTTTCTCAAGCTCTTTCATAATTCTTCTGTCTCGTGGGTCCTCTTTAATTAATGTAACTTGTTATTTCTAATTTTTTTATTATAGGAGATTAAAAAAAAAAAGGACAAAAGATTTGGGTGAATCCAAGTGACAGACAGCAAGGCTACATACAAGGAGGCGACAGCTAATAAAAGTTTGGGATAACAGGCGCACCTGAGGAAACGGTTAAAACGACGTGAGCCCATTGGCAAAGCAAATCCGCCTTAGGTCGGGGACAGATTTGCTGTATCCGTTGTATTTGAATAAATTTCAGTTATTTATTTAATTTAAATTAAACGGTTAAGATCTTAAAGATAGATACAACCGAACACGGCAGGAGCAGCACATCTGCTCGGTCTTACTCATCTTACAGGAAACACCCGACATGCCGTCAAACTTCCGAAAAGCTTCCCTCGATTTTACCTACCCCCGTCACACACATCCCCATGTTCATTCCACCCTTTCCTTGTTTCCTGCGACACTTGCCGCTCTTTTTCAATGTACGCCCAAGTAACAACTTATATTTGTCTGCTGTATCCAACTCTTCCGCTACATATTGTATTATTATTATTACGAGGGATTAAATGGAAATAATATGTTTGGCACAAAATCAAATTTGTAAAAATTCAATGCCACAATGCATCCCTCAACATCATAATTTTAAAAAGCACATTTAAATGGAACAATTAATGAATATTGTTTTCTCATATTATTGTAAACTTGCAATTTTGGAATCAAGATTGGGTTTGTAGTTATCTAAGCTTTTGAGACGGTGGAGACCACCTTTGACATTTAACACTTATAATATATATACAGACACCACTGCTACAGAAACACAGCAAATATTCCTATGATACTGTATATGATTTTCTTTACTTATTTCTGATAATGATAATGTGATATGAAACTCGTCTTTGGAGAATAATAAAAAGGTTAACAAGATTACCTGAAGATAAGAATATGTCCTCAAGAGTCAAAGACATTGCTTGCTTACACAAAAGTGCACATCGGCGCAGTTCAAACTAGCTTCTTTATTCCCATTTCCTTGTTTCTTTCTTTCTCCCCTTTTTTTCTTTTATAAGTATTTTTTGACCTTTTCTGTTGCTTTAACCGTATATAAATATAATTATGAAAGAAGACCCTTTGGATCGTGCCTTAATTGTTGTCAAAATCACTAGTTATCAGAAAGCAATCAATCAACTTCAAATTCTTTGGATCCACCATTTGTTGTCATAAATTATTCACGAATCTCATTCTTTAAGACCGTACAGCCGAGCTTTTTCAACGCAGACCCTTTAATATAAGAGGTCAGATCACCTGATCCACTAAGCCTGTTTTAGGTATCACTTAGTAGAACAGGAACGTACAGGCGCAATTTTGTTTCATCGAATGTATTAATTTTCATCTCCCTTTTCACTTTGGAATAACTATCTTGATAAGAACATTCTGGAAATCCAAATTCCAACTACCAAATATATTTTATTTACCTCTTCAATTCAATAAAAGAAAATTATTATTTAATGTTGCAAAACAATTTGTAGTTGTTTATTCAGTGGGTTTATGAGTGACGCATCCGCTTCAATAGTCATGGATTGGCTTTCATAATTTTCTCAGCCAACGCAAGCTTTCACGTCACATTCTCTTCTCTTCTCTTACTCACCTAATTCCCACGTCGGGCTTTAGGACAGATCAGCCTCCAGCATTAGTTGCCTTGACTCTAATTTCTCGTTTGATAATCAGTAACGACAAAATTGGAATAAAAAATATAAATAAGAATAGAAAGTGAGAATCGAAATCAGATTAAAACTATTGATTATGCAAATTTAGTATGGTATTAAATAAAATTAATAGTTATGCTAATATTTGTTATTAAATATTAAAAACAATAATAAGAAATTTTTTTACTCATTTTTAGTTATCATATGATTTATTTTGTAAATAATTAATTAAAATATTTTATATTTTATAAATAATTAATAAAAAATTTTAATGATTTATAAAATTAAAATTTGAATAATTATGAATGATTCATATGATAACAATAGAAGTATCAACGAAATAAAATAAATTAATTTTCAAATAAATTAATATAAAATATTGTAATATGTGATTTTGATGATAATGTTCTAATAAGAATCAATATCTTGATAATATTTTAATAATAACTTAATGATATTCTAATAATATTTCTTTTTTGTTATCGATATTTGATTCCAACTTATACCTTAACTCCCCTAGGAATTAAAATTATTTATTGGTAGTAATCAAATAACTAAAAGTTAGGGAATAAAAGTTGCATTCTCATTCTTAACTCTTTATTACTGATTACCAAACAAGACCTAAAGGCATTAGCCTGCCTTTTCTAGATGATGTTAAACTTACTTTTTAAAGGCATTAATGGTTGGCATGAATGCTGGAATCCATTAGGTCTATGCCATAAGTATAGTTAAAAGCTCAAATTAAAAATGTTGAACGCTTGGCAATTATCTTTGTTAGTAATTTTTTGATTGGATAATTTGATATGGATTAAAGAAAATGAAGAAGCTCAATAAAAGATCTGGTTCAATAGGCCAAACTTTAGTGAGAAAAATGAGTCCTAATCAGTGTGAGTTCGTTATATATTGGGCTTGTGATGGGAGGCCTAACAAGATTACTATAGATAACTACTAAGGTATCCTACTATCTGCTTAAGTAAGCTTGTAGACATTTAGTTTCTTTGACCTATTAAGAGGCCTATGCATTAAGAAAGACACAAAGATTTTAATGACATAAAAGATATATAACTTTTATAGAGGTTAATTGAAAGTTTAAAGAGTTTATTCAAAAATTGCGAACTTGTTCAAGCAGTTCGATAGCTTGTTCATCGAGTAATGGATAGAAAAACACTATCGAGTAATGGATAGCAAACATGTATTTTTTCACATTTTCTCCTTTAATACAAGTTCATGGTTGATCCTCAACCCATTATTAATATTCGTGTTATAACTAACATGTGGCATCAGACTGGTTCCATGTTTGTATGAATTTGAACGGAGACTTTTGAATTTGTCCACAAAGAAATAAGAGAATTAATCCAATTTTACTTGTATAAATTGTATATTTGTTGCCTGAATTGATGTTGACAAAGCATTACGTGGAAAACGGGTTAAAAATGATTGAGAATATCAATGAAGAAGCAACAGTATTTGGCGCATGTATGACAGCTAGCGCATGCGAAAGCCAGGCATTGGAAGCGTGTTCAGCAATAGAGATGCACATGTCAAAAGCAGTAGGCAAGTTTACATGTGACCGTGCGTGTCGAATATATGCCATTGGATGTGTATGCATTTGTGTGTGTGTAGCATATGATGATCACGCAGTTGATGCATCCGGAGCGTGTCAGACATGGCACATCAGTACACGCTTTACAGCCTACGCACAACATTGATATTAGCTGCTAATGTTAGCACACTATAAGACAAAAGAGAACTTCATATTTTCAAAATTCACAAAATGGTCCCTCAAGTTATTTTAAGTCATTTTTTAGGGCTCTGTGAATTTATAAAGTGAGTTTTTTTTTAATTTTCTGGATTTATTACATTGATATTAACTAAGATTTAACTTCAGAAAAATAAAATAAGGTTATTAAATTCATCATTTAGTGACTTTTCATGCATTTGACTTGAAATAACAAGGAGACATATAATTTTGGTATCTCATATGGTATAGTTATCCATGTGATGAATTCTCCAATCAAGTTTGTTGATAATGTTTTCAAGACTAATATGTGATAATGAGTATGTGCATAAGGATTTTGCATTTATTAATGGTAAATTGTCATTTATTATATGCCCATATAGAAGAATGTGAGAATAACATATAGGTGTGTCGTTTGTGCTTATGGATCCATTTAGGTACTAATGAGAATGTAGTCACCACAATGGCCTTTCAATATTTGAATTGTTTTACTTATAAGTTTAGGGATGTCTCTAATATTGTATTTGGTTATTCTGCCTACAAGTTTTGGCCTTATATAAGACTTTGAGATGTGCATAAAGGGGTAACATGGAGAAAATTATTGTTTAAGTGATCTATTTGCCTACAGGTGGTAAAATCACAAAAGTTAATATGTGTACCTTGATTGCTTTTATGTGAAGGTCTTATTTGTAGGTATTATGTATGTAGCCTACATGTGTTTCATGATCTGTGTGATAAGATGTTCATAATATATACTATTTTGTGGCTTTGAATATTGATGTTATATTAGATTTGTGCTGATAATTTACATTATCAATTTTGCCGTCACCTTCTCCATTAATAATAATAATAATGTCATAATTAAAACCGTCGTTAGTTTTAATTTTAAGAAATGGAAGCCATATGTAGAATTTATATTGGAGATGCCAGATATAAACATGGCTATGGTCAAGTATAGGTCATCTGCACCTACATCCATCAACTTGAAGGCTAAGAGAGTAGCATATACAGCCTAAAAATAGTCAAAAATATGTTTTATTTGACCATAAAGAGATCTATCCTAAACTATCTGCTAAGTGGACTTCCAGAAACAAACATTGCATATTATTTCCTTAATAATATCTTACAAAGATATAAGGTATCTTCTAATGCTAAAATAGGTACTTTATTAAAGGAAATGTACTGTATGATGTATACATGAGTAGGGGTAAGGGAGTACAACATTAGGATGATCCACCTTTAGATTAAGCTATGGGCATTAAATATTTACATTCCTAATGCTTGTATAATTCACAAGCTCTAAATATACTACCATCAGAGTTTGGTATTTCAAATAACATATACGATTCTCAATAAAAGCTTGATAAATAAATGCATTAATCACCCTTTGTGTTATTGAAGAAGAAAAGCTGAAGAATACAGCTCATATAACTTTAATAGCAATCACGAGAAAACAAAGGTAAAGTCCTATAAATTTAAAGGTAAGAAATCTAAATTTCCTTCATATGTAGATATTGAACAATTTAGTGTTATTGGACATCCTAGGGATGTTGTTGTGTTTCTTCTGTAAGAAAAGGGGACATAAGAAGCTAGACTACTAGAAGTACAAAACCTAGAAAGAAAGGCAAGAGTTATCAGGTAACTATTTGGCTTGTATGATCCATAAGTCTAATCTTACTATAGCCACATCAAGTTCTTAATGGCTAGATAATGGAGTTTTTAATCATGTTTCTTCCACAATATAGGGATTTATACAAAACAAAAAGTCGAATAGGGAGGAGGAATAACTGACTGTGTGCAGTAACAAAGAAGTTCATGTAATCTTTGTAAGGGATATTTGTTTGAAGCTTGACACAAGGTTCAAGCTTGTATTAAATGGCATGTTTTATATATCATCTTTTAGACAGAATATAATCTTTGTATCTATTTTGGATAAAGAAGGTTATAGTCTTGTCATTAAAACTTTTGTTATAAGGTTATCTTGTAATGCAAAACATATTGATATTGCCTTCTTATCATATGATTTATATAGAATGTGTCTTTCCCCTAATAAGGTGTACTCTTATTCATATATTGTCAAACAAGTCACTAGAAAGAAAATACTGATAAAAAAAAAGTCATACATAATGTGGCATAAAAGGTTGGTTTAAATTTTTAGAGACAAAGTTAAGAGAATGGCTAAGGTTAAGACTCTCCTAACTTTAGATTATGATGATCTGGAAACATCTGTTGATTATTGTAGAGGTAAGTTGACCAAAAAAAGGGAAAATGGTCAACTTGTACTTCTGGCTTATTAAAACTCATGTGTACGGATATATGTGGACTTTATAAAGTTACATTATGTAATTCAAGATATTTTTTGAAATTTATTAAAGACTATTCCTATTAAGGTTATGTTTTCTTGATTAAAGAAAAGTTTGAAGTTTTTGAAAAATTCAAGATCTTTAATGTTGAAGTTGAGAACTAATTGTTAAGGTCCATTAAGATTGTCAGATGTGACCATAGAAGTGAATATTATGGAATATATAGTTTTTTAGGACAAGAAAAAGGTATGCTGACCAAATATGTAAAATCATGTGAAATAGTGGCCTAGTTCACTATTCTAGGTAGTCCTGAGCAAAACGACGTAGCCAAAAGGTAGAATTGTACCTTAAAGAACATGGTGAGGTCAACACAAAGTATGACTAATTTACCTGATTACCACCTTAAAGAACATGATGAGATCAACACAAAGTAGGACTAATTTACTTGATTACTTATAGGGCAAAGCCACAAATACTGCCTTATATATACTTAGTAAAGTCCTAAGCAAATTGGTTTCAAAGATGCCTTTTTGAAATCTGTAAAGGGTAGAAGCCTAGTCTCACTTGTAATTGTGTATGTGGTTGTCCTATTGAGATATGTTTATATAATCCTTATAAAGATAAGTTGCATTCTTTTTCCAATAGTTATTATTTTGTTGGAGATCCTGACCACTCTAAGAGAGACAAATTTTACTATAGAGATAGATGATCTAAAATAGTATAATCATAAACAACTAAGTTTCTTAAGCATAATGTCTATGATGAGGGTAGTCCAACTGATCTTGATGAGGGTGGTCATTCTCTCAGATGATAGAAGGATGAACACTATAGTTATTTCATATCCATCACTCATACACTCAAAAACTAGTGGATCCAAATCTTGGTACCATATCAGTACAGGGACAAGAACCTATACCTGTATAAACTGAGGTTCCTAAGGTACAGAGCATACTGAACCGGTTAAATTAAAAAGATCTACTAGATTAAGATGACTTGCTATCTCATCTGATTGTATAGTCTATTTAGGTGAGCAAGACAATGATACTGGACATCACTTTTACAGGGAGTTATTTTTGGACCACATGTAGATTTGTGGTGGGATGCAATGAGGGATGAGATGCAATCCATGCAATATAAAAAGGTATGAGAGCTAGTGAATTTACCTCAAAATTGTAAACTTATCAGTTGTAAATGGATTTATAAGATCAAAAAGGACTCTTAGGGTAAAATTAAACAGTACAAAGTTCGTTTGGTTACCGGAGAGTTCGCTCAAAGAGAAAGGATTGACTTTAATGTTACCTTTTCTCCTGTATCCTTTAAGGATGCAATTAGAGTGATCATGTCAATAATGGATTATTATGATATAGAGCTACATCTGATAGATGTCAGAATCACTTTCTTAAATGAAGAACCTTTTGTGAAGATGTCATATTAAAGCAACCTAAGTGATTTTAGGATCAAGAAAAAGCTGACATGTTTTATAACAAAAGGAAATACATATATGGCTTGAAACAAGCCTCTAAATAATGGTATCTAAATTTGATGAGGTTGTTATCTCATTTGGCTTTGTGGAAAATAAAGTTAAAAGATACTTGTATTACAAGGTTAAAGGGAGCAAGGTTATATTTATACTTTTATATGTGGATGAGATCTTACTCATATCAAATGACTTGATTATATCGCATGAGGTTAAACAACTTTTGTTCAAGCATTCTAATATGAACGACCTTGGTGAGACATCTTTTGTCCTAGGTATTTAGATTCACCAGGACATGTCTCAATCTTTGTAAGGTCTTTTGCAAAGACCATACATTGAGCGAGCAATTTAAAGGTTTAATATGACTGATTATAAAACTGTTTCAGCACCAATCTCTCATGGTGAGAGATCATCTTTAGCACAATGTCCAAAGAATCATACAAAAAGAGAGGCTATGAAAAATGTCCCTTATTCTAGTATAGTTGGTAGCCTAATGTATGCCTAGGTATGCACTAGACTAGGCATTATATTTATTATTGGACTACTGGGTAGGTATCTGGCTAACCCAAGAATAGATCACTAAATTGCAATCAAACGAGTGTTGGGATATCTAAAAGGAATTAAAAATTATATATTGACATTTAAGAAAGTTAACAGTTTAGACCTTCTAGGTTTTACGGATTCAAATTTTGCTATGTACCCAGATGATAAAAAGTTCACATTAGGGTACAATTTTATGTTAGCAAATGGTGCAATATCATAGAATAGTGTCAAGCAGACACTGGTAACTTCCTAAACTATGCATGCAGAGATTGCAGCATGTTATGGGGGCTGCTTCATCGGCAATTTGACTTATGAACTTGATTTCTGAGTCATCTGTGATTGATTAAGCAACTAGATCCATTTGATTATATTGTGATAATTTTTCTAATGTATTGTTCAGTAACAACAATAAGAACATCACAGGGTCTAAGCATTTGGAGGTCAAATATTTGACCATAAAGGAATTAATACAGAAAGGTAACATTGAGGTTGAGCATTTGGCGACTCAGTGCATGCTTGCTAATCCTCTAACTAAAGGATTTCGTCCATTTATTTCTGAACATCATATGTACAGTGTGGGTTTACTAAAGTCCTTAGACACTGTTAGTTAGGGATCACTATATTTGATCTTAATACATTTGTACGAATTTCATATATTATGATAGTATATTTTTGTACATATTGATGATCATCATTTCGTTCTCAATCATACAATTTGTTGTACATTTTACAATATAAGTTAAAGTCGTAAGATCTGTGTTGATCTTAAGTATTTTAAAAGGTCATTAGACATATACATACATATTGACCTTGAACCTATGTCATACATACATATTGACCTTGAACCTATGTCTTTAGGACATATATAGACATATACATAAATCCATGGATTTGATAAGACATAGGGAGATGTAAGTTTTTAATCCCATAAGGGGTTTCTTTAATGTGGTTTAATATTCAATAAGAGAAAACAAATTTCTGTAATGCAATTTAGCATAAAATTCGGGAAATTGAGACCAACAAATATAAAAATGATATATTTATGATTATACATGTATTATCGTAGTTTGTCACATTCCATTTTTCTCATTTATATTAGTGAGATATTCTATATGTCTGATTGTACTGGATTTGTGTCGCATATGACACTTGCATTTGAAAATTTTCAGTATTGAAAGCCTTTCTGGATTGAATGACAAACTTTTTTGATCCTTAGATCAAATGTTTTAAATTGGTGGACCTATATAGCAATTTTGCATAACCACTTTTACTGTTTTTATTGTTGTTATAACCCTTTTAGTTAGTATTTGCCTAAGAGACAAAATGTTAGTAATTTTTTAATTAGACAATTATTAATTACGGTATCTTTATAAAATTACGGTTAAGGAAATCAAATTTGATTCAGATTAAAGATAATAAAGAAGTCCAATAAAAGATTTGATTTAACGTGCTAAAGTTTATTGAAAAAATGGGCCTTAATAGGTGTGGACCGGTTCTGTATTGGACTTGTGATGGAGAGACTCAATAAGGTCACTATAAATAGCTATTAAAGTTTTCTGCTGCTTGCTCAAGTAAATTCTTGGACGTTCAGTTTTTCTGATCTGTTGAGAGGTAGTGCACGCATTAATAAAGTCGTAAAAAGACGTCAATGACATAAAGATATATAACTTTCATAAAGATCGATAGAAAGTTTCAAAAGCTTGTTCAAAGGTTATGAAGCCTGTTTAAGTAGTTCATCAGCTTGTTCATCGACCAATTCTCAATTTTTCTCCGTTAATACAAATTTATAATTAATCCTGGATGTATTATTAGAGTTCGACTAAAAATCTTTTCCTTAGACATAGAAACCCTCGAGTCTCCATAACGTAACAGCTAAAATTCCAGCAAGAAAATGAATGGAATGGCTTCTTGCTTGAGGATGGGATAGGATGTTCCGACTTATTTGCTCACATCAATCAATCCATCAATTGATCTTCAAGTCAAAGTTTGCACCAAAAATGTCGTTAGTGTTTTAAATGATTACAACTTAAGTGGAAATAAGGAATATTTATTAATGCCTTCTGCTCCTAGTCTTGATAGAGAGATCCATAAGAAAAATATGTTACTTTTTAAATAATTCTGGATTGATTGACACACAATTCTATTGCGCAAGAAAAGAAAAGAAGAAAACAACTGACCAGGACTTTTTTTCCTGATGCCTCAATAAACGCTCGCTCGAGAGCTACTAATTCAAGTCTTAAATGAGTCCATATTCAATAATAAAACTGGCCTACTACGTGCCAGGAAAGGCAAATTTTGATTTGAGATTGTTGCCATTGTTATACGCAATAGGTTCCGCATCTTTTCAATGCAATTGAATTGTGAGTATGACAACCAATAAATATCTAAAAACTATCAGTGGCAAACTTGTGATTTATTGAGACAAGGTATTAAAAGCTTCATCCTCCACTCGAATGAACGAGTTTTTTACAGAGTTCTCCCTCCAGAAGTCTTAATCTGAGAATTCAGACTCATAAACTCCAGTACTGAAGACCTAAACCTTAACTTTTAGTAGTAGGGACTTAAACCATTACTTTCAGTACCAGAGACTCTATAGGAGTTTTCCGTAAATAGCTAGACCACCCCATAAGGTTTTTATGTTAGCATCCTTGAACCTTATATCTAGTATAAGTCTGTGATTCGAGAAATCGTAATCAAATGAAAGTGTCGGCCATATTGGTGCTTCTCTTTTCGATAACATTTCATTTGAGGCCAATTTGGATTAGCCCAAATCACACATACGGGTAGTTAATTGTTCCTGAAGCCTACTGATAATAAAAACACACAGAAAGCTGCAGCGTGCGTCCCAATTTTCAGTTTCTAAGCTGGCATCGTCAGATATCACATAAATGGAATATCATCGTTAAAAACTTGTCTTATGTTTTCCCTTCATTTACACTTTACTCTTGAGTTTACTTTCCATCGCAGTATTTCATATTGATTAAACATGAAAATGTTAAAGGATTTATAAGTGGTAAGGTTCAACTATCTAAATGATTAGTTCTAGTCATTTTGACAATAGTTGACATAAACCTAATTCTTGTTAATAGATTCTACACTCTACCCATATTAAAAATTCTAATATAGTATCATAGTAATTTTGGTCTGAATTATTAATTTCTTGATTGTCCATCTAGATGTCCAGTCCTAGCGTTAGAATTTTTAATATGGTTAGAGTGTAGAACTTATTAACAAAAATCGAGCTTGGGTCAACTATTATCAAAATAAATAGAATTGGTCATTTTGATAGTTGACTCTTACCACAAACCTTTAACAATTTTATGTTTAGTCAATATGAAACACTCTAACGCTACCCCTCCAATGCAATTGGGACTAAGCAACAAATTGTGCCTTAAAATAAACGTAGTAATAACCGGACCGGACCGCTGGGACTAGACATCTAAACAGACAATCGGGAATTAATAATCCGAACCAAACCTGCTCTGATACCATATTAGAATTTTTAATATGGGTAGAGTTAGAGCCCATTAATAAAAATTAGACTTGAGTCAACCATTGCCAAATAACTAGAACTATTCATTTAAATAGTGGATCCTTACTATTTATAAACTTTTCAATATTTTCATATTTAGTCAATAAGAAATACTTTACCGCTTTCTTTGAAGAATTATTTCTCTAGATCATACTGTTTCTTTGAAAAGGTACATTGAAAGATTTCATTCACAAGAGAATGAAGTTATAAGTAATAGTATTACAATAGTAAGCAAAGATATTACCATCAACTTATCCCCAAGCTATGAACCAATACAAGTTTTGCAGCTTAATAACTTTTCATTCACTACACGCAGAAGGCCCACCATCTGTTAATTTATCCCATTACGTGCATAAGGATTTTACCACAGATTGATAACCTTGGCCTCATATCTTTAGTGAGGTCTTAAGTATAACCTTGGTGAATGAGCAAGGATACCGCTACAACTTTTAATTTTCTTGCTCAAGATATGTTGTTCTTTGGTCCATGAAGTAGGCTCTTTCTTTATTAAAGTTCGATCTCTTTTAAAATATCTTCTATTCCTCTCTCTCTCCAAAGACAAAACATGCATGAGTTAAAAGCAACTTGAGCAGGCAATTGTTCTATCTTTTAATCATATTGTTATCTCTTTGTAATTAGCTCAAGAAATCATTATGCATATCTATGTGACATATACTAAAGATCTCTTTCTAAACTTTTGAATAAATTTTGCATTTAAAAAATAAATGGTTTATAGATTTTAGTTTCTCCATGTATAGAAGATATGCGTTACTAATATTGAGGAAATTGATTTTATCCTTTGTAGGAATTCTTCGTCTAACAAGCAGCCATGTGAAGAAGGAGACTTTAGCCATCAAATTTAACTTTATACTTCTCCTTACCTTTCCGTTACCTTGCCTATTTCTTTGAGGTTTTATCTATAAGATTCATTGGTATATTTGCTAGATGAATCTTCTAGCCACATATACTCATCCTTACTCATTTGATTTGAGTATTACCTTGGCAAAATAATCTCCAGCTTATTCGAAACATTATACCATTTGTTTGCATTGATTCACACATCATTTTCAAGCTTAAAGGGTATCTATCTCTTAAGATAACATAAATTAGGTGTTGCATAGAGGTCGTCCTACCCTACTTTAATTGTCAAAATAAAATGATACTACGTCATTATTATCAACCTTACATTTAATATATTCTTGTAATTCACTTCCCAACTTCATTAGCTATATTAGGAACCACGAAAAAGGTTGGTCTGTTCCTCATCTCCTAACCATTTTTTCATTCTAAGAAATAATAATGTATCCACTTAACCCACAAATAATCTTTGTTTTCTGGCAATCTCTATTATCTCTTACCTAGGAACACTTTATTTCTTATGCTGATTCAAAATATTCAAAGGTCTCCTTCCTTGATTGGTTTGCATAATTCTTGCCACCTCACTTTGGGGTAGTACTTTCCTTTCCTTCCTCTAACTTATAGGAACCTCCTCATAATCTTTTCTATAGTCTTTATCAAACCCTTTGATAGGAAGAAATGAGAATCCTAATACACATAGAGCAAATTCGACACTATTTTAATCATTTGCACTTAACTAGCAACTGAACTTCCTTGTGGATATAGGTAGGCCCAAATACGTGAAGGAAGGTACCTTAACCTAAAAGCTAGTGATACCTAAAAGCTATTCAACAACAGATTATACACCCTTAGATATAATGATATGGCCTTTTCTCCTATTAATATCTAGTTTAGAGACATTCTTAAAGTCTCCTGTAGAGGCCATTAACACCCTAATAGAAGCATCATAGGCCTTGGAAAATAATAACAATTCATATGTGAAAGATAAGGACACTAGGCCTATCTTTTTACATATACTGTTAAACTTAAAGTTGACAAATCAATCTTGTGAGGGCTTCTTTATAAAGAATTAATCAAAATGGCGATAAAGAATCTCCTTCTCTTAAGTCCCTTACTCTTAAGAATTGAGGAGAAGATTCCTCATCAAGTAAAACACTGAAATACGTTGTTGTTGTACAGAGTCTAATCTAATTCCTAAATTTCTTAGGGAACTCAAAGGCTTCTCGCAGATAAAGCATGAAGTCCCAATCCGTTGTGTCACACATCTTTTGGAAATAAATCTTTATTGCTTAATTTTTAGGGCCATTCCTTTCTTTTTTAATATCCTTCAATAGGTTATATGCAATAAGAACATTATCAATAATCGTTCTTTTATCAATAAAAGCCTCATATGATTCACTTATACTAGGTTTCAACACCCTTTTCATTCTTGTTGCTATGATTTTATGAATAGTTTGTACAAACAATTGCAACAATAGATAGGTCTAAACTTATTTAGTTGTTAGGATTAGACACTTTGAGGAATCAAACATAAGCAGTTGTTGTTAATTTTTTTGACAATCTTACATTTGTTAAAAAATCCATAATTGCTTTAGTAACCAAGGTTTTAATTAGAGGCTATGTTTTTTTGATAGACGAGACCATTTAGACTATTAGGGACTGAGGCTTTTTTAGGGCTCATCTCAAAGACCACTCTCTCTATCTCTTATGCTTTGATAGGATTGTCTATAAACATAATCCCTAAATCTGAAAAGTGATTGTTAATAAAGGATTTTAGAAGTTGAACAAATGATGTGCTTGGAGATGAGATCCCTATGTTATTCTTAAAGAATGAAGTTGCTTCATCCTTAAGATCCTTTTAAGTTGATACCAAGTCCCTTTCCTAGTTGAATGAATAATCAATTTTATTAGAATTCCTTCTTGCCAAGACTGAGTTAAAGAAGAACTTTGAGTTTTTCTTACCATCTTTAATCCATCGTAATCTAAACCTTTATTTGATCAAAGAGTTGTGGATAACTGTTGCCTTTATATAGTAATTTAGAGCTTATTTTCCTTCATAATCAAAGAAGTTTCTCAACGGTGGTTATTCATCTCCTCTTGAGTCTTAATTAGATTATTCTTTGTAGCCTGGATATTCTCTAATGTACTACATCTTACTTTTCTTAGCTTTAGCCTTTAGAGTTCCTCCTTTATTTTCTATAGCATTCTCACACATAAAAGCCTTGTTCCCCCAAATAATGTTTGAAAGGCCTCTTATTATTACTTTAGAGAACCTTTCTTCTTTAACCAAACAACTGTTAAATCTAAATGGAAAGTGTTTCTTGTTACTCTAGAAAAAATGTTTGAACCATGAATGGAGAATAGTCAGTGAATAATGGCTTTAAAACTACAAAATTGCTCTCAGTAAAATATGATCGCCATTCACCATTTACTAGTGCTATAGTAAGTTTCTTTCTCATATGTCATCTAGTGCTTTGTTTATTGCTTCATGTAAATCAGAATCCTCCAAATTTTAAAATGGTAGCCCCTATCTTCTCGACTCATTCTTAGAAGTCAATGGTGAAATTCTTCAAGTGTACATTCCCTTTAACTTCCTGTATGAAAAGAGTGCTATTGAAAACCCTAATATTAGCCAAGGATAATGGATTTGTGTATGTAGGTCTTGAAGATTACTTCATAGCTAGTTTCTTTAGAAAGTGAAGTTTTAACCATACATAAAAGAAGCAACCACCTTTGTATTTTGTGGACAAAAAATAACCCCTAAATGTATAAATTGATTAGTGTATTGTAGAACCTAAACATTGACTAAGCTATTGCCAAAATCGACCACAAAATGACTAAAATGATGATCTTGGTGGTTAGATAACATAGTACATTTATCCTTAAAAGCTTTTAGCTGCAAGTAAGTTTTTTTTTTTTGTTTTACCTGGCCTATAGGATACCTATCGATATTGGCTTATTTCCCAAAACAAAATTTCAACATTTGTTATTTAGAGGGGCTATTAATTCCTTTAACATTATATGAAATTACTATCACGATAGGAGTTTTTGAGTTTTGGTTCTTTGGAACCTATTTTTTCTTCCCAAATTTCTTTTAATATCTACTTTAAATCTTCATCTTATATAACATTCACCTCTACATTGATGATGGGAACGTAGGGAGCAAGTCCTAACTTCCTTGAAAGCCATTATCTTCTTTTTTATTCCTCGGTGTCTTAGAAGTTCCTTCTCTGGCCTCTATTTCCACCACCGCTTTATCTTCTTATTTTTCCCAGTTCACCTAAACAATGTTTTCTTTACCTTATTACTCTCATGCTTACCTCTATACATTACACCTGACATGGGTTTGAAATGTTTGCATTGGTCACCTCTGTAGATTGTTTGTGATAACTCAGTAGCTCTACAAAAGCCCAACCACATATTCTCTCTTTTGTTTTCCTTGCTAATTTAGTATAGGCTTCCACTAATAACCAACACGAATATCTTCAAAGAGTGCCTAAACTTTACCTAGTCTTAAAATATGGATAGTTTCTATAAGGTCTTTCCCTAAATCAACACTCAGACTTAGCCTTTCAAACCTAACTTTTGTTCTTTGTGCTGTAAGTATGGATAGATTTTCCTACGTAGCTAGCTAGTATACTCAAGTCATTTGTAGACCAGTACTTTAAAGGAAATCCATGCATGTTGATCCATATTGGAAAGGTTTTGTGTTTTATGCTCTCCAAGCAGATTCCAGACTTTCAAAATTACAAGAACATAGGGTTATTTTGGACATGCGATTAACTAATAACAAGTACCTCTTTTACTCTTTTATTAGTTTGGAACTCGAAAAGAATAATATTGTTTGTTGATAATATGACCTCTTTTAATCCACTTTCTTTATATTGTTGCCCACATATTGATTGTTGGAAAAGGGGGTTGTCTGCCCAAAAGAACCCCACTAGTGTTATAGCCTAGCTTTTAGCTCCATCATTTAGGATCACTACATCATATGCAACAATAAAGCATTCCTCTATTGTCTTGGGAGGATAGTACTCCAATAAGCCATCATCCAATTTTCCCACCAGTTGTCTTTAGCTTAGCATAAGGCTAATATTCTTAGGAAGAGAATCCACAAACTCTTTATTTACACTAATCCCATTTACTAAGGAATTTGGTTTGGAATGATAACCATCAAACGAGGTATCTAGAAATAAAGGAGGTGCTTTGATAGAGGGAATAGTTGAGTTTGAGTGCAAGTTCGAGGATGGGTTAGAGGGGAGGGGTGGAAATCCCAAATCATCTAAAATTTTGATTCCTTGGACTATAATAATAGGCACCATATTCTAGAAAAATTGGATGTTGTAGTTGAGCACTTTAAAATATCGTTCCAAAAAGAGTAACATATAGGGAAGGATGGGAAAAGATACTAAAAAAAGGACAATAATGCCCGTAGAGTCCAGGACCTATTCCATACCACAGGAAATGATCGAGAAGGCACTAAGAAACCAGATGGGAAAGAACAGATAACCAAGCAGGCACTGGGAAGAGAATAGAATCAGAGATGAGAAAGAAGAGAAAAGAAGCAATAGAAGATCAATTTCCAAGGTGGATGTGGCGAGAACATGTAGAGAGAGGTGAGAGCTACTCATTCTTCCCCATTTTTTTTAAGAACATCTGATTTATTGTTTACAAAAATAATGTAAATTTGTTGGTAAATCATAAGTGGAAGTGATAATGCTTACCCCAAAATTTTGCATACTATTGAATTAATTTAAGGTTTGTATGTTTCCTCTTGAGCTTTTTATATATTTTTTACTTTTAAATTTCAGATTTTATTTTATATTTTTAAATCAAAAAAACATACTTGATTGTTCATGTCAGTATAATTATGCATTTATTATTACTAATATCTAGATATTAAATAAAATTTAGAAAAAATAATTTTATGGATTAATTAAATTTATTAAAATAAATAATTAAACAAGTAAATTGTATAAAGATTTGTTTATAAGTTAATATTTATTTTTAAATTATTAAAATTTGTTATTATTTAGAGTTAAATATATAATATTTAAAAAATCTTTCATCAATAAAATTTTTAAAATTTATGTATTTTATAAATGTAACAATTTTATTTTGGAAATAATGTTATATTAATTATAAAATCAAAATAGATTAAATAATTTAGTTATATAAGTCATAATTCTTGTTATTAATTAGCAATAAATAATTAAATAATATATTTATTTAATAGTAAATTAAATTAGGTAAAAAAATAAAAAACAAAAACTTATTTCTGTAGTTGTCATAAATTATGAAATTGGTAGAAATTAAATAAGAAATTAGAAATAAGAAATTCAACCAAACAATTTTTTACTAAATTCAAAAATAAAGATAGAAAACCAAAAATTACACAAGCCTTTAGTTTTATGAATAAATGAGATTGTGGACCTATTTTTTTAGAAATTAATTGAATTGTATTGATAATTAAAATGTCATACAATGGGTACAAAGGAAACAAAGAAGTCTACATTTATAACACCTTAACTCCTTACATTAGTAACCCCCACACTTAAGCTTTTGCTTATTTTTAAACAAATCATAATCTAAATTATAAATCTTACAACATCTATCCTCTATTAATCTCAACCCGCCCATTCATACTCTAAATCATCACGTCAAATTAGTTAAATTAACATACAAGTAGAAGAATATCTAATCTTACCATGTCATCTTAAATAGCACTGTTCACCTCGTGCCAAAACACTGCTCACCTCCTTCGTCAACCTTTATGTCATGGATTTTATCTTCTTAGTTTCACTCTTCTTAACCACATTTTGCCATCTTCTCCTTCTAGCAACATACTACCTCTTTCTTCACAATTTTCACAACACCTACTCGCCAGAGACACCACAACTTACTCACTCCATCCACCTTAGTAGACCACTTCATCCTTCTCCTTTGCTTTATTTGAATCGCCTTTTACTCAAAGAATTTTCCTGCTCTCAAATCCTGTGATAACCATTAGTCCATAGCTTGTACCTATGGATATACATTTCCCATTTTTAAAATGCAAGCTGCCATAATGAAACATTTGGGAGTCTTCTTGCATCAACCTTTAACCCACCTTTTTTAAGCCTCAATAACCCTTCCATTTGAAAGACATAGACTCAAGTAGCAGGCGAATCAAAATCAAAACAAAAGCTATCATATTGCCCTCCTAATGTGTAACATCCCATCACCTATGGGAAGGGTAATATAGTAATTTGGAACAGGTTAGGAGTATTTAATATTGCATTGCTATGTTCATGCATTCAATTATGCACATGAATAGCGAATAGTGAATTTTTGCACATGTAAATGACTGTACATGC
>JANZXR010000170.1:10602062-10615660 GCA_027575705.1 Erythroxylum echinodendron | reverse complement strand
TCAAAAACACTTTAAATAATTCTAACCCGATCCAAAATGACCAAAATGCCCTTTCCATAAGTGAGGGGATGTTACATACCACATTATGAATGAACGTTTTGATTGTCAGTTTGGATGAAAGTGCTTAGAATTTTTCACATATGAGCCTAAACTTTGAGGGTTTTGAGCCTAAGAGCATTTATTATCACGATATTAAACACGTTTTTCCTTTGTTTCACTAAGATTTAATTATGTGCTTTGAATTATTTTTCAATTAATATAGCCAGGATATTTATTCATGTATGATTTTATGCAATTGTGATTAAGAAATTCAATGTATGAATAGATCTAGCATAATTGAAATGAGTTGTATGAAAACTTAGAGATAAGTCAATATAAATCTTTCCGATTAGAGTCAAACTTAATAGTAAAATTCATAAATTGATTAATAGGATTCCACGGTTTTATTTAGAAAGATATTTCAATTAATCAACCTATAATTAGGTGTTAACAGTAGTGAGAAAGATATAAGTATAACGGAAGAATTTTCACGATCTAATGAACTTTAGACTTATTTGATTAGTAAATCATGGTTCAATGAGAAGCTCTAGAAGGATTTGGATTTCATGTATTATTATTTTAGTAGTTGATTTTGCATTATTTTTCCATTCTGGTTTATTTAACTGTGTTGACATGACCTTATTTTATTTTATTTTATTTTAAATCAATTTATCAATATCACCTCTGTTATCGATTAGATAAAAGGAAAAGAGTAATTACTATTAATCATAGTCTCTATGTGATTGACATTGGGTACTCAAAAGTCTTATATTATAGAACGATATATACACTTGCCTTAGAGAATTTATAAAGGAATTAAGTTATATATAGTCATTATATGAGTCCACTACATATGTAGTTTGCATTTATATAGGTTTAGTACATACAAACTTAGCATATGTAGGTTCAACATATGCAAGATCAACACATACATTCTTTGCACATGTAATCTTAGCATATGCATAGGAAACACTCATTGATAAAGGCAGGGATGAAGCTAGCAAAGACGAACTTAGTAAGGATGGAACTAATAAGGATGAAACTAATAGGAACAAACCTAATAGAGATAAGCTTAGCAAGAATGAACCTTACAAAGATAAGCCTATTAGGAATAAATCTATCAAATAAGAACCCTAGAGTTCTTGATAGATATAAATATGAACTCTTTAATTCTATTCAATCTATAAAATGAATTACATGAAGATTCAAATTTTAGAAAGGTAGACTTGTGTTGAAACTCATCCCTTATAGAAATTCACAATAAAAATATATTAATTATTGAGGTAACATTTATTTGCTCAAGTTAACACTTCTTTCCTTTAATAAATTAAATGTTAGAGTGTCCCCATCAAGATAGCTCTAACACCTTTAACTGTCCTTTTGTAGGTCTATTGGCCTAAATAGAGTTCTTAGTGCAGGAAATTTTTTATTACATCATTATATAGAATGCTAATTATAGGAAGCAGCTAAAATGCTAAAATATTTAAGAATAAAATTAAGAAATTTGAGACTTTTATAATGATGAAATAGTCATAATAAATTAATTAGTGGTTTTATAAGATATTTTTTGAAAAGATTATTATTTTTTATAAAATAGTCAATAAAAAACTAAATACTAAATTAGTATATTAATTAAATTGGACCCTTTCCCACAGTGATTTATACCTTTTCACTTTAGTCCCTAATTTTTTAAAAATATTATTCCTGTTATAGTTTTTTTACTCGTAGCATACGACATCATTCTCTATTATAAAACATAATAAAAAATAGGGGTATAACATTGTCTTACTAGTTTAGCTGTTATATAACATGAAACATGTCTTGGTTGTGCCATGTAACATAAGACGTCGTATGGCATTGCAAAACCACTTAATGTCAGTTAGATTTGGATATTGGGTTACGTATATAGACCAATTCACATAAAGACAACAATGTCTAATGAAAACTCCTTTTTTATGTTTTTTTTGAAAATCGTTTAAGTTTTAGGGCTTGTTTGGTTGATGCTAATTAATGGAATGAAATGGAACGGAACGGTTTATAGTAGAATGGAATGTAATATAGTGAAAAGTTGTTTGGGAGGGATAGAAGGGTTCATAATGTAATATAGTGAAATATTGTTTGGAAGATGGATGGAAGGAATGTAATATATAATAAATGATTATTATATCCCTTACATTAAAATCGTTGTTGCATGAGGATTAACGCTATGATTTTAAAACAGAAATCATATCCAATTAAAAAGTCACAGTTGTGACTTTAATAATAAAATAATAAATTTTTTATTATTTTAAAATAGAAAATATATTAAAAATCATTCACAACTGTGACAAATTATATATATATTTTCTATTTTAAAATAATAAAATTTTTTATTATTAATTATATATAATTTATTATTAATTATATAAAAATAATATTATTAATTATTTAATAAATTTTATTATATTAAATTTTATTCTATTCTATGTGATTTATATTTTAAAATAATTTATTTATATTTTTATTTATATAGAAATAATTGGTATTACGGTAAGGAGAAATAATTGGTACTACAAAAAATAATTGGTATTACAAAAAACCTAATAAATATATAAAAATGTGTTGGTTGTTATTAGGGTCAGGAGAAATAATTGATATTATGAAAAATTATTGAAGGTATATTAGATAGTATATATTTATTAGTTTACGTTCTATCCTAAATCCCTCGAATCGAAGGTTTCTTATTTTCACTGTTTATGATGGAATGGAACATAACATGAAACCCTCCACTTCCATTTCATTTCTTTTCATTCCATTCCATTATAAAATTTCCTTTCAAATGATGGAAGTGTGTTGCGTTCCATCTTGTTCCATTATAAAACGTCCAACCAAATAAGCCCTTAAGAGATTGTTTGGTGGTGGTAGAGGATGGGATGACATTTTCCCATGTTTTGATTGAGAGGAATATTAACTTAACTTACATGCTTACTAATTCATTCCTTGTGTTTTGATCATGTAAGTTATTTTTGTGGCATTTTCTTTCAATTTTGACATTTAAATCTCCATTTATCATATATCTTTTTAGCACCTATTCTTTTCCTTGTTCAGTCGATTCTCGTATAGACTTTAGCATATATATCTTTGTCTAAGCTATATATTCATGTTCAGTTCATTGAGTCTTTATTTAATAAACATCTAACCTATATCTTCTAACAATTATTCAAGGTTCTAGCTCGAATTTAAGTTCTTGTACATTATGTCCCTGCTTCTTCCATTTATCTTTATTCTATATTCCATCTTCTTTCCACATATTATAATCTAAGATTTATATAATATTGGCCATATGATGCACTCTCTTATCTAAGCTAATGAGCTTTGATATTATGTCTATTGTTTTGCCTCTTGTTCTTGAAATTTCTTTCATTTATTTCTTATGCACACTATATCTTAAGGCTACCCTAACCAAGTTATGATCCTCTTCTTTTAGTTGTTACCTCTTTGAATCCAATGACACTAACTTCTCCTAATCATCCTCTTTATAATGATGATTGTAAAGAGCTTAAATTTTCAACCATAACACCTTTGGATAGTTGTATTTAACGAAGAGACATTCCTTTGATTTAGACATTGCATTGTATTGTTTGCATCTTGGATTTGTGTTTTGTTAACTCGTGATTCTATCTAAAGTGTTCAATGTATTTCTTATAGTAATACATAAAATAAATGATGTCTTAGAGGGACTTTGATTAAACTATACCAACTTACTCTAATTCATATTTGGTATAAAGTTTATGAAACTTCGTAGCGTGATTTATTAGTGAAAAGGCTTGATGGATGTCTTAACCACCAAATATTATCTTTTAGATGTTGATTTTAGTTATACTTTGGTAAGTTATCCTGAACAATGAAGAATCTTTTATACTTTATATGCCATTCATGGCCTCTTATAAGCTCCATAACCTTTTCATTGGGGTTTAGCATGTGTCACATAAGGTTTAGCATAAGGTTTCTTATGCGCATCCCTAGACCATATGAAGTTTCTCATCATTGTTTCTATTGCTTTTGTAAGGTTCCTTGGAAGTGCCATGTGTTTGGGCTAATAAACAAGTAAGTTGATTAGGATAGATTTGATGAGCTATAACATCCCTATGTATGTTAAGCTTTTGATACACTATTTTGCAATCCTTTCTTGGAACATATCAAATAAAGTAGAGAAAGGAATGCTACAATTTCCTTGAGTATTATAATGATAATTTTACTTTAAAAAGTATAGATTTCATAAATGACTTAATAAAAAAGAACATGTTAATGATTTGGAATGAACATAAGTGGTTGCTTTAATGGATGCCTTAGTAGTTCCTTCAATGGCTGCTATAATGGGTGCCCCAATGGCTACTTCAATGACTGTTACATGACTCGTTCAATAGTGAATTCAATGAACACTGGACTGATATGTGTTTAATTGTTGATCAATTTTATCTTCTACACTTAGTGATTAATGCCTTAGGAATGCTTAGGATACTCATTTTAGCTCATTTTTTATCTTAGGTACATTTCAAAAGTAAAAAAACTAAAGTGACCCAAAAGCATCTCCATTGAAGCTATTTCTCTACTTCCATACTCTATTGATTCAATGAACATGAATAAAATGTTGTCAACATGACTCATTACCATCCAGAAAATTATATAGCCATATAAAGTGAGTAAATATTGTTACAAAACAACTCATTCACGTTGAACCATACAAGCTATCCTATGTAAGATTGTTAACTCATGTAAGACACTACACACACCTGCTTCCATTCCATTTTTAATCTAACATTTAAAGAATAAAGAAGACATGTTATGTGAGACAAAAGGGGGCTCGAAATGTGAACCGAAAGAGATAAAAGGAGGGTTGGATACATCACAAGACAGTTGTCTATTTTGCTACATTTTAAATAACATTTTAGATGAAAAGAACGTTTTTTCTTTAGAGAGAGCTAGAGAGGAGATCACGCTACACCTGTCCAATATGATTTAGATGGGAAACCTAGCTACAAAAGAAGAATAGAAAGAGGGTTGAGTGAGCAGTCAGTTGGAGGGGCTGAAAGAGAGATAAAAAAAGAGGACAGCTGAAAGAAAATAAGAGAACCGAAACTGGAGAGTAAGGAAAACGTGAGGAGGTAGCTTCATTTAAGTTTTAACTTAGCTAGGATGCATGAAAGAGAGGAGGAAAAAAGGAGTTGTGTGAAAGAAAGGAGCAACCGAAAGCTTATGGTAGAGAAAAGAAAGTTATGAGAAGAAGAGAAATATACGTGAACAATAGCTTGAACCAAAAACCATGAATTTAATTTGTCAAATCAACATATAGTAGCGTAGGGTTAGAAATAGCATTGGCTAGAAATATAAGAGAAGTGTGAGAGAAGGATTGGAGTAGAACAAAAGAGAGGATACGTGAATAGTGGGATGAACCATCATCTTTATTTGTCCCATTAATGAATAGTAGCAAAGGAAGAAGATGGCATCAACGTGGAATAGAGTGGATGGGTAAGTTTTCTTTGTTTTTCACCACCGAAGGATGACAAAGATGGTTCATATTTTGAGCATAAAAATAGAGATAGAAAGCTAACTTTCTGACGCCAGTTCAATAGAAATATCGACGTCAAGTCACGGTTAAGCTATTTTTATCACTTTAAGGTTGTAATTTCTTTTCGAATTGTTGTGTTGTTGGTGTTGATTTGATTATTTTTTCAGATGAATGATCTTAATATGTTATTTTGATTGTTTTATTTTAGACCTATTGCTAAAACATTGAATATAATCCATAATTATTACTTTTGATGTTTATGAGTAGCATCTAATGATAGTTAATCGCTAAGAACAACATAACTTAGGTTAGATAGCCCAAACGTGTGAGGTTACTGCCTATATTGATTATTTTCCTATTCGTAATGTGGTTGCCCAATTGAATCTAGAGATCATATCCTAAGTTATTCGGTAGTTAGGTTTAATTAATGATCTTATCTTGATTAAACACAACCTAAGGGAAAACCGAGATTAGTGGAGTGTTCTATTAGTCTCAGATCAATAGTCCGAAGAGATTTATAAAGACGTTAGGATGATGGAATATGCTTGATCATGTTTAGGCCGAGATTAACTTTGGAACCGAACCTTACTTATATTCAACACATTTCTCATTTTCGATTGCTTGTTTTAATTTGTTTTTATAGTTTACTTTTTCTTTAATTTCTAAATTGCTTAAAAATCCAAAACCCACCTTTATATTGTCCTTGTATTAATTAATTTTGTTACGAAAAATTATCTGAACATTCCCTATGGATTCGATCCCGTCACACCATAACTACAAATTTTAGTGTACAGAGTCAGGTAAATTTTGTAATGCACTCGACATGCACTGTCAAATTTTGGCGTCATTATCGAGGAGTGTGATAGTTTAATTTTCTCATTTTATTTCAGTTGATGTTTTGTGAATATATTTTGTTTCTTGTTGATTATTTGTTAAGTTTTAAAAGTTTGTAAGTGTTTTTATGTGGTAGTGACCAGATTTCCTCGTAAAGAAATTGAGCAACTTGATCCAGAGATCGAGAGAACACTATGGAGGTTAAGAAGAGAAGCAAGAACATCTTCAGTAGTAGGCCCATAACTTAAATCTGAAGCAATTATGGCAAATCCGAGAATGTTGAGAGAATTGGCTGTACCAGACTTAACCTAAAAACCCCTTGCATTACATAGAAAATCTGAGAATGTTGAGAGAATTGGCTGCACCAGACTTAACCCAAAAACCCCTTGCATTACATTTCCTAATTTTACTAAACATGTTAACTTTGAGTTAAAATCTGGATTAATTCATTTATTACCCAATTTTCATGGTCTTGCAGGTGAGGATGCACATAAGCATCTCAAGGAGCTCGATTTGGTTTGTTTGATCATGAAGCCTTCAGGAGTGACGGACGAGCAGATAATGTTTAGAACCTTCCCGTTCTCACTCAAAGATGCAGCAAAAGATTGGTTGTTTGATTTACCAGCAGGGAGCATAAATACTTGGTTGGAGATGAAGAGACTGTTTTTAGAGAAATATTTTCTAGCCTTAAAGACGGAAAGTATTCGGAAGGAGATATGTGGCATAAAGCAACATAATGGAGAATCTCTTTATGATTATTGGGAGCAGTTCAAGAAGTTATGTGCCAATTGCCTGCACCACAATATACTGAAGCAACTTCTCATCCAATATTTATATGAAGTACTGCTACTGATGGAGAGGAGTTTGGTTAATGCAGTGAGTAGTGGTGCACTTTGTAAAAAGACTCCCGTTGAAGCCAGGATATTAATTGAGCATATGGCCACTAACACATAATAATTCGGCACTTGCAATGATGTTCGCCGAGTAAACGACGCAAGCACTTCATCCATTAAACATCGTTTAGATGAACTAATATCTTTTGTGAGACAAATTGCAGTTGGACAGGCACATGTGAGAGTGTGCGGAATATGTTCAAACACGAGCCATCCAACTGATGAGTGTCCGACATTACAAGAAGGAAGTATGGGGTATGTGAATGCTGTAGAAGGAAACTTCTTGAACTAATACAACCCATACTCACAGACGTATAACCCAGGTTGGAGGGATCACCACAACTTGAGTTATGGAGGAAACCAACAACAAAATTTCTTCCAAAATCAGTCGTAAGGAGCACGATGATTTCAATGAAGACAACAAAGAGCACAGGGAACTTCTTCTTCCAATTCAGGTACATCTTTAGAAGATCTTGTTAAGAATATTGCTGTTAACGATTTGCAATTGCAATAAGATATACATCAATTCCAATAGAATATGCAATGGTCATTTTAGCAAGGTGTGCAACAAAATCGATAGGAATCAAAAACAGGCACAAAAAATTTGAAAAATCAAATGGGGGTTAGATGGCAATGAGGCCTAATCGACTAGAATTGCAAAGTGGAGAAAATTGTCATCCTAACCCGAAGTAAACCCGAAGAATGTTAGTGCCATAACCATGAGGGACGAAAAGGAGATTGAGGGTCCCAACAGAACTCCATCAAGGATTGCTATTGAGGAAGAGATCAAAAAGGAATTGGGAAAGGAAAAAAATCAGTTATCGAGAACGAAGGTAAATTCTGAAAGTCCCAATATTGTTAAAACTAATCCTCCACCTTTTCTTAGCAGATTGACAAGACCAAACAAGGAGGAGAAAGATAAAGAGATATTGGAGACTTTTTGAAAGGTTGAAGTCAACATACCTTTACTTGAGGTAATCAAGAAAGTACCAAGGTATGCCAAATTCCTCAAAGAATTGTGTACACATAAAAGGAAACTGAGGGGTGATGAGAAAGTGGTGATGGGTGAGAATGTGTCGGCGATATTTAGAAAGAAGATGCCTCCAAAATATTGGGATTTAGGTATGTTTATCATTCCTTGCAAAATTGGCAATACTATGATCGATAGAGCTATATTGAATTTGGGTGCTTTTATTAACATGATGCCTCATTCAATTCATACTTCTTTAAGTATAGGATTTTTGAAAGAAACGAGTGCAATCATATAATTGGCTGACCGTACTAATGTTTATCCTGATGGTGTGGTTGAGGATGTTTTGGTGCATGTGAATAAGTTAGTGTTTCCTATAGATTTTTATATTGTGGATCGGATGATGATACCTCATGCAATTCGATACCTACCTTGTTGGAGAGACCGTTTCTTAATACGACTCAAACTAAGATAGATGTTGGTAAGGGCACCCTCATAATGGAATTTGATAGGGAAGTGATTCATTTCAATATTTTTGATTCCATGAAACATCCTCCTAATGATCATTATGTTTTTTCTGTTGATGTTATTGATCATAGAATCCAACACTCATGTTGTGATGGGAGAAGAGCTTATAGAAATGACAACCTCCTTGGATTCATTGGAAAGCTCTTAAAAATAGTTATGATTTGGCTTTTATACAACTACCTGATGCTTACCAAAAGTTGTTACCTTCTGATTTGCAGGCACCATAATTGGAATTGAAGCCACTCCCTACACATATGAAGTATGCCTATTTGGGAGATAGGTAGACTCTCCCATTTATCATTTCAGTGGATTTGACTTCAAATCAAAAAGAGAGGCTGGTTCAAATGCTAAGAGAGCATAAGAAGGCTATTGGGTGGACTATGGCAGATATCCAAGGGATAAGTCCTTCCATATGTATGTATCGCATTTTGTAGGAGGAGGATGCAAAATCCACAAAGAAAGCTCAGCAAAGGCAGAATCCTCCAATGATGGAAGTTGTGAAGAAGGAGGTGCTGAAGCTTCTCGATGCCGGGGTTATCTAACCAATTTCTAATAATAAGTGGGTAAGTCCTATCCAGGTGGTTCCAAAGAAGTTTGGAATAACCGTTGTGACAAAATAGGAAGGTGAGTTGGTTCCCACTCGAGTGCAAACCGGGTGGCGAGTATGTATTGATTATAGAAAGTTAAATTTTGCTACTCGAAAAGACCATTTTCCCCTTCCTTTTATTGATCAGATGCTTAAGAGATTGGCTGGTTATTACTATTATTACTTTTTAGATGGCTTTTCAGGTTATCTTTAGATCCCGATCGCATTGAAAGATCAAGAGAAGCTCACATTTATATGCCCATTCGGTACATTTGCCTATCAAAGAATGCCATTCGAATTATGTAATACACCTGCCATGTTCCAAAGGTGTATGGTAAGTATTTTTTTCGATTCATGGATGATTTTAGTGTGTGTGGATCTTCTTTTAATGAATGTCTTGAGAATCTTGGCATTATCTTTGAATGATGTATAGAAACTAACCCTGTGTTGAACTGGAAAAAATGTCATTTTATGGTGGATCAAGGTATAGTTTTAGGCCTTATGATATCTACTAAGGGCATTGAAGTAGACAAGTCTGAAGTTGATCTTATTTCTTCTTTACCTTACCCCTCTATTGTAAGGGAAGCGTGTTCTTTTCTTAGGCATGCAAGTTTTTATCGAAGGTTTATTAAGGACTTTTCAAAAATAGCCACACCATTATGCAAGCTTCTTAGACAAGATGTCTCCTTTGAGTTCGACGAAAAGTGCAAGGAAGCATTCAACAAACTTAAGGAGTTTCTAACGTCCTTACTGGTGATTCAACAACCAGATTGGAACCTCCCCTTCGAGATCATGTATGATGCGAGTGCTTATGTAATGGGGGCAATTATAGGACAAAGAGTGGGAAAAGCTTTGCATGCCATTTACTATCCTTTAAAGACTCTAAACCCAGATCAATTGAATTATTCCACTACTGAAAAAGAACTGTTATCTGTGGTTTTTGATTTAGAAAAATTTCGATTGTTTTTGCTTGGTGCTAAAGTGATTGTTTATTTTGACCATGCAACTTTACGATACTTTATCACAATGAAAGAAGCAAAACTAAGGTTGATCAAATGGATTCTCATCCTTCAAGAATTCAACTTGGAGATTAGAGATAAGAAGGGGTAGAAAATGTGGTAGCGGATCATCTTATCCATTTGATAAAGGAAGAAGATGATATCCCTCTATGAGAAACCTTTCCAGACAAACAATTATTTTCTGCCGATGCGACACCACCATGGTATGCAGACATTGTCAATATTTTAGTTACTAACGAATTACTTATTGGTTTGTCAAAAGCTTAGAGGGATAAGCTACGGAGTGAAGCGAAGTATTACATATGGGATGACTCATATCTTTCGAGGCACTGTGCATATCAAGTTATTTGGAGGTGTATACCAGAAAATGAATCGTCATCAATTTTAGCCTTCTACCATTCGTACGCTTGCGGAGGACATTTTAGAGTGAAAAGGATAACTTATAAAGTTATGGAGAGTGGCTTCTACTGGCCAACATTGTTTAAAGATGCATATACCTTCTGTAAATCCTGTGATAGATGCCAACGGTTAGGTAACTTGTCCCATAAGGATCAATTGTCACAAACTCCTTTGCTTTTCTATGAAATTTTTGACGTTTGAGGCATTGATTTTATGGGACCTTTCCCTTCACCTTTTGGTTTTACTTATATATTGCTTGTGGTTGATTATGTTTCTAAATGAGTGGAAGTCAAAGCCACTAGGATTAACGATGCCAAGGTTGTTGCAAATTTTGTTAAGGCTAACATTTTTTCTAGGTTTGGGATACTGAAAGTAATAATTAGTGACAGAGGAACCCACATCTACAATAGGGTGATGGAAGCAATATCTAGAAAATATCACATCACACACAAAATTTCTACTGCTTACCATCCCTAACCTAACGAGCAAGTTGAAGTCTCAAATAGAGAAATTAAGTTAATCTTGGAGAAAACTGTGCAGCCCAATAGGAACGATTGGAGTGTAAGACTGGAAGATGCATTATGGGCCTATAGGATAGCTTACAAAACACCGATTGGAATGTCTCCGTATAGGTTAGTGTTTGGGAAGCCATGTCATCTTCCTGTGGAATTACAACCTAAGGCATATTAGGCTATCAAAAGATGCAACACGCACTTGGATGATGTAGGAGTGCATAGGAAGTTGCAGCTTCAAGAATTGAAAGAGATAAGGAATAAGTCCTATCAAAATACAGTGATATATAAGAAGAGGATGAAAGCTTTTCATGATAAGATGATTTTGAGGAAAAGTTTCTTGGTGGGCCAAAAAGTGTTACTATATCATTCCAAACTCAAACTCTTTCTAGGTAAGTTGCGCTTCCATTAGGTTGGTCCAATTGTTATCACTCATGTCTTTCCTTTTATTGCAGTGGAGATATGGAGCTTTAAAACTAACAAGACTTTCAGAGTGAATGGTCATCGCTTGAAGTCGTGCTATGAGGGCTTCCAAACAGAGGATTTAGAGGTGTTGATGCTGGAGGATGTGAGTAGTATCACTTGATGTGCACAACTGGAGGTTGATCCATCGACGTTAAACAAAGGCACTGCTTAGGCGGCAACCCAAGGGAGTTAATTTCTATCTTTTACATTTTCTCATTTACTAATTTTGTTAACTGCTCCATTTCTTACATTTGATTTTACATTGAGGACAACATAAGTTTAAAGTGTGGGGGTGGGGTATGTCAGTTTCTATGCATGTTTTTGAGCTTAACTGTGGCTTATGTGGCTTCTTAGGCAGTTTTCAAAATCAAATGAATAAAATAAAAAATTTTCTTATTTTCTATTGCTTTTAAGATTATTTAGTCATAATTAGAGCATGAATTGACTAGAAAAATACATAGCAAAATTTGGCATGTACTTTTGCTCTTGTGATTATTTAATGTACATTATTCTTAGTAAAACGGTGACTAGTGGTAGACAAAAACTAGTGAGGTTTTGAGCCATATTACACTGACACATTCATATCAGTCTCACTGTTTTGTTTATTATGAGTGACCTTAATGACATATACATCCTTACTTTGTGTTGAATTTCTACTCGATACCACATTGTTTATCACATGTATGTTTATGAAAATGATCAGGCATTATTTGTTTATTATAAGCTACATTAGTCAAATAGCTTACCCATTCATGTGAATTTCCCTTGCTAATCCATTTTGACCTGCATTAACCTTTTCTTTTGTATCAACCACATTACATTCACCTAACTAAATTTCCAACCCAAGCTTTAAAGCTAGTGGAGCATTTGTTAATTCTTGATGAATATGATTGTGTAAAAATCTAAGTGTGGGGGTTTGCGGGGGTTTGCTTACATGTGGGTTGGTTAAATTTGTTAAAACGTCATATTATGAATCCTATGATGATGTAGTCTCTTTAATTTTTTATTAAAAAAAAGAAAAGAAAAAATGTTTAAACAAAAAAATATGAAGGAGTCAATGCAATTGTTGTGAAAAGTCATTAATTAATAGTTTATTCTCCTTAAGTTGTATTGGTTGGGTGTTTGAGTATATGGCACATGAAGAGGATATTATGTTGGATGGAGCATTTCATTGTGTTATGTTCATATGGTTTACGATGTGAGAGATAATTGAGTTGTGAAACATAGTTGTTGCATTCTTTATGGCTATCAGTTCCCAGTTTTGAATGAATGCTAACTCGTGCGTTTAATTTTTCCTTAAGTGTTACTTTTGCTTCACTAGTTTAATGACTTTTAAACTACATTAACCAAAATGCATCCCACCTTATCTTTACCCACATTATAACCCTAGAAAAGTCCTTTGATTCATGATTATGCATATGACTTTTAGTGGTGGAGAAATCAAATGATATGAAAGTTATGGATTGTTGTGATCATGAATGGTGTTTGAGTGTACCCATGAAAATATCTTATTCAAACACTTTTTTTCTAAGTCTACCTCTAGATTACTCAGTTTTTAAGGGTGGTCAATATTGATTGATCATGAGTATAAGCTTGAATGTTGAGTTTTTGTTATAGGTTTTGAAAGTCATTCATCTTTACTTATGATTATTTATTCTTAGAAGATTTGGAAAATAAGTAAAAATGTTAGTTTGTGATTTTGATTTTGACAATTTGCCTGAGGACGGTCTGTAGAGCCTCGGCCTCTCGGGCCTCGCGCTCTACTGTGGAGCCCGGCCTCCACCGCCATCACTCCAGGTATTGTC
>JANZXR010000170.1:10583671-10594304 GCA_027575705.1 Erythroxylum echinodendron | reverse complement strand
AAATTTAATACACACTTCAAATTAAATATACACTTCAAATACACAATCTCAAATATACACTTCAAATACACAATTCATATACACACTTTAATTACACAATCTCTTCTCTTCAATCTCAAATACACACTTCAATCTCAAATCCTTCTCTTCAATCTTAAATACACACTTCAATCTCACTCTTCAATCTCAAATCCCTTCTCCTCAATCTCAAATTCACACTTCAATCTTAAATCCCTTCTCCTCAATAACAAATTCACACTTCAATCTCAAATCCTCAATCTCAAATTCACACTTCAATCTTAAATTCTCAAATTCACACTTCAAATTAAGCATTACAACAAATTTTTATTACAACAATTACAGCAAAACATTACAACAATCATAAGGGGCATTTTATCGAATACCTCATAGACAATATGTATAATCTCTATCTAATCACAAAACAAATGCTTTTTTCCATTATTTACCAACAATAATACATGTAAATAACAAATCAACCAACAATGACACAAAAAACGGCATACAAAAACAATAATCACACAAAAACCGATCACCCAAAACACCCACGGTTCATATATAAAAGTTACGTTTTTTGGAGAAAAAATACACCCAATAGAGATCTTACCTAAAAACGACACACGATGGGCCAAAAAATGCTCTAAAAATGACGGTGGAAACAAGGATAATCGCCCAAAACTAGGCGACGACAACGGAAGAGAGAAGAAGAAGAAAATAGGGGGAGTATTCGTCAAGTTAAAGACGAAGAACCAAATGACGTCGTTTGGTTTATTAACCAATCGACAATTACCGATGGAAACAAAATTCCGTCGGTATTTAAATTCATTAAATATTTAATCGCGACGTCTTGCCGCTTAATTTTGCGATGGAACATACTGTCTATCTGTAAACTTGATATCAATTTAATGAACGACACTATTTTGTCAGTAAATAACAAACGTTGATCCAAACTCACCAACGGAATAGTTTTTGTCGATAAATGTCTAAAGCTATTTAATTGAGGGAAGCATTCTCACAATTTTTACTAACGGGAATGATTACGTCGTCACTATATGTCGTCGGAGATTTTGCTCGAAATTCCTTCGCTCCACTTTTACCAACGACAATTGTTTCCGTCGCTATATCTAAACTTTGACGACGTATGTACCGACGGTCTTTTGTATTCCATCGATAAATAGCTACGATTTTTATTCTGTCTGTAAATTTTTGACACTAATTTATGTTTTTCTTGTAGTGCTTGAGCTGCTAGCCCCAGCACTTCCATCACCTTATCCATCTTACTCTCTATTGCTCCAATTTGATCTTGTTAGAATCCCGATGGTCCTTGTGGTCTCGCTTGGCCACCTATATTGTTAGTACTCTAAGAAAAATTTGGATGGTTTTTCTATCCCGGATTATAAGTATTAGAGTACGAGTTATTGCCTCACTGTGGTTGGCCCATGTAATTTACCTATTCAGTACCACTAGCTCCCAATAGGAAACACTCTGCTGAGCTGTGGTTGTTTTACCTACACAACTCGCATTGAATTTGTATCGCCTTCACGGTAGAGGAGGACGCTCTTTGCATGTTGTTCAGTTACTTCATAAGAGCCGTGATCTAAGCCTGCAAAGTAGTAACAAAGTCAATGGGTATCATACCTTTTTATTCTTTCTGCCCCTGTCTACTCCTCTCACTCGACCACATGCAACTATTGCTTGCTAACTCTTCTAAAAGATCGTGAACTGCTTCCACCATCTTCCTCATTAATAAACCTCCAACTGCTACATTTATGGTTCCTTTGGTGCTCAGATTCACTCCATTGTAGAATGTTTGAAGCAGGAACTCTCTCGGCAAGTTGTGATGGGACAACTTATCTAAAGTTCTTTAAATCTCTCCCAAGCTTTGCAGAGAGATTCCCCATCGTTTTGCGAGAAATTTGTAATCTCCTTAATAATCCTCATCGTCTTCGTTAGTGGGAAATACTTGGCGAGGAATGCTTGGGCAAGTTGCTCCCAAGTCATAATATAGCCTGAATTCAACAAATTGTACCATGCTTTAGCTTGATCCTTCAATATGAATGAAGATAGTCTCAGTTTCACCACATCGTCGAATATTTTATTGAATTGAAATATGTCGCAGATCTCTAAGAAATTTGCGATGTGGTCATTCGGATCCTCGTTGGATAGTTTATAGAATTGCAAACTATTTCGTAGAATGTTGAGTAGTGCTGGCTTTATCTCGAAATTATTTGCTTAGACCACCGATCTCGCAACTCCTTGAGGACTAAATCCTGGCCTCATGAAATCTATCAAAGTCCTCTCTGGTCCTCTTTGTTTTCCTTTTTCAGTCATATCTTGTTGTGAAATGTTAAGATGCTTGCCTGACGTAATTCTCTTTCGTGCCTCTTAATGTCGGGAAATTCGTTTTTGCACTTCTTTCATTCTTCGTGTGCTCTTTATGTTCACGTACCTGTAATTATACAAGGAAAAGGATCAAAAACTCTTAAATCAAAATAATATAAATTAAACAAGATGCTAAACAATCAATCCCCCGTAATGACGTCAAAAACTTGTTGAGTGTAATTTTGTAACACAATCTACTAGTTTTAGCTCAAAAATCGCAAGTGAACGGGTCATAACTTGTAGTCAAAAACAACGGATATCGATCCTACAGGGATTGATACCCAGAGATCGATGTCCAGACACCACTTAATTTAGACAAGACTTTGTTTAAGAAACTTTAATGCAAATAATCTGAAAAATTAAATTAAAATTAAAAGACTAACACAAAGCAATAGATAATACGAAAATGTAAAAAAATTGGAATTCAAGAATCTAAATACTAGAGTTTTTTTTTCCTATTTTGTCTCCATCCTATTTTATTAATCGAATTATGTCTCACCTAAGATTTCCGAATGTATTAATTACCCTCTCTTAAGGTGTAACTAATTGTCCCTAATCGAATTAAGGGGAATCAATTGGACGATCTCTCAACCTACCCAATGACTCTACTGATTTATCTAGTTATTAAACTATCCTATGGGTGATCAACTGACTTCACCGACATCTCTCTTCTAATTAATCAATTGATGTGATGATTGTAAGTCTGTAGGTCGCCAACTCTCATTGTACAATCCTACATAATTAATCTCGCTTACTCTCTCGATTTATTGCAAGATAACAAATAAAATTACAAATCATCAAAGACAACTTCATTCAATTCAGTAAAATAGGAGTTCTAACAAAATAGTTCAAAAGCAATCCCTAAAACTAAATCAGCCTAACATGGTCTCCATAACATCATCAACATTCAAATAAACCATTTTACAAAGAATAGAAGAAGTAAAATTGACAGAAAATTGAATAAAGGGACTCCTTATCTTCTTTGTCAAAATCTGAAAATTTTGGTGTTGATGTGCTATTTTCCCCGATGTTGATGATGATCCTTGACTTTAATCCTTCCTCAAGGCTCCAAACATGTGTTTTCACTCAAGGATGATATTTCTACAGAAAGGTTTCATCTCCCCTTTAAGATGGAGGCTTAATTATGCTTTAATAGTCCAAAAATCCTAAGTTTAATGAAGCTCCGCGTATTGTCTCGAATTGTAATTCCTACAATCGTGGGAATTGGAAATAGATGGAATCCTCATATCTTCTTCTCTTTGATCTCTAGTTAAATCTCCAAGTTGCTCCATCTTCCTTCCTATATAAAAAAATAGTCAATTCTTATCCTAAATTAACATCAATCATAAAAGAACAACAATAGAAGTCAAACTAAATGAAAACAAACAAAATGAATCCTAAAATATAACAATAATCAACAATTATGTAAGAAAACATATGTCAATTACCTAGAAAAATATATACTAATGCACCACTATCAATAAGGCTTGACATAAATTAGCTATAATATGCCAAAGATGATACTACCTAAGATGACCCATATAAAGCTGGATAAGGAAAAAAAAAAGAAAAGAAAACCAAAAGGGAGTGTAAAAGATGAAAACTACTATATCAAGATGGAATCTTGATGTTCAAAACCTAAATACTTCTTTAATTGAGTCCAACCTCATTAAACAGATACAACTGAGTTAAAACAAACAAAAACTCTACTATATTCCATTTCTCACCACCATACTAATAAGAGTAAGTTCAACAATAAGTAATGGATAAATGGAAGTGTAAGTAGTATACTCTTGTTAAAACTACTTATCCATATAATTGATAAATTAGGTTCGTGTCATTTAGCATGTTATTATTACTAGGTTCATCGTAATTATCTGGCCAATCCTATAAGCATAATCTTCAGCCTAAATTAGGTCTCTTGAAGTTCAAGACAACTCAGCAAAGATAACATTGCTCACAATTGTTAAAGTTAATTCGACTCCACTAGCTTTAATATCTAACTATATCACGGCATTTTAAGACAAAATGTAAATAAGGTTAATGTTAATCGAAAATATCGTAATTGAAACCTTAATAGCTTAGCAATTGAAAATCCTTAAATTGAAGAACCCTACACCCCAACTAATTAAAGCACCCTAGTTTTTACAAATATATGGAATAATTGATATTGATTTAGTGCACATATATCTTCAATTTTACAACTACCAAGTTTGAGCTAACTACACACCACCACCATCAGACGATCTCTCAAAGCTTAGAGGATTTTTCACAAAGGCATCAAATGGAGGAGAAAGGAAGAAGAGGAGTTTTCACCAAGTGTCATTATTTTCATATAGTGCCATGTATAGATGTAACATGATACCCAGATCTAGACAACATTGTGTGGTTTTTGATACTCTATGATGTCATGTTTTACGTGACACGATTAAGATAAGTGTTGTGTTACGTAACACCTAAATATATCAAACAATGTTATTCTTCCATCTCTAACTGAGAATGATATTAGGGATTACGGATGATATAAAAATAAAATTATAAGAAGGAAAGTGATAGTTTTAAAAAATCGTGGACCGAAATGAAAAAAAAATCAAATAAAATGGGAGGTCCCCTGTAATTAACTCATTATAAAATTATGTGAAATGAAAGAGAACTTGAAAGAGAAGACTAAAATTTTGTTTTCATAGTCAGGATAATAATCCTAACTTTGGTGAAAAATCGCCACATAATCATAAAATTAATGAAAAATAAGCTATAATCAATACAATAATATGCAACTAAGGTTAATGTCTTAAAAGTCATATCACTCGTAAGAATATAACTACAATCGCACCATTTTTCCGAAACTTATCCTCCCCATTTTACAAAATAAAAGATTAATAACCATGGATGAAAGGATCCCTCTTGTTCAAGGTGACATAAGAAGCTTGATCGAGTTACCAATGAGCAAATCCTTCCCGTTCTACGGAGAAGAATATTTAAGCACGCGAAGAAACATTAAGAAGCCACAAGTACGCGAAACATTGACATTAACGTTAGGGTCGGGTAGGCAGGCTTGAGCTCGGTCTTATATTTAGTCAAAGCTAGCGTCGTATGAACAAAGTTCCACGCCAAACTTGACAAAGGAAGACACATTCTAGAGATTGCCCTAACCACCCTAAATTGTTGACCAACGACACATGATGTAGGATTTGTCTTCTTATTTCCTTGAATAATTTTTTTGAAAAGCTATTTCCTTGAATAATTAATTGAACAGATTTGGTCC
The DNA here is from genome assembly GCA_027575705.1 of Erythroxylum echinodendron. NCBI lineage: Eukaryota > Viridiplantae > Streptophyta > Magnoliopsida > Malpighiales > Erythroxylaceae > Erythroxylum > Erythroxylum echinodendron. The sequence goes on along the minus strand of JANZXR010000170.1, from coordinate 10,588,639 downwards.
TCCTCTTATTTGTTATGTTTTAATTCCAAATAAAATTCTTACACGACTTGTATTTATGTTTGACAAAGATTTCTACATTTTGGAGCATCTGCTGGAACCTAAACGACCGCGTACCTTGACTTACTCGGCCTTTGAAGCTTCCACGTCTCTTAAACAGAAATTGCCGTTTTCGCTTCTTGGTGAGCTTTCCAAAAGAATTGCATGTAGCTCTACTATCACACGGTTCTCATCACAACCGACTTTGACCAGTTATCAACATACACAACAGTACACTAAAAATAATCTAATTGATTTAATGAAGTTTATTCAATTTTATTTATTTAGAATATTCGTAACTTAACTCCACTTTTATTAATTATATCAAAGCAGACTACTTTAGGAAACAAGGACCAAAACCAAACGCTTCCATTACCAACGGGGCAGAATCATGACCTGCTATTTCCTTGTTGCGGACTATAAATTAATGTTATCTCAATGCATGCAACATATATGCGTGAAGGTCGTTAACTCTTATCTGAAAATTCTTAACCGCCGGACGCCGAAAAGCTTTTCCTTTTTGCTCTTTCACTTTCTCTCTGGCAAAGCAGTTTCGGTCACAAAACAATAAAGTGGTGAAGAACTTAAACCAACGGTTGCTTGTGGAGAAGAAGCTTTGCTGTTTTTTAGACGACAGCAAAATTCTTTTGGAGTTGTTGGTCCCTCTATCCATTCTCATAATCTCCTTTTAAGGAATCATTGCTGTAATTTTAGGTAACTTTAATTGGCAACACTTCTGCTTCTGTTTCACAGCTTTTATGTCCTAAGGTTCTGTGTCGTGTCGTGTCGCACGTTAAGATTACTGTCATGTGTTCCACGCATTTTGCTTTGAAACCCACTATTTTTGTGTTTTGTTTTATCTTTTTGATTGTTCGTTCCATTTACTCCTTCCTGATGGAGATAAGAATCTGTTTCTCATCTTTTGTTGTGACCAAGGAGTTCTGGCTTTGTCGAGTCTAACTTATTTGTTATCTTGGTTCTTAGACTTACCTGCAGAATTTGAAATTTTTGTTTTCACTGAGTTTGTTATTATTTTTGAACATCAATGGCCTGGCGTAGGAACATAGTGTCTATCTGTTCCCTTCAGAAACTCAAGGACGTGTTTCAGGTTGGCAATATACGTTTTGTTTGTCATGTTAACTTTTTTAATGGTCACTCGATCGCCTGCTGTGAAACGTGAAATTTTACAATTTACTTCGTTTTTTGTGCTGTCTAATTAGGTTTTTGTGCTGCTATACTGGTTCATGCATTTGGTAACCACCTACCCTGTAAATTGAGTAAAAGAATCTGAATTGTATATGATTGGCATTTTCTTTCGACTTGGGCTTGCCTGTACCCGCAGTTGTACGCTTTAATGCTTCGACTGTGAGTAAGTTTTTCTACTGGTAATTATAATTGATGGCTTACCTTACAGCACTTTAAACCATATCTATCAGAATTTAAAAATCCAGGAACTTGGGCCTGTGATGGGAAGATGACGACAAGAATTTGCTACTTATCTTTGTCCCTTTATAAAACAGTTGATGCCTCTTTTATAAGATTTGGTATAAAAGGACTTCGTTTGTCCATAGATGTGGAGGGCAGTGAACGTTTAATCTGTTCAAGGTAATAGTAACCAAGTATAATCAGCTTACTGTTTAAGTCCCTAGTTTCTAGTTGAAACCAAGAAGGTATTGTTCTATGACAGGGTATCCGTACCAACAAATACATGAATAAAGGCCTTTGTTATGGAACTATGAGTCTTTGCTTTGCTCCCTTCTTTTCCTTTTAATTCTTAAAACAAAATCTCGTATCTGTTCTCTTCTGTTGTCTTTTGTCTAAATTAGTTTTATGTGTTTGTATCTTCACCAGGTAGGAGTAATGAGGGAGGGGGATCACGGTGTACATACGATCAGGTCTCATGGAGCCAAAGTTGCACGAACACGCAGGCACGATTGGCTCATATTAGTTATCCTTGCTGTGATAGAAGTTGTTTTGAACGTTATTAATCCATTTCATCGATTTGTGGGGAAGGACATGATGGACGATCTTAAATATCCTATGAAAGATAACACTGTTCCTATCTGGGCAGTACCTGTAAGTTTACTTCAGCTTTTGGGATCGTTGAAAAAATCATATTTCTGAGATGAGTTTCTATAATGGGTTTCTGTTAATTTTCACAATCAGTTGTATGCAATTTTGCTGCCCATTGCCATTTTCATCTTTTTCTACATCCGAAGGAAAGATGTCCATGATCTGCACGACAGCACTTTAGGTCCGTAATTCTGTTTGTAAATTCATAACATATTTTAGTTTCATCTTAATCTGAAGTGAAAGTGAGCTTCAAGATCTCTAATGAATTGCATTCATATCTGTTAACAGGCCTCTTATTTGCTATGCTAATTACTGGAGTCATCACGGATTCCATAAAAATTGCGGTTGGTCGGCCTCGTCCCAACTTCTTCTGGCGTTGCTTTCCGGACGGGAAAGATGTACGTTCTCATTTCCGATCTTGTAATGTGTTTTGTTCTTTCAACCATTACTCTTTTATTCTCGATAGTCTTTTCCAACAGTCTAGGCTCTCTATCTTTTTCAGTAGCTGGCAGCTGCTAAATTTTTGTTACTGCTAGAGCTTCAATCCTTTTTCAGTCCATGGTGGACTTTAGTTGGTACTTCTATTTTAAAAAAAGAAATGATTTCTGATCCTTAATACTTTTTCATTTTGTCTTTAGGTATATGATCATAAGTGGGGAGATGTAATATGTCATGGGAAGGCTAGTGAGATCAAAGAAGGATACAAAAGTTTCCCAAGTGGGCATACTTCATGTTAGCAACTGCAGTCGCTCTATATGCTATGATTTTGCTTTTTTTCTTGTTCACCTCGTATTATCTTTTTTCAGCTCCTTGTTTGTTGAAGGTTTCTGTTTTTTGTACCTCTACTAGTCAATTGCGCCAAGAGGGTATTTATTTATCAGAAAGGGTAAAAGTGAACAGGTCAGTAATTCATCTTATCCAATTTTGATTTATGCAGGGTCTTTTGCTGGCTTAGGTTTTCTGTCCTTGTACCTGGCTGGAAAAATTAAAGCATTCAATCGCAAAGGGCACGTTGCGAAATTGTGCATTGTTTTTCTTCCTATACTTGTCGCTTCTCTTGTTGGCATATCTCGAGTAGATGACTATTGGCACCATTGGCAAGATGTACTCGTTGGAGGTCTTATAGGTAGGATTTTGTCCGATAATTGACAATTAAGCAATGGCAGTTATATTGTTCAGAGTCTGAAATAATGGCCTTACCTATATACAGGGCTTGTTGTGGCCACATTTTGCTACTTGCAGTTCTTCCCACCACCATATAACGAGCATGGTAAGATATGCTTTTCTGTTATAAGCAATTAAGTCTTCTGTTTTTACTAAGTTTCGTTCAAGTCATACATTCACAGTGTTTCACTAGGCTTAATTGCCCTCCTGATTTCAGGATGGAGACCTTATGCATATTTTCGAGCTTTGGAGGAGTCACGTTTCAACGCAAATGGGGGCCAAACTGTAAATGCACTTCATATGCAAGCCATTGATTTGCAGATAATCAACCAAAGACTTGGACAAAATGGCCATGAGTTTACGTCATTGGATGAAATGGAAGCTGGAAGCAGATAATTTAGGGTTTTAATGTATTGATTATTTTTGGTCGCAGACATAAGAATAATTGAAAGATTGCTTTTCTAGTCACCTTTTTTTTTATGCTATTGTTAATACACGAATGTTTTATAATTACCTTTCTAGTCACTTTTTTTTTGCTATTTTTCTTTTGAGAAATTAAAAGCAATTTCATTTAACGGGAGAAGATACAAAGGTTTTGTTCCAAATCTGCTTTTTCACTACAAAAAATTTATACAATTCACGACGTTTTATAAAAATGTCACAAAAAGTTTGAATTTATAAAACGTCGCGAATTTATAACACTTTTCGCGACGTTTTATTAATAAAACATCGCGGAATAGAAACCGCGACATTTTGTTGAAGAAAACGTCACATAAAGGTAAGCTAAAAAGTTCAGGAGTAAGTCATTTGGGTTTTTTTGTTTTCTTAAAACTCTTTACCCATTCTGCATAGGCGTTTTGAGTGGCTCTCAAGCTTGGGAGAATTCTGTTGAGTCTCACCTGAGTCTTGTCCACAATGGAGATTGTTCCCTCTTTCATTTTGATTTCTTGCTCCATTTCCAATCTCCGACAGCTATGAATGGGGAAGATCTTCGTCAAATATTTTCTTAAGAACAATAGAACTGTAAAAATCACTCACGGAGCGATTCAACTGAACAAAAAACCCAACTCTATCTAACAAACTTTTCCCCATCTTTTCATTTCGAGGGTTTCTGTGATCATCATCTCCTTCAACAATAGCGATGGTTGCTCTCAGGAGGGAAACCCGGCGATTCGCCGCTACCCTCTCTCAAATCATCACCCAATCTCCGCTGCAATCCGATCCTCTGTCATCTCCAAGTACGATTCCATTTCCTTTTCATTAATATGAATGGATTGGATTTATTTGCACTTTGATCTTCTTCTTCTTTTATATATATAATCTTTTTGTTTGTTCCTGGGGAATGCGGTTGACCGTGAGGTGTCGGATTGGTATTATATAGCGATTCATCTCCTTGATTTTATGCTTCCTCTTTGTTAGGAAGACTGAAAAAAAAAAGGAATTTTGAAGTCCAACATCTGGTGTACTATGGTGAAGATTTTGCAGGTTTCAAGATGATAAACTGATGGATTTTAGTATACTTTGTTAAATTTTAGACATTGATAACAAATTCTTGCAATGGATGTTATCTTTTGACATTTGGTTGGTGTTTTTTTATCACTGTTTCGATATAGTCAGCGGCATTGCATTCCAGATAAATTCTTTTGTCAAGGTTATTTTAATTTTATGAGCATTGTATTAAAGTTACAAAAAGAG
>JANZXR010000170.1:10542918-10555138 GCA_027575705.1 Erythroxylum echinodendron | reverse complement strand
ATAATGCTCAAATTATTTATTATTATATAATCACAATTGTACATATTGCTCCAATTGTTTATTGTGATATCACTTTTGTATTTAATTGTCGCTTATGAGGCCTTATAAACAATTAATTATCCATAAGTTTAACAACTACTAAGTATGCATCATTAATGCAACTTCATGCATAACAAAAGAATAAAGAAAAAGCATAGTGCAAAATATATTAATTCAAATGAGGATTTTCATTTTTCATAATTTGAGTTTTACAAAAAATAGTATAATTTAGTTCTACTTATCCACAACAAAGCATATTATAAAACTCATCATAAATACAAAAAACCTTACAATGATCAGTACAACAAATCTCTTTTGTCAGTAAAACATTGTCTTCTTTCATTAGCTCTATTTGCTCCTCAATTTTAAACATTGAACGTGATTCAGTTGTACCTCCTGCTTTAAACTATCTACTTCTTTCTTTAGGTTATGAATTATTTCAATAGCTCTCTCACTAAATTTTTCTTCGTATCACTTAAAAAATTCACATCTTCCAACTTGAAAATTAATTAATAATTATTAGGCAAAATTATTAAACATATATACAAAAAATTTTAACTTATTGAAAAATAAGCTTACACGATATTTGGGGCATCCATAAATCTTCTTCCTCAGTTTTTTTTATTCCATGAAGTTCTTATGGAGCTCTTAAACCACAATAACACACCAAATTATCATTATTTGAATGTAATGTAACTTTTGTTGAAAACTTCATGCCCATATCTTTAGATAGTTGCTGCAAAATTATATTAACACTTTTATTTTTTCTAATCAAAGGTGGAAACAATATGTCAACAATCTTAAATAGTGTATTTTCAGGGATAGAAACATTATGTTAAATAACTCCATAAACATATCATTCATATATGCTCATACATATGCAAGAAAACCACCATCTTTTGAGGATATCACATATCACATTTATGGAAACAATAATATGCTCACATAGATGTATCATTCATATATGGAAACAATATGCTTATATAGATGACATATCATTCATATGTGGAAACAATATGCTCATATAGATGTATCTTTCATATATGGAAACAATATGCTCATATAGATGACAAATCATTCGTATATGATCCACACATATATCATTTATATATGCTTATTTATTTTGTATTACTTGGTTTATCATGGGTAAACTAATTACATAAGTGGTACAAGAATTTCTCGCCAACTATAAAATGTTAAGGGAATTGAACTACACTAATATTTGTTTGATCCCTAAAATTCCAAATCTAAGTAATATAAGGGATCTTAGACCTATCTCGGGTAAAGGGATCCATTATCCCACTACCTATTTGCACTTCAATTGATATTTTCTCCAGGATGGTCCAACATAGAATAGATCATATCAGTGGATCCAAACTTACAAAAGTTATTGACTGATGCTTTAAGATTCTTCTCAGAATTGTCAGGCTTAAGGATCGGTAATCAAAAGAGCATGATCTACATCTTTTCTACTATGACAAATCCTAGTAGTTTGAGTTTTATCACTATATTACAATTGCATAAACTCCCTTTCAAATACCTTGGGTTTCCAATTACCACTAGAAAGCCTAAGTTTGAGGACTGCATACCTCTATTAGAAATGTTTAAAAGCATAATCAATGTTATCTCTAGAAGTTATCCCACCAGTTACTCACTACATTCCCTCTCAACCAAGGCTAAATAAGTGATAAATGCAGGGAATTAGTAACGCAACTTTAAAGGATCTGACATACTGATGAACTACTTTCCTAGTTATTATCCTAACTCAAATAATAAGGATAGAGTTATCTGGCTACCTAATTGTAAAGGAATCTTCAGTAACTCCTCATGCTTAAAGGTTATCAGGCCTCACTCTTCAAATCTAAGGGGTATGATATAATTTGGGTTTTAGGTAAAACTCTAATGCCTAAAGCATCATTCATAATATGGCTAGTAACTAGGGACAAATCCAAAACCAAAAACATAATCATAGGCTTGAATAATACTCAATGCAGTTTGTATTTCTTTAAGGCTTAAACCATCTCACATCTCTACTTCCAATGCCAATACACTAACACAATTTGGTCTAAAATCCAATAACTTATTAATCATCTCATATTCACATTCCATGCTGACATTAATCATCGAATTCAACTTCCATGATTAGACCAATCACAGGCATTCACAAATTCAACTTCCCATTCACATTCAAAATCAAATTGAGCACACATTAGATGAGGTATGAAGAAGTGAAAATAAAAACATTTCACTCCATATCATTATCTCATAGTTGCACTCAAATGGAACAAATGATGAAGTTACAACAAATTTTACTTTTGATTCACAGTGATGTTGGTGTTGATCCTCATTTCTTAGGAGGTGTTGGACAATCGTTCTAGACGACTTACCGACCCTCCTACATTGCTGTTCATTGAAAAAAAGACTAATAATGATATAGATTAGGTATTGAACTTGACAAAATTTGGGATTTAAGAGGAACGCATATTAGGGATTGAAGTTAACAGGTTAGGAATTGTATGATTGAAGAAGATGGGAGATTTGACGTATTAGGGATGTCTGTAAGAAGAGGGATGCAACGTGTGAAATTTTGTTCAAAACGATGTGTCTCCAGGTCTGCTACGTTTAACTTCAAAGCTAAGGGAGGAAGGATGTGTTTAACAACAAAACGCAGTATCTCCCCCTCTTCAAAAGTCGGTCCCACCTCCAGTTAAATGCATAAATGCCTTAGTAGGACCCACCTCCAGATAACAATGTCTAAGTCAGCTTTTGGTGAGCCCCACACTAAAAATTCAAAAAAAAAGTTCCACATCATAAATTTTTGGGCCACGTCAACAGATAACTGACAGTGCCCTAACACTGTTAATAATCTGAACATTTTCTAATTGTTAGGGTTTATTTTGAATGTTTTACAAATATTAATGTTCAATTTGAATATCGTGAAATGTTAGAGTCTATTTTGTACACCAATGTAAATATTAGTGTCTATTAAGCCCTTTTGGCCTTATCAATATTGATTACGCTCCATAGGTCGTGTACTTACAAAAAGTCCTTCATTTTAACAATCCAAATTTAATAGTCTTCATCAGAAAATTAAGGACATATTGATATAGAAAAACTAGTAAATGTACCAGATTTGTTTTTATAATTTAAGAAAAAAATCTTTTTAAGAGGTAATAGGTTGCCACTATATTTTTTGTTCAAGCCTCTTAAATTAATAAGATTTTCATATCTTGTTAAGTAAGGTAACATATAAGAAAAGAAAAAACAATTTTTCTAAAATTTTAAGCTGTTGAAATATAAGTTATATATTCTATATAAATTATTTATATACTTTTTTTGTCTCTTATTCATGTAAGACAGACTCTTATACTATCCTACAAGATTCATAATAAATTAAGTTGTTTGCTATTAGAGCTTGCAATACCTTCATGTTGTCTTTTTTAAAAGAAAAACGTTTAAAATTTCTTCTTTTAAGTCCGGTTTGGTGCTAAGCATCAACTCTTACATGAACATAAATTTTGTCCATCGTGGAATCTGCCAAGTACTCTTCAGTTATTATTACTTTTCCGTAGCACCCAATGACCACATAATTCAAGTCAACATGCTCAGTTACATGGCAAGACATGTCAGTGAAAAATACTAAACAACCTAAACACGCCTGTTCAGTATTCCGATTAAATTAAAGCAGAAAAAAAATGACAGAAGAAATCAAGCCAGATACTGGGCACGCCTATCCTTGCGGTGACACACTGTTGACGTTATAAGGCAGAGAATTATTAATATGTGAAGAGATAATAACTGCCCCATGTTCACTTATCAACCATCCATGTTACGCGGCTTAGTTAGATAATTTGATCCTGGTTTTGGCCTCCCTTACTTGAACTTCTTTTCACATATTTAAATTTAATATTTTGTTGCCCCCAGGGTTTTCTATAGTTGTGGGACTCGAGACATCCTACATGTTAGGAAAATGAAGGTGCACCGTTGGATTATAGGCCGATTGTTGTATTATTTCCATTATAATCTTATCGCCCACCATCTCCACCCTGACACACAGAAGCGAAATTGGAAACGTCATCTTATGTCTATCATATTTGTAGTGTAGTCTAATATCGGTTGACCATACAACACCCGAGACCTTGATTTGTTTACTGTACAGGGGCTGACCTTACGCCTTCCAACGCATAACACTTCCTGGAAACATTCAGAAATTAAACGACAACAAAATTAATGTGCAAGTAAGACATTAACTTGACGAAACTTGCCAGATTCGTATTACTTTCATTTCTATTAGAAGCAAAGATTACACTATTTAATTTATAAGCTACTCATACATTAAAAAATAAAAACTGAACATACACTTAAATGCTGAGCTTCCATAAACGGGTACGTGAGTGGTCCATCATCTTTCTTTTTTAAGCATTTTCTAACCCACAAAAAGAACAAAAAGGGGTCATACCATATCATCAACAAGCAAAGAATATACATGTAAAAAGTGAGGTTAACCTTGGTAAGTTGATCAATTTTTGACTTGTGCTTAACACTATAATAAAGGGAATTGGATCGACGATGAATAAGGGATTTCAAGTAAGTTGTAAACGAATTAGACACAAATTTGCAACACAGTTTACCTCTGCCCGTCATAATCCTCCATGTAAGAAAAATTACGCTAAGTTTAGTTATAAATTTCATTCTTATCTTTGCATTTAAATGGTGTCTCTTCTCAGTCGATATCATTATGTCAGGCTTGGCACAAGAGGCAAGTTTAACTTGAGGGGATCTTTACATTTTCCTTTTTAAACATTTTTAAACTGATGCTTTGTTGTGATATTATTAAATAATAACAACGAAAAGAGTGGTTCCATTTTTATTTACGTGTTTTGATTTTAACATATAGACTATAATGATCTTATTTTTGTATCCTTTAAATTAATAATAAACATAATTTGTTAAATAAATATTACCGCGTTGGAGAAAAAAATAAATGAATAAAACTTTAGGGGAAAAAAAAACGCGCTGTTCTTTTGCTTTTTAAATAATCTCTCTTCTTCGACTCTCTCTGTCCGAAAGTTCTGATCATTCTTATTCTACTTATTTGAGGTGAGTTAACACTTTTGAACCCTTTTCGTTACCTAAACTTTCGATTTATGTTTCGTGTTAAGCAGTTTCTTGCTTTACGTTGTTTAGGATCTATGGATTGGCCGTTGTTACCATTATTTTTAGGAGAGTGTTTGCATGATTGTGGAAGGGAAAGTGTTTGGTTACTGAAAAACTGAAAGGAAATGGAAAGAGAAGCAGAGTAGAATTAAAGCAGTTTCATGTTCCCTCTGTTTTGGTAAAATGATCAAAGCTTGCATTCATCGAAATTTCAACAGGGAAATTTTGTTCAGTTACAGTTTTTACGTTATTAAATTTGTTCAGTTTTTGATACCGTTATTGTTTCTTTTCTCTGCTGTGTTCTTTTTTATGTCTAAGTTCTACATTTTTGACTAACCAAACCGAACGTTATGTCAACTTTTGCAAGAAGAGTCATTTGTTTACTTGATAATTCTATACCAGAATATGCCACCGAAAAATCTGAGCGGTTGAGATAGAGTTTCCACAAGGATTTCCTTATGGTTGACGCTATTCGTCTTTTGATGTTTGTTCATTTTTTTGCGCAACATCTAAAATATTCTGAACAGAGAGGACTTATCGCTAGATTTTCAGTTTGACTTGTGCAAATTTGTCGCTTCGTTTCCTAAGTATAGTCCAAAATTATTAGTCCTCTTCAGTTTAATTTTTGTAATCTTGGAAGCATTGTGTAATCGTGTCAACTTGTTGGAAATTTTTAGTCTAGTTTAAAAATTAGTCGTAGAATAATCTGAGGAAGACTACAACTTGACAAATAAAAGGATTGATTAGGAATAAGTTTTCTTTTGTTATTATATGCGGGCTTTATATGGGTCTTTGACAAAACAATTGTCTTATACTTGTGAGTGCAAAGAGTCAAAAGTAATGATGAAAGTGAAAATGTTTACTTATCTTTTATCCGCTCAATGATTGATTCTAGTTTCCAGAGCATATTTGTAGTGAATATCTTAACTTCTTCATGTAGTGGCTACTTTCATTGCAAGCAAGCACTTTCACTTGATCACATCATTGCAGGTTGATTCTTATATCATAATTAGGGGATTCTTCCAATAAATCTTACTATAATTACTGCATTCACTGCTGGATATATGATTTCCTCGTCTTCATTTTATGTTTCTTTTCCTTGTGCTTGATATTGGTCATAAAGCAGGCATATTGTTTTGCTTCTTGGAATTCTGTTTGATTAAAAACTTCATACTTATAATGTAAATTTGATTTGATTAAAGCAGTGACAGAATGCCGGAGATTCAATTGGGTAGACATACTGTAAGATCTCATGGGGTCAAAGTTGCAAGGGCACATATGCATGACTGGCTGATTCTACTGCTTCTTGTTGTTATAGACGTTGTATTAAACATCATAGAACCCTTTCATCGCTTTGTGGGGAAAGATATGATGACAGACCTGTCATACCCACTGAAGGACAATACTGTGCCCTTTTGGGCTGTACCAGTAAGTCTCAGCTTAAAATTAGTATATTGCAGAGGAAAGCTTACATTTCTCAAGTATTCTGATGCTCCTCTTAACAAAACATCATGATGCATCCTCCCTGACACCCCCTACAGATAGTTGCAATATTGCTGCCTTTTGTTATCATTCTGGTGTATTACTTCGTCAGGAGAGATGTCTATGATCTGCATCATGCCATTCTGGGTAAGTCTCTTCCTCTTGTTGAAGTTTTTGTTATTCAAGTTACTTTTGTTTGTATATTATTGTAGTAATAACATACTGATCAAGGTTTAAAAATGGCTTATCAGGTCTCCTGTATTCTGTGCTCATCACTGCAGTTATAACTGATGCAATTAAAGATGCTGTTGGTCGGCCTCGTCCTGACTTTTTTTGGCGTTGTTTTCCTGATGGAAAAGGGGTAAGTTCTCCGGTTAATTAACTGTCCTCACATTTTTATCATGTATTTTCTTGATTTAGTATCCACAAGATTCAATTGTTAGTTCATTATTCATAGTCAGCAAACATATTTTGGCATATAAAGGTCTTTGATCCTGTCACAAGCAATGTTATGTGCACTGGACTGAAGAGCGTCATCAAGGAAGGGCACAAAAGCTTTCCCAGCGGACATACCTCCTGTAAGCAGCTTACTTACACATCCAAGATCTCTATGAAAAAGTATTGATTCACTGCTTCAATGCTAACCTTTCTGGTTTCTTGCTTGGTGCATATTCTTGGAAGGTTGTTGCATGCATAAACCTCTGCTTTTGTGCTGTAAATATGAAACACAACTTCTATCATTAGTATCCTATAGAACTACTGTTGTAATTTATTCCATGACATGTAAGCTTCATCTAGATATGTTTTGGCTTCATCTTATGTGATTCATTTCCTTATGCTGAAATGAATGTACTTTGCATCAGATGTGAAGTAGTTAATGTTAAGGGTCATTTACTGGAATTCTCCTTGTTTATGTTCAGGGTCTTTTGCTGGTCTTGCTTTTCTATCCTGGTACATGTCCGGAAAAATCAGGGCTTTTGATCGCCAAGGACATGTTGCAAAACTGTGTCTTGTTTTCCTGCCACTGCTTGTTGCAGCATTGGTGGGGATTTCGCGAGTTGATGACTATTGGCATCACTGGCAAGATGTTTTTGCTGGGGGACTTTTTGGTTTGCCACTTATGTCAATAACTGTTTTCTTTTCCATAAATTGCATTAGTCAATTGTGTGAACCTGTAACAAAAGCCATTATCCTTTCCTTTGTACCTTTATGTGTAGGGCTCACGGTTGCTTCATTTTGTTACTTGCAATTCTTCCCACCTCCATGTGATATAGATGGTATATCCTCTGTTTCTCTTCCACTTCTCATTTATATTATTTTATTTCATTTCATGGGAAATCTTTATATGCTGTAGTTATGATCCCATTTTGTGACATGAGAATTAAGCAGAACTCATATTGGAGAAGAATACGGCTAAAACTGATCTAATGTTGTTTGAAATTTCTTCCTTTACTATCAATGTAAATTGCATATAGCAACAAAATGTAGGGCAGTTTATAATTAAACGTTTGCTTTAGGAGAAACTGTGCAAGACGATAGGGTCTTGGCATGTTGGTACTGATGCATTATGTCATTGGCTTTCCTTCTTTATTAGATCACAAGGCATTCGAATTATCGTGTCATATTCATTTTAGGACATTGAAGAACTTATTTCTGACTTGGTCTCTGGTACCAGGGGTCTATCTTTGATAGTTGAATTACATGAAGACAATTTTTAAACGCATAACAATCACCGCATTGATATCAGAACAGGTGTAAGCATAATGTCATTTTCTCTATCATGGGTGATCACGTCTTTGTTTGAAAATAATGCAACAGTTTGAAGAGTAGTAATAACACATTGTAAGCTCAATAAGATTAATGAAACGTGAAGTCTAATTGGTGGTTTCAAGTTGTTGTATAAACTAGTCTGATTGTTGTGATACCCTCAACTATATAAAACATTTACTGTATGGATGTCTATTGAGGGCTGGCTTCAACTGATAAAGTTGTTCCTTTGTAACTATAAGTTTTCACGAAAACAACCTTTTTGTAAAAATGCAAAGGGAAGGTTATGTATATCATGATCCTCCCTAGATTCCCGTAAAACGGGTATCTTTGTGCAATGGGAATAAACTAGTTGAATCTTGCTGTTATTTTCTTGGCGTGAAGGGAACTAGGAGAAATCAGAATTCTGCGCATCATTTTGAGACCGGTCATTAGTCTCTACTGCTAGATTCGTTGCACTTGGCCTTAAATATTCTGTTGTATTTGCAGGCTGGGGACCTCATGCATACTTCCAGATGCTGGCAGAGTCTCAAAGTGGTGTTCAATCTTCTAACAACATCAATCATCTTGCTGTGCAGCAAACAGAGCTTCAGAGTGTGTATATTGACGCTCAGCGTGGCATGGAGATTGCAAGATTTAACAATAGAGACACAAGGCCCATGCTGGAGGGAAGTGGAAACTAGAGGAAGCATTGGCATTAGGTTTTGGAACTAGAAACTTAGGTCTACCCTCGTGTCCATACTTTGGTATAGCTCTTCCTAGTGTTCATTCCATTACAGTTGAATTTATCTTTCTGATTCATTTTCTCACTTCTGAAGGGATTGGTTGTTCATATTTGATAGTTACCTGTTTGTTGGCATACGAGATGATACTCTGAACCGTTTTGATTATTCCTCGTACACGAGTGATAGGTGATATCGCGATACTGTGTAAAGTGAAATACCATTTCATTTTTGACTTCGTGCGTCAACATTCTAGCGTTCACTGCATCACGAGATTGGTATTTTGACTATTCTCAAGATGGAGATAATTATTCAAACCATTGTCGAAAGCCGATCCTTTCCAAAGCCGATCCTTGGACAGTGGAGAAGCACCGATGTTTAGTTAGAATGGATAGAATAAGAAGGTTAAGCTACAAATGACTGGACTATAAATTCAAAGATCTCTTTGCAATTGCACACAGAATTTTCTTAAAATGAACTAATTATGCTATAAATATAGACAACCAGGAGAAGTAGGAGAAGCAGATCGTAAGATCCAAAATACGAGGGGAAAAAACTCGAAGCAAAATCGTCAATTGTGTCGAAACAACAAAAATTGAAACGATATACTCTTCTAGAGAAAGCTTTGCATTCCAATGTGACATGGATTAAATGAAGATGAAAGATTTGAAAGAAGCCACAAATAGACCTTTATCTTGAGAAAATCATCATGCCACTAAACCCGTAGTATCACAACCTTAAAGTTTCCACATTTTATATACAGCCCCGAATTTCGCTCAATATAAGTAATTAATTAACACCTTTAATCAATTTCAAAAAGGAGAAAAATAAAACAAAGTGACATTTATTCTATTCAAGTCTCTAATACGAGACCACGTAACATCCTCAGCTTTGAAGGGCGGAAAAATGAAAGGGGTTAGTACACTTCGAAAGAAGAAATTAATTTCCCTAACTAACTGCATAAATAGCTAAATTATAAGAATAACCATTTATAATAAGGTGGAGGAGTTGTTTGAGGGAGATTTCTGATAACAGGAATGGTGGTGGGAATCTTTTCTTCTTTATTTTTAATAAAAAAAATAAGATGAGGTTTTTAATTAAAGTTGTTTCTAAGTGTAGATAGTTTATAATAAACAATTTGCATTAATTTGAAAGATTTACATCCCACCTCACGGTATATTATTTGTATTTTTTATATGTATCTTAGCCTATCAACAAATTTGATTGCCAAATCTTGTTAATGTTGACAATGTAGGTACCTCAAATTCTCTTTCGCAGTTAAAGTTTTGATTGACATACTATAATATTTAATATGGTCCACTAATATATTATTATGAATATATTTATTGTTAATGTACAAAAAATATATTATTGGTCCATTTAATCATTATGATTTTATTATTTAATGCTGTAGTGTAGTACCTGAGATTGGCTTTAATCTCCAATAAAGAACATGACTTGTCCATATATTGATCTCATTGATTGGTATGTCTTTGATTTTTGTTTTTGCTCTTTATTTCGTTTATTTTCTCAAATGTATCGATCTTGGTATTTCGCTACAAACTCAAATCTTAAAAAGTGATATCAGAGCATCTTATTTAATTCAGAAATCAATATATTAACTGTCACAAAGTTTGATATCGACAAGTTTGATGGAAAAATCAACTTTTCCATCTGTAGAGTTTAGATAAAGGTCGTCCTCACCAATTTAAAAGAGCTTTGGAAGGAAAATCTAGGAAGCCAAGCATCGTGACCAACGAACAATGGGAGGAGTTAGATGAAAAAGCACTCTCCTCCATGCAACTTTACTTGTCCAAAGAGGTCGTATATGAAGTGGTTCCATACAACTTTGTTTGTCTAAAGAGGTTCTACGTGAAGTGGTGAATGAAACTATTGGTGTGGGCTCGTGGCTATAATTAGAGTCTTTGTACATGACTAAGGACCTCACAAATAAGCTTCATTTTAAGAAGCATTTATATACAATTCTTATGGCTTAAGGTACTTCTTTTCAATCTCATCTTGATAACTTTAATTCTATTATCGTAGGCCTAGAAAAAATTGATGTGAAAGTTGAATACATGGATAAAGCTGCTTTGTTGGTAGTCTTACTCCTTGGTTTTTTATAAATACTTCAAAGACGTTATATGGAACTACCGTCACCTTATCTTTTGAAGATGTTAAATCTAACTTATTGTCCGAAGAAAATTTAATCTCGAAAATTTTCCCGAGAACAAAGCTAAGGGTTTGGATGTTAGAGGGAGATCCCAAAAAAAGGGTAACAGTAGTAATTCAAAGAAATATAGGTCACTTAGAGGAAATAAAGCTAATAAAACATGTCATTATTGTAAAATTATGGACATGAAATTTTTGAATGTTACAATTTCAAAAATAAGCAAAAGAAAGATGAGAAAAAGAAATAACCCTAAAAATCCACTAAAACTAGGATTACTAAAACCGATTCTGAAGGTGATATCTTATTGTTTGTTACTTCCAATGATAAGAGGAGTAAAATCGAATGGATTTTTTGATTCTGGATGCACTTATCGTATGTGTCCTCATAGGGACTAGTTTGTCACTTTTGAACTTGATGATAGTGGTATTGTCTTGATAGCCAAGTGCCATTGATAGTATCCAAATCAATACTCGTGATGGTGTTATTAAGACTTTGTCCAATGTTCATTTTGTTTCTAACTTCAAACAAAACCTGATTTCTTTGGACACCTATGAATCTCGTAAGTACAAGTATACAGTTGAAGGTGGAGTTCTTAAGATTTTGAAAGATTCTTTTTTTGTTTTGAAAGTTTACCATTATGGTAGTTTTTTATATCATGTAAGTTTCAATTGTAACAGGTTTTGTACCCATGTCCTTTTATATGTGTGGTTCTAATGTCACCAAATTATGACATATAGGCTTGGGCTATATAAGCAAGAAAGCCATGAGACCTTTAAACAAAAAAGGTATTTTTAGAGATCAAGTGTAACATCCCACCTCCTATACATACGGCTAGGACACATACGTGTGAGACACTTAGATGACTTAAGATAAATGGACG
>JANZXR010000170.1:10530208-10542818 GCA_027575705.1 Erythroxylum echinodendron | reverse complement strand
CAGACAATGCTATCATGAAATAGAACAAAGATAGATATTAAGGAACTATGCAACCATTGACAATGTCATGAGTATTCTGACTTATGAGTTTCTTATCACTTTTGATCTGTCTTGAACTTCTCATCTATGGTTAGCTGATAAGGATACGCTTGTGTGGAGGTCACATATGTTGAATATCGATGTTCATGGTGTAGTATCATGGAGTGTATTATCATTGAATTGTCTTTAAGAGTATCACCATGGTAAAGTATGCTAAGCCCAATATGAATTGATCGGCATGAAATTACTACGAGTTAGTGTTACTGATAACAGGATGTTTCAGACTCATCATATGTCGACCTAAGTGGCCGCATTCCCTCTTTGTTATTGTTCATGGACTTTTCTCTGTATTACTGTTCACGTTCACGAACTTCTTCTGTGTTACTGTTCGTGAACTTAATATGTGATTTGTGAATAGATAGGAAATAATGGTATGGCCAACAGAGATAGACTGACAGCGTACGAGGTAAAAGTTGATAAGTAATCTGAATTATAAGCAGAATCAGTGATTGAAGACCTATTGAGTTATCAGCTGAGGTCGTTTGGAAAAGAGTATTTGAGTGATGAAGTATATAGAAAATGGCGGGGAATATATGAAAACTCAATACCCCTACTTATTTGATCATTCAGGTAAGAAATTTCGAGGACGAAATTTTTGTTAGGAGGGGAGAATTGTAACATTCGACCTCCTATACATACGGCTAGGACACATACGTATGAGACACTTAGATGACTTAAGATAAATGCACGTTAGATATAAGTTATTTGTGAATTATATATCGGTTGTTACATTTATACGATTGTATATGCTTTTATTTGGCATTTTCAGGTAAGTATGACAAATTGTAATTATGACAAATGGTGAGTTATTGTTTAAGTTAGGAAGACTCCACTACCGATTGTAATTATGATAAATGGTGAGTCAGAAGAGATAAACAGTACACGTAAGGGACATAGAATGGACTCACGTATTATATTGTTTAAGTTAGGAAGAATCTACCATATTCCTCATTCTTCACTGAACCCTTCACATCGCGATTCTCTTCCCTGACCTTCATCACCAAATAGCGATCTAGCAGTCTTTGTGGTGTTGCTTCCTACCTCAGTGTTAACGTATTTACACTGAGCACTTGCTAAGCGAGTAAGTGGTTATAGTGTTGTTTCCACAGTGTAAATGAGCATGTGCATGTGAGATATGCATAACTACATAAAAAGGGTTCATAGTGGAGAGAAGAGTTAATATGAGGATTCTGAATGTTAGTTAAGTTAAAAAGTAACCAGAGAAGAAAGAAAATGCAGAAAGAACACGGAAGCATAAATAGTAGTCTGTAATTTTAGTATATGTATGTGAGTTTGGCTCCTTGGAGTTGTTTAGTGCTCTGGAGTTAAAAAGAGAGTAATATCGATGATACTTTCATGTTGGAAGTATCATAGCAATGCAAATGATCCATAGACTTCGTAGAGGTATGAAAGACGATAAGTTCTACTTCGTCTGTCAAATGCATTTTGATATGAGCCAGACTTCGTATGTGTTTTGTATTCTCTGTGAACCCACTTCGTCTGTGATGACGTCATCTTCTTCTGGTTCGTCTGTGTTACTGTTCACAGACGAATGAACTTCGTTTATGTTACTATTCATGAACTTCGTCTGTGTTACGGTTCACAGACGAATGAACTTCGTCTATGTTACTATTTGTGAACTTCTTCTGTGTTACTGTTTACAGACGAATGAACTTTGTCTATGTTACTATTTATGAACTTCGTCTGTGTTACTATTCACAGACAAATGAACTTCGTCTATGTTACTGTTCATGAACTTCTTCTGTGTTTTGCTTCTTCTATGTTCGTCTATATCTATCTTCTGTCCTGCTTTCAATCTCTCAGAAGATAGAATTGACCTTTGAGGTCTTCACGAAAGTTGTAGACCGTGAAATCCTATTTCAAACCATATAAAGAACATCTTGATCCGATCCCCCTAGAAAAAGTTACACTAAGAGGAAAACTTCGTCTGTGATGACGTCAGCTTCCTCTGGGCGACGTCATCTCATCTCCTTCTGTAAAGCACCTTCATCTGTAATCGTTTTCTTCTGTAACTCACCTTTCTTCTGTAAGGTCACATCGTCTATAAAGATGCACCTTCTGTAAAAGAGAGAGAGAGATTGCCATTGAGCATGCATTGTGCATATGTTCTATACTCTGACATGTTTAACACAATTGTACAAAGGGTGATAAGTGTGAATATGTTTTGTCTATTTTGAAGGAGCACGTCGGACAACAATCAGACATTGCCAGACCGTCCAGGCGATAACTTCTGGGAGTATACTGTGAGTCAACCTAGATGAATTCCTAGGATTATTTGATTGTTTGAATTTAATTGTTGCCTTCCAATATCATTGAACTTTATATGTGTGCTGGTTCTGAATTATAGACCTAAGGTCCGAGGAGTTTGCTCTGCGATCACATATGGGAAGTGTTTGATTTGAAACTTTGACATGAACTTCTGAATGATAATTGATTCTTAGCAATAGCTGAATGCCGAAATGAAGTCCGATGATTGTGAAAATATCATCTGATCATTTGTATGAGATTATATGTGTGATCTGTTTAGGATTTGATGCATTTCATAAAATGCATGCTCAGATAAAGACGTTGTGACTTGAGTTGCCAGTTAGAAGCGCTTCTGCGTAGAGCTTTGCTCTGTAATATATGTGTTCTGCATGTTGAGCTATGCTCTGTGATAAATGTGTTCCGATTAAGCCCTGTGGGCCAAACTTTGAATGTGTATGTGAAAGGCACTCAGTCCCAACAATAAGACTGAATATGAGTCTCATGCAAGTACGTACGCACTGACTGAATGTTATACAAGCTGAACTAGATATGCTCATCTGTTTGAATGAATGATCTTCTGTATGTCAATTTCTGAATAAATGCTTATCTGATTGGATGAAGATTACATGCTTATCTGTTTGGATGAATACTGTAATATATGTGTGTGATCCTGTGAATCCATCACTGATGGTTCACTCATTGAGTTGCAAAACTCATCAAAATTTACATTGTGACTTTTCAGGTACAAGACAGGAGACTTAAGGAGTAGTTAGAATATGTAGTGTCTAAGAACTAAAAGATAGCTCAGAGGTCCTTCAGCTAACACCCAAAGGAAACTAGTTGTTATCGTCTTGTAATGTTGTTAGAACCTGTATAACGTTTTGTAAATAAATGTAGAGAAGAATAGTGTAAACGTTATCAGTGAATGAAATAAAACAATGTTTTAAGAGGAATGATAACACCTTTCGAATATACTGGCTTAAGCCATGTGTAAGTTAGCGTTGCCATTGCTCTAACATGCCATTATCGTAGGTTATGTTCCTAAAAGCTTAGGTATGTACCCTATAGTAATCGGATGTTACATCAAGACAACGGTAAGTTAAAGTTTTTTGAACATTGTGTTTTTGGGAAATAAAAAAGAGTTAGTTTCTCTGTTGCAACTCATTGTACCAAAGATATTCTTGAGTATGTTCATTTTGATCCATGGGGAAATTTTATAATTCCTTCTTTTGGAGGAAAAAATGTATTTCATGTCTATTATTGATATTTTTTTTTAACATTTGGGTTTATTGCTTCAGGCACAAAAGTGAAGCCCTCTCCTTTTTAAAAAAGTGGAAAAATCTTATTGAGAACCAAGCAAGTAAAAAGGTTAAGAAGCTCAAAATAGACAATAGGTTAGAGTTTTGTAATAGTGACTTCATTTAATTTTACTTAAATCATAGTATGGCATGACATAAGAAACTTGTTAGGAAGCCTCAACAGAATGGTGTTGTAAAACATATGAACATAACTCATTTAGAGAGAGCTCATTGTAAGCTCTCTAATGCTGACTTGTGGCATCAATGTGATCTTTGGACCGAGATAGTCTCTACTAGTTATTATTTGGTCAATTGATGTTAATACCTTTCTCTTATCTTCAAATTCTTATAAAAAGTATAGACTATTATGTTTTAAGAGTTTTTAAATGTCCTACATATGCACATGGTAATGTTAGTCAACTTATACCTAGAGCTAAAGTCTCCATATTTATTGTTTATACATTCGAGTTTAAAGGATACCGTTTGTGGTGTTTTGATTATGAGCACCAGAGAGTCATTCTTAGTAGACTCCACAAAATCAATACATGGGATTTATTGGAGCTTCTAAAAGGAAAACGAGCTTTAAGTTGCAAGTGGATCTATAGAAGGATGGTATTCTTAAGGTTAAAGATGCAAGGTGGAATGCATGCTTAGTGGTTAAAAGTTTTGACCAAAGAGAAAGTATTGACTTTAATGAAATCTTTTCTCTAGTTGTACATTATACCTCTATTTATGTGTTACTTAAATTTGTTGCTCTTTTTATTTGGATCTTGAGAAACTTGGCATAAAAAATGCTTTTCTTCATGGGTAGCTTGAAGAACTCTACATGAAGCAACCTGAGGGATTTTTAGTTCCTAGTAAGTAAAACTATATATGTCATTTGTGTAAGTCTCTTTAAGGCCTTAAGCAAGCTTTTAGATAGTGGTTTAATATGTTGATGACATGCTTATTGCATCCCACAACAAGCATTTTATCAATACTTTGAAATTTCAACTAAGCTAGGAGTTTGACATAAAATACCTTGGTGCAACCAAGAAGATACTTGGGATGGAAATTCATAACGATCATCAAACGAGTAAATTATTTCTTTCTCAAAAGGAATACATTATAAAGGTGCTTGAAAAGTTTAATATGCTTGACTATAAACTTGTTTCTACACCTCTTACTACTCATTTCAAATTATCTTTTAATTTATTCTTAACAACAGAGGAAGAAATAGAATGCGTGTCTAACGTTCCTTTTTCTAACACTAGTGGAAGTTTAATGTATGCTAATGATATGGACTAGACCTAATTTAGCATATGCTATGAGCATAGGTAGTTGGTATATGCATAATCCTAGAAAGAAGCATTGAAACATTGTTAACTGGATTCTTCAATATTTGAAGGGTAGCTCTAACTTGGGTTTGGTGTTTGATGGTCACAAGGCTATATCCAGTGGTGTAGTTAGTTTTTTGGATGCTAATTATAGTGGTGATCTTGACAGACATAAGTCTCATGTTGGTTATCTTTCACTCTTGGTTATGGTGATATTAGTTTGAAAGCTTCCCTTCAATAAATTGTTGCCTTTTCTACTACATAAGTGGAGTATATTATAGCTACTAAGCGTATAAAAGAGGTTATTTGGTTGAAGGGTCTTTTCATTAAGCTTGGTGATGCACAAGGAATTAACATTATATATTATGATAGTTAAAATGCTATTCACTTGACCAAAAATGACATATATCATTCGAAGACCAAGCATATTAATGTCAAATGTCACTTTATTAAGGATACTATTGTTGCAGCAAATGATGCAGTAAAAAGGTCCATACTTTACAGAATCCTATGAATATGCTCACTAAATCTCTTCCTATTACCAAATTCCAGTATTCTTTTGACTTGAATGGAGTTCATAGCATTTAATTGGCCTTCGGGGCTTTAAGGTGATGGCAAACTTTATTGGATTTGATCCAAGATGGAGATTATTGATAATATGGGTGTTTCAAATTCTCCTTGCCCTTGATTTTTGGTTGACATACCAAAATATTTAATAAGGTCCACTAATGTTTAAGTAATGACCATATTTATTGTTAATGGGCAAATAATTCATTATTGGTTCTCTTAAGCATTATAGCTTTATTTTTTAATACTCTAGTGCAACAATTAAGATTGCCTTTGATTCCCAATAAATGACAAGACTCGTCTATGTAATTTTTACATATCCGTCGCTTGGAACATCTTGCGAATCACGTATTTATTGGCTTGTCGACTTACAACATTCAATTTTCTTATTTTAGGGCTAAATGACTAAGTTTATATATAAAGGTCATATATATTTTGGCAATTAATCTCTCCTTGATTTTTTTGTTATTCCATATTAATTTGTGATAGAGATAGTGACAATGGGAGATTGTAAAATTTTCTACATCCTTGTTATGCCTTTGAGCCTTTTAAGGATTCTTGTACTCTCTTTTTTATTATAGTATATTTTTTACTAGCTTGTTTTAGCCCGTGATTTTTTCCTCATACTGAAGATTTTCTACATAAATTTGTTGTGTCTTTGAGTATTATTTTCATTATTTCCTTCTCTTATTTTTCTCAATTGTATTGATCTTGGTGTTTCCCTACGTGCTCAAATCTTAACAACTTAAAATATCACCACACAAAAATAAATTTAATGAAGTAAAAGATGATTTTAATTGGAAAGAAAGAAAACAACTAGGACATTATGATAAATAAAAAAAATTGATAAATTATTAAACAAAAACTCAATGTATATATATATATATAAGATTTTATTTTATTTAATCGAAAAATATAAAAATAAAATGAATAAAATAGGAGTTTAATTTAGTTTAGCGTGGGCAATTCTTTAGGGTATTTAAACTATACATTTCAAGCAGCATATGATGCATTTGAATGGTACGAGAGTTGGGAAGTTAATAGAATTATTCCATAACGAGAATCTAATCAAATCTGAATCCTGACAGGATCAGAAAGAGTGATTGCCATAAACATAATAATATTATAGCTCTATCTTATAAAATAATAAACCAAATCAACTCAAACTTATTTATCGTATCATCGAATTATGTGTGTAGTTCTATATGTTATCTGCTAGGATTTCATCGTTCCTAGAGCTTAGCAATGCACACACATTTTGAGAACCTCATGCGATAGGTAATGCATCAAACACTTTAAAAGTCCTACCAAAGATAAAACATACAGTAGGGACTTGATTAGAATACCTGGTGGTTACCACTGTAATTAAATGGTTGATTTGGTTAAAAATTTTCAGCGTCTATAGAACATAACTACCTTAACATATTACGAAATCATAATTATACATCAGACAGTTCTGTTCTCTTCAAAGCTTAATGAATAAAAAATAGATTTATTCTTATATCTGGTCAGTAAGGGACAACGATCCAATTACCATTTGGCTTTATGTATCGTAGCCAGCCAAGCTAAAGAAAATTTCAAGATTAAATGTGAGTTAGGAAATGACACAACGATACGTAAGTGAATTCATGGCTTGGAGACTGTCTTGTGTCCAAAAAAGAAATAGAAGTAATTATTCCTAGGATTTGAATATAACTACAACTGGATAATGCCAACTAAGATACTTTGCAATCTTTCTTAATGTGACCATGAATGTTTAAGGGTGGTGATCCTGGTATCCTCTACCCAAAGGACCAGAATTTTATTACTCCATCTCTCTAGTATGTGTCTCAATCCCGGATAGGAATCATGCAAGTACAGGTATTGAAAAATTAAGATAGCACTCTAAGTTTAGTTTTAATATTTATATTAAAATACAGATTAAGTTTTAATATCTTAAAGTATTGAAATATTTTTAATATTTTAAACTTATTTATATTTAATTATAAATTGATAAAATCCTTAACGTAATTCAATGTTGTATCCCATCATAAGATCACTTAGTTTAATTAAAGTTAAATTACTATATAATCAATTATCTTTAATTTCTAATTAATTTTAATAAAATCTAATTAATTATAATAAATCTTAGTTAACATTAATAAATCTTAATTTAGCACTAAGTTTAAATAAATCTAATCAAATCAAGAATTCGTCTTCTTTTAACTTATTGTTGTATCTTCAATTATTGTCTTAAATTGTTTCTCATACTTTTCTATTACTCCTTAACTCCTAATTCGTTTTTGGTTTATGATCACTCTAATTGTTGCTTTATTTTAACTCCCAAATATTTTTCCCTCTTTTTTCTTCATTATTGAATTATTACCTTTTTGTTTCCAAATAGTTTCTCCCTAAAAATCCCTAAGGATATAGTTTCGCACAAATTATGAATCAGATGTAACAGCTACAAGCTTTCTAAAAAAACGAAAACAAAAGAAAATCAAATATGAAATACACAAATGAAGAAAAATTCCTAAGGATACAGTTTCTCACAAATTATGAATAAACCGCAACAGTTATAAGCTTCTTGACAAAAACGAAAAAAATCAAATATGAAATATGAAATATGAAATACACAAATCAACACTTGCGAGATTTGATAATGCAGTTCGGCACACCTTGCTTACATTTGCGGGACTCTCACTCAGCTTAATCATTTTCACCAAAGAACAATAATAATTTTACTTAAGGCATTATAGAACTGACTTACCCTACCTTTTATACTATCACTCATCCTTATAACCTATAAAATGCAATCCCAATAATACAACTATCTCATGCTATCATCAACAGAGAATTTTTTTAACAATATTTGATAATAAAAATGAAAATAAAATAACTCAATTGATAGAAACAATAAGGACATAAATAAAAACACTTGAGATAAGATAAACAACTCCCTTAAAAAAATCCAGCTTCTTCAATGAATGATCGGGAAGTTGTCCACCAAAAATTCTGCTATGAACCTTCAATAATATCACTGAGATATCAAACGCATAGCAGCCACGAAAATTAAAAATAACACTAACATTTCATCACTGAAACATCAAAACAAAAGAGTTGTAAACTCACGAAAACTGTTGGACGTTTTTTAGCCAAAAACCACAACAAGGTGGCCCAGAATAATCACATATCAAATATAAAATGTAGCTACCCAATAATGATGGATAGATCGTATAATATTCACAAAATCAGAGAAAATGCAGCTACTATATGTTCATCAATTGAATAATTGTTTCACTATAACCCCACGAAAATACAACTACACACACAACCAAAAATCTTTACGTTGTTTCTCTTAAAGAACTCATTAAGCAGCTATCCAAAAATCCAAGTTAATGTGTGAAGTACACAGCCACAAAAGATTGCCCAAATCACTAAAAATTAGCTACCAAAGATAGTGCAAGAACACCAAAATTACAACTAGCAAATCACATGGCTCCTAAATGTTTTTTACTCGAAAACTATACGTGGGCAGACTAGAAAATTCATGCAACTAATAGAGTAAACATACCGCTACAAATCTGATAGGATCTCCGCAAAATCAACTTCTAAAAATAGTTCAAGATCCACGAAATTCCAACTGCCAAGTCACCACGTTGTAGTCATTTTTTTGTCACAAAAATGATGGAGGAGTAGTCCAATTATTCACCCATATTTGTAGAAATACCGTTGCCAAGAATAGCTCAATAGAGCATATAATTGCTCACACAAAAACTAAGAAAACGTTGCTGTATACACAACTTACTGCACATTTTTATTTTAAAAAAAACATATGATTTTAGTACAAAAGATCACACAAAACCTGACAGAAATGCAGCTACAAATCGTCAATCATAATCCCCACAAATTCAGCTACTGTAGATAACCATTATCACCAAAATAAGCTTCCCAAAGATAGCTACAAAAATCACCAAAAATTTGCATCTTACCTTAGTCAAGAGATGATGATTTTATTTAAATTAAATCCTATCATGATTAGGATTTTTATCTCAAATAAACATCATCTTCAAAGAGTCTTGCATAAGGTAGAATATTCAACATAATAATATTACTCAAATAATCAAAGATGTTTAATTACAAATAATGCCCAAAATGTCATAACACATATCTTAACACTCACAACTCTTCTTTTATGGTTAGTTCATTTTTTGCATTGTCTTTGCTCTCCTATGTTTATTTTTTCTACATTTTTTGTTTTTTCCTAAGGTTTTTCTCTCCTTAATTAAAAGTGAAAAAAATATTGAGAAAAAGACATAAAATTGAAAAAATTATAAAATGGATCAAAAAAAAGAAAAAATTGAAAGGCTTGACAAAAAAATTGAGAAAGGATACTCCTAACATAAAATAAAAATAGAAAAAAATCTACAACTACTAAAGGGTTGGAGATGTGTACTAAAACCATATTTTATTTAGGATAAATTATAAAAAAATTTCAAACTTCACTCAATTTTACAATTTTAGTTACTAGTATCAAAAAGTAACAATAAAAATGTTCTAACTTTCAAATTTTTTGTAAAATTATGTCAAAGTTAACCTTATAATTAACGATATTGATGTGGTAAGTTACATCAACAAACATATTCAAAACATACATATGAAAATTAAAATCCACCTCAAATTGTTAAATTAAAAAGTTAGAAAAAATTATTAACCCTAAAATTTATCTCCCAAGCTACCACCAATACCTTGCTCTCCCACTTTTTTTCTTTCTTTTTATTAAGCTACATTTGATGGTGGTGGTAAAGTTTGGATTTGTTATTGTAGTAGTTACTTACACTTTTTCTTCTTATAGCTAATCCCTCTTGTTTTGGATTACAAATCACAAACTGCACAAATGTAAAACCTAACAACTTAAGTCCCAAAGGGATTGAATTTGAGTTTGCCTTTATTTTCTTCAAAAGTTACTCAGAGATGGCTAATAAATGCAGTGAGGTTGCTCTAAACTTATTGAAGAAGGTAAGGAGAGGATGTTGGTGGGTGGGGGTGTCCATAAAAAGCACAAATTTTTTATGAGATGGTGATCGAAATTATGTTAGTTAGATTGTTAAAGCTTGGGTTTTCTAAGTTAGAGTTGTTTATTTCTGGGTTCGAATATATTAAAATGTACTTTTGTTTTTAGTTTTTCAGTTTAATTTCACAAGGGGTATTGTTCATCCTACTAGTTATGATATTATGATGTTAAACTTGTAAAACCAAAGCTCTACTAGTAAATAGTTTCATAAACTAATATCTAATTATCTACCATATGAACTTTCATATCTAAATTATCAAGATCTTTTATTTCTCTAGCAAAGAATTTAACTTCATGCTACTTATTTTGACAAAGTATTTCTTTATCATAACAGTATCTAAATTAATATTTTTGTTTTTTTTGAACGAAGGAACCCATAGTCGTTATCATTTGGATGTACGGATTGACGCAATAGCCTGCAAATTAGACCAATCAGGTACTCCACACTAGGCAAGCCCTATACGACAGGCTCTATCGAGAGAGTATAAGTAGGGAAATTCGAACACAGAACTTTTTAGCTCCATGCCCTCCAACTCCACAAAATTAATATATGTCAAAGACACTTATTGTAGATTACGTAATTTTTTTGTTGGCTAGGATCTGTTTAGGAACATTAGCCAAAGTGAGTAATAAATCTTTTGACGTTGTCTCCCACCGATGTTGGGAGTGGGAGACATTGGTGTCAGTTTGGGAGATAAATTTATAGTTAGCAATTTTTTTAATTTAATAATTTGATGTAGATTTAAATTTTTATGTGTCAAGCAAGTTTATTGACATAGTTTGCCACGTCAATATTATTAATTATGGGTTTAACGACATAATATTTTTGTGACAAATTGAAAGTTAAGAGTATTTTATTATTACTTTCAATAATTCTGATTAATATTGTAAAGTTGACTAAGATTTGAAATTTTTTATAATTCACCCTTTGATTCCTGTTGGTTACAGATAGCCATAAAGACTAAGGCTTGATTTGGGGGATCGGTGGCTGTTGCCAACCTGCTGAAATGATAAGTACTTATTTTCAATAAGTATTTATGTGTTTGGAATTACTGTTTTGTAACTACTGAAACGTGAAAATAGGTGTTTGGCAATTGCAGTTGCGGTTGCTGAAAAGAGGTAAAATAATTAAAATGCCCATTGATTTAATAAACTATTAATTATTGTATAAAATGGATCAAAAAAAAGAAAAAAGCGAAAGGCTTGACAAAAAAGTTGAGAGAGAATACTCCTAACGTAAAATAAAAATAGAAAAAATCTACAACTACTAAAGGGTTGGAGATGTATACTAAAACCATATTTTATTTAGGATAAATTATAAAAAATTTTCAAACTTCACTCAATTTTACAATTTCAGTGAGTAGTATCAAAAAGTAGCAATAAAAATATTCTAACTTTCAAATTTTTTGTAAAATTCTGATGAAGTTAACCTTATAATTAACGGTATTGATGTGGTAAGTTACATCAGCAAACCTATTCAAAACATATATATGAAAATTAAAATCCACGTCAAATTGTTAAATTAAAAAGTTAGAAAAAATTATTAACCCTAAAATTCTTCTGATTAATATTGTAAAGTTGACTAAGATTTGAAATTTTTTATAATTTACCCTTTGATTTACTGTTGGTTACATATAGTCATGAAGACTAAGGCTTGGTTTGAGAGAGCAGTGGCGATTGATAACCTGCTAAAATGATAAATACTTATTTTCAATAAGTATTTATGTGTTTGGAATTACTGTTTCATAACTACTGAAACATGAATATAGGTGTTTGGCAATTGCGGTTGCGGTTGCTGAAAAGAGATAAAATAACTAAAAAGTCCATTGATTTAATAAACTATTAATTATTGTATAAATAATTAAAAATATATTATTAGTCATACAAAATTAAAATTATAAATAATAAAATATTAAATTAAAATAAAAATAAAAATAAAATAAATTTAGTAAATAAATATTTCAAAAAATAAATTATTAGTCATATAAATTCAAATTATAAATATTAAA
>JANZXR010000170.1:10515189-10529399 GCA_027575705.1 Erythroxylum echinodendron | reverse complement strand
CAAACTCAACTACATAATCTTTATGTCTCTCAAAATCAAACAAATCCCACCAAATTTAATCACAAAACAAATTAAAAATAAGGTTAATTAATCTTAATTTTAAAATTAATCCAATATTTGAACCCAAAATTATAGTGAAAATATGGGACAGCTCAAAAGGGAAGATTCAGAAGATCAAATCTAATAACAAACCTAGAGGGAAACAAAGCTTGATAAGAGGGCTAGGAATAATTTAATTAATTAATGAATGACCTCAGTATTATAGGTTCTAATTTTTTCCCTTATGTTGTTCGTCTGTGGTGTTGTTATTAGATTTAATTAGGATTAATTTTAAAATTAAGATTAATTAACTAAAATAAGTACATTGTATTTCTCTGCAATAATGAGGACACCTGACTGGGGAATTGTGAAACGTGTCACTGTCTCATTTCATTTCACGTGACTTGTGAGCATTGTGTTGACTATTAGCTAGAAGTGGCTAACTGTTATGTGCTATAAAAACATGGAAACTGGAGGTTCAAGTTTGCAAAGAAATCAGAGACGGCAATGGAGAGTGGAATAACAAGTTTGGAAGATTCAGGTCCTTATATCCCTCTCCACAACAGCGATGGCATTGAGGACACCCTTAGCTCGGACGACCGTTGCCTGAGACAGCTGGGTTATAAGAATGAGCTCAATCGCACTCTCTCGTAAGTATCGCTCCATTGTTCTTTTACTCAATTAATTAGCTAGAAATTCATTGGAATTTGTTGGGTGGCACTGGCAGGGCAATAGCCAACTTTTCAATGGCCTTCACTGTGGTGTCGGTGATTACAGGAATCTCTACACTCTACAACACTGGGCTGACTTACGGTGGGCCCTTGACTATGATATACGGTTGGCCGATTGTCTGCACGTTCACGATGATGGTGGGTCTATCAATGGCTGAGATTTGCTCTGCTTATCCCACGACGGGTGGTCTTTACTACTGGAGTGCTAAGCTTGCTGGGACTAAGTGGGGTCCTTTCGCTTCCTGGATTACTGGTTGGTAAGTCTTTTTCTTTTTCTTTTTTTCTTAACAGTTAATTTTTTTATTGGTCAACAGTTATATGGACTGCCATTCCACACAAACAATAATTCGGTGTTATTGTTAAATTAACATTTCAGTCTAAGTGATTGGAGTTGGCCACTACAGGACAACTCATCCCTACTACTTTTGTTTTTCTCCTCTTTTTCACTCGTAGAGATGCCACACGCAACCTAAATTTTTGGGTAACATAATCTAGACTAGAAATCTTAAGCTACACAACATGCTAACTTCACTTTAAGCGGTAACTTTATATTGTCACAAATAAATAGCAGTCAGCTCATCGACGTCTTAACTGTCTTTCTGAAGTCTGAAAGCTTGAAAGTAAGAGCGAAAAATTAAATTTACCAGCTGGGGCTTTGATACAATAACTTGCTTTATTAATACTGACATAATTGCTCATTAAAAGCCTGCATTTTCATTCCTCAAATCAGAATCCAAGGTCCTCCTCAGCAACACCGCACCTCTAGCGTGAATACAGAGACATAATGATTACGTACAATATGTTATGGCGTCTTGGCATGGTGCAGAGGTCGAAAATCCGACCTGGAGACATTAAAAGAATTTTGCAACTTAAGGTGGGAAGTAATAGATGATCTCGATGTGCATACATATATTATAAGCATATCCATCATTTCCCACCTGTCTAAAACTGAGGGGCCTGATTCTGTGGCTCCTCTTGCCTGAAGATTGAGTCACGTCATTGAGGGAGGTTCACGTCACGACCATATGATGTAGATATGGTTATTTGGTCTTTTATAATAGTGTCAGGAACTGAAACAACCACAGCCCATACTCAGATCGGAGGAACACGATAACTGGGAGCCAATTATTGCAGCTTTTGATTCATATATACGAAAACAGCCTTCCATTTTTCTTCTCTCCTTCCCTGTTTCTTGAAGACTGTCTTAAAGCGTTGAAAGATGGGACTCACAAGTCACACATCACAAAAAGGCAAGGTCTCTCTTGATTCAAGCACCGTTCGCCTCAAGGAGCTTGGCTACAAGCAAGAACTCAAGCGAGACCTATCGTAAATCTCTAACAAACCTTTCTTTTGTGAAACCTTTTCTCAGGTTACTCTCTTCATCAATAGAATTGGAATCATCATGTAGCCTTTTCCGGGATTTGCAGGGTGTTTTCCAATTTTGCGTTTTCATTTTCAGTCGTATCAGTGATAACTGGTATAACAACCTTGTACAACACTGGGCTGAATTATGGTGGGCCAGTTTCCATGGTGTATGGGTGGTTTGTAGCTTGTGGGTTCACCATTTTTGTTGGGTTAGCAATGGCTGAGATTTGCTCTGCTTACCCAACTTCTGGTGGTCTCTACTATTGGAGTGCAAAGCTTGCCGGCTCCAAATGGGCACCTTTTGCATCGTGGATTACTGGCTGGTAATTCTTTTTATCTTTTTGGATGTTCATATCAACTTTGAGTTGCTGTTTTCTGCATGACTTCTGAGTCACAGCTTATCTACTTTACCTCTGATCTCATATCCCTTTTTGCTGCGTGTGCTTGCATTTCCCACCTTAATGCTTTAGTCAACAATCAGACTAAGTCTTGCATTTAAAGGCGTTTCGTTATCATGGAATTTGGAATTTCATGTTCTTTTATCACCCTTGTTTGGGTGAAAATGTCATGACTAACCTGGTGCTTGAATCGGAGAGTGTATAGTAAGTCGTCGTAGTAGGGATACCTACATAAGTTTCTTAAAAGTCTTTTCATCCAGCTTTTTGAATACTAAAAGCACCATACACACGGCTTATTCACCTTGGCTGCAGAAGTTTTAGCTTTCTATGGAATGTTAAAGTGACTTCTTGGTAATTCCTTTGCCCATTCAAGGACATTAATCCAACTTCATATTGTTGGATTAATTCCATTTAATTGTTTGAAATACACTGACATTCTAACACCAACAAATGCATTTGTACAAGGAATTTGTCTAAACTGGCATGATGAAGGACGGTTGCATGAAAAGTTCAATACAGGAAAAAGAGAGCATACTCTTTTTTCCTGTATTGTGACCCATTTTCTAAAATGGTGCAAGTAAAACACCTGGAACTAATAAATGCATGCTCTTTTTTCCTGTATTGTGACCCATTTTCTAAAATGATGCTAGTAAAACACCTGGAACTAATAAATATTAATCAAGCGTCTATGTACTCACAGGTTAGACGCGTATACTAAAATTGATTACTTACATTGAACGAATTCTTGTCTAAGCTTACGATCAACCATGGAAATTGTAAATGCTAAGTATTTACTGCTTTTGACTGGCTTATTCAATGTGTTTGAAGCATGAAACGGATTGTAATATTGTCACCCAGTTCCTAGTTGTTCCTGTAGTTGAAGTTGAGATAATACCATATAAAGATTCAATGTTTACTTGTGGTTTCACAAAACCAAAACTTCTCCATTAGAAACAATATGCTAAATAGATCAATTTTCATTTTGCAGGTTCAACATTGTTGGTCAGGTATGATTGAGACACGACTGTGGAGTTTTCTAGGCTTCAATACCAAATGATCTAATATCTTTAATAAGCTCTCAATTTGGTTGAATTTACATTTGTAGTGGGCGGTTACGACAAGTATAGATTTCTCGCTTGCACAGCTCTTTCAGGTGATTATTCTTCTGAGCACAGGTGGAGCAAATGGTGGTGGATATCAGGCATCGAAGTATGTTGTTATCGCTATGCATGGAGGAATTTTACTTCTACATGCAATTCTTAATAGCCTGCCTATCTCAGTATTATCATTCTTTGGTCAGCTGGCTGCTATTTGGAATCTTGTAGGTGCGGTGAATGAATGGCTCTGATTTTTCTCACATTTTTATGTTCTTGCCAATGCGATTATTGACTTTTGATCAACTTTGTCTTTTGTAGCTGTTATGGGTATCACAATTATAATACCATGTGTTGCAACAAAAAGGGCTAGTGCTAAGTTTGTGTTCACACACTTCAACTCTGATAATGGTGAAGGAATCCATAACAAATTCTACATTTTTGTTATTGGACTTTTGATGAGTCAATACACCCTTTCTGGGTACGATGCGTCTGCCCATATGGTAAGCAATAGTTATCTTCCCGTTGAATCAATAAAGTTTGAAGAAATAGAGAGTAGAAAGAATATTGAGGTGAATTGTGTAATTTGGTGTATCTATATATGAATATTATAGGGGTATTCATACATGTTGAATGAGTTTAAATAAAGAAGAAAAATCAAGATGATAATTAAATTACATACATGATTCTAGGCTAAACTGAAAATGATTGTTGATTTCTAGAGATATGTAAAAGATATATGTCAACAACCTCTCTCAAACTCAAGGTGTTGTGGAAGATGAGATCTTGAGTTTGAAAACGGGATTTGCAAGGCACTAAGATGGATGTGACTTTGTGATGATGTCCGTAGTCTAAGATTATGATGATATAGGAACAAGTTGTACGATGCCTTAAAGAATATGATGTCAAGTAAGATGACAATCGATCTTAATATATTTAGTCGTTTTGTGAATGACATCATTATAAGCAATTTGTATGGCATTATGGTTGTCATAGTAAAGGGGAACTGTAGACAAAAAAGATACACTTATATGTTAAAAAAACCATCGTAACTAGAGGAGTTCAGAGGTAATATCAGCAAGAGCTTTATATTTAACTTTTGTAATGAATCGGGAGACAATTGTTTGTTTGTTGATGCACCATAAAATGAGAGATGTTCCTATAAAGAAACAATAACCAGTGGTGGATCGAAGATCTTTTAGGTCTCCAACCCAATTAGAATCACAGTAGGCTAGTACCCAATAGAGAAGAGTAGTGAAAATGAAGACCATGAAACAAAGTACCTCTGACGTACCTCAACATATGAAGAAAGGAGAGAAATGAGTAGTACGAGGTACTGGCATAAATTGCCTCATGTTGTGAACAACATGAGAAATATTTGGACAAGAGATAGATAAGGTGCCAACTAATTGACGATATTGCATACCATCACTAAGTATGTTCTTATTAGGAGTAGAAAGGTGATTATTAGAGTCAAGTGGAGTGTTAGGTGTCTTAGTATCAGTGATCAAAGCCCGAGAGATGAGTTCAGTAGCATACTAAGCTTGTAACTGATAGTATCCAAATTCATTAGAGGATACCTCAAGATCTAGAAAATAGTGCAGGTTATCCAAGTCTTTCATTTCAAACTGCTAACAGAGAAAGGACTTAAGAACAATGATAACATGTTTATCATCACCAATGATTATCATATCATCCACGTAGAGAAGATAAAGAGTATACCTTTGATTAGTATTGCAAAGAAATAAGGCCTCATCATAATAACTAGATTGGAACCCATGATAGCCAATGGTAGAACTAAATTTTGCAAACCAGGCTTGATGAGCTTGTTTTAATCTTTATAAGCTTTATGGAGATGACAAACCCCATTAGAGGATGATCATACCCCAGAGGAGGTTACATATATACTTCTTTTGTGAGATCGCCATTGAGAAAGGTATTCATGACATCCATTGGGAATAACTACCATTTTTTACTAGCAACAACAACAATGAGATTGTGAGCAAAAGTCAATCCTCATAATTAATTTCGTATTCCTGAGTGAATCCTTTAGCAACATGACGTAATTTGTATCTTTTTATTGATCCATTTACTTGAGTCTTGATTTTATAGACCTATTTGCAACTTACAACTGATTTATCTATAGGTAAATTAACCAAGTCCTAGGTACTTCTGTGGGTCAGTGCCGTGCTTGTAGTTCTTCTGCCATTTCTTATTGCCATAAATTGTCAGAACTGGCTTTGCAATAGGTGCGAGGTTCATAAAAAGACAATATGAAAATCACAAAGACAGACAAAAGGTTGAATTATATGATCAGTACAACAAAGCATTAGTAATAGAGGGAGAGATTCTGATGAGGGATGGTCATTTGGAGGATTTAGTGGATCCACAGTTAGAGAGGATGCCATGGGAGCAGGTGTAGGTGAAGGCAAGCTGGATGGGCTACTTGTAAGAGAAATGTCAGGAAAAGAGATATAGTAGGATTATAGAAGAATTGACAAGGGGCTTCACTAACTCGAAATTGTTAAAAGCTAAAAAACATCTTATGTTCCTAAAAGGTTACATGATGAGAGATACAAAGTCTTTATGACAAGGGATTATGTGCATCAAACTTGCAGAGGAGGGGAAAATTTACCTCTTTTATCCAAAACCTTCGCTGATCTTCAAACGTTGTGATCCTATGTAATGTAATGGCTTAGATGCGTGGTCATTTTGATAAGTTCTCTGTGACTAACAAAAGTATGATGTTGCGCTGTTGTTTGTTGTTTTGGAAAGGGAGTGTATAAACCTCCGGAAGTTGTATTATTGACTTCTTAAATATTTTCAATATATACTTCATTATTTTTTAAAAAAAAGTCTCCGCGACAAAGGATCAATACCTTTTGTGTTCTATTCCGTATCCTAAGAAACAGCATAAGCATATCGGTGGTTCTAATTTGATGCATTCATAAGGTTGTACGAGAACAAAACAAGTACATCATAAAACTTTAAGAGTTTGATAATCAGGTGTATGATTAATCAGATGTTTATATGGATTGGAGAGATGTTATCCATGACATGAGAAGGAATACAATTTATAGTATATACACTAAGAGTTACCTTTCTAAGTAGATATAAGGAATGCTCGAACATTATCAAGAATGTGTTTGTATTTTCATTATGCTTGACTATTTTGATGAGAGGTACCTGTATAAGATCTTTAGATAATAATACCTTGTGGAGCAAGAAATTAAGTGAAATTTGTATCTTTGTATTCTATAATATTATTAGTGCGAAGTATTTTAATTTTGCAAGAAAATTGAGTCTGAATCATATCAGCAGACGAGAGTAAATAGAGAATAATTCAGACCTATGGCGCATGAGATAGATCTATGTATAACAAGAGAAATTATCAACAAAGATCACATAATATTTGACATCACCCGTAGCATTATGAGGAATAGGACCCCAAATATCATAATGAATCATGTCAAAAGGTGCTAAGGAAATAGAATTGCTGAGAGAAAAAGGTATAACATTACTTTTAGATAATTGACATAAAACATAAGTATAGTGTTTGATTTTAACAAAACTTAAAGAAGCCACTAGAAATCAAAGATCCTAATCTAATAGGAGATATATGACTAAATCATAGATCTTGCATAGCATAATTACCGCTTAAAAAAGATAAGTTAACATCAAATTCACATAATTGACTAATAAAAATGTCATTTAAGGATAGTTTAGGAATAAGAAAAGCATCAAGCAAAGCTAATTTAGCTGTTTGGGTGGTGCCTATACTTTGTACGTGCATATTACAATTGTTAGTTTTATAAACAATATGTCGATCAGAGGTCATATAATTACCATTTGCCATCATGAGGTAGTACCTGATGTGAAATACAAGGAAAACGAGGAGGTAGTTCCTAAATCAGGCTAAAGTTGTTGGACATGGTGGCGGCAGTTACTTTGTTCAAAATTCTGTCGAGGTCATTTTCTGCACTCCTAAATATGATGGCCTGACTTTTTACAATAGCGACAAGATTCCTTGTAAGATTTCGTAACTGAATTTTAAGAACTCCGAGAGAATGAGATGTGAGTGGCTAGAATGACATCAGTAGATGGACTAGATATTTCCATGCGAAGTGCATTGCATCATCTTTCTTCTATAATTAATTCTTTGATCATGGTGACAAGAGTTGGCAAGGAACCTTGAAGGAGACGAGAGCTCTAGATAGACTCAAATTTCTCTCAAAAGGTTATCAACAAATGCCAGATATACTAGCGATCGTGGAGAGTTGCATAAATGGTGGCTGCACCAGGACTTTGCCATAAAGGATCTCCAAGTGATATTTGATCCCAAATTTCTTATAGTTTTGACACTTAACTTTTGACGAAGTCTTCAATAAAGCTGAAACTGATTCACTTCATCATATATAAAGTAACGATTCTTTAAAAAATCCAATACATCCTTAGCCATGTTGCATTAAAAATCAAGTTTGATTACTTAAACATATATATTTCAAAATCATGTTAGGATTTGATGATTCATTCCATTCAAAGAAGCTGGATGCTTTATAAATTTCTCCTCTTCTTCATTTACCGTCTTAGTTGGTTTTGATATTTCTCTAGTAATAATTTGCTAGAGGAGCTTTCCTTTAAAAAAAACTACATTTTTAACCCATAGATAATAGTTGGATCCGTCAAATATAATATTGATAGGGTTTGAAATGTATTAGGAGAGTTTAAAGTTATCCATAATTAAGAAAAGGAAATAAAATGGAGAACTTTTTTGTGTAATTGACCTAACTTTAAAAATAGATTTGGAATGTCAAAAAGCTTAGGAACTGGTTTGATCTATAAAAGATCTGAAGAAAAATGGTTGAATTGGGTGGTCAAAGTTTTGGTTAACCCTTTTGAATCGAATCAAATCGAATTGAACTA
This sequence comes from Erythroxylum echinodendron, assembly GCA_027575705.1. Taxonomy (NCBI): domain Eukaryota; kingdom Viridiplantae; phylum Streptophyta; class Magnoliopsida; order Malpighiales; family Erythroxylaceae; genus Erythroxylum; species Erythroxylum echinodendron. The sequence goes on along the minus strand of JANZXR010000170.1, from coordinate 10,520,849 downwards.
AACCAAGTTGATGAAGAACATATCTAACATGCAGACAAATGGTGCAAGGACACGTGGTAGATAAGCAAGATGTAACATGCAGACAAATGGTGCAAGGACACGTGGTAGATAAGCAAGATGTTGACATGGCACTAATAGGTTGATGTGGACTAATGAAGTGATGCTAAGTAGGATGTTAATATGGAGATGACTAAGATGATGTGGCGATGATAGGATCTTGTTTGATTATGTGGCTGTTGACGTGGCACTTACATGGCTGATGATGTGGCCAGAGAGGAAAGTTGTGAAGAGTTGTCATTTTGAGTTTAAACAGTGTTGATTTGTCCAAAGTAACGTCTTTTAACCTGTTTTCTTTCTACTGACGCTTCTACTCAGGGTTTTGTGGATGGAGGGACTTTAACAGGTTCGTGAGGGTAAATGGGAGAGTTTCTTGTGGTGTTATTTGCACGGTTCTTGATATGCTCAATCAGAGAAACAATCTAGTATAGGCCTTTTTTTTTGGAGTAAATTAAGAATGCTGAATAAGGAGACAAAAGGCTCCAAAAGAACTTTGAAAGAAAAACCCCAGAAATTTTTACTTTTTAAAGATAAAGTAGGCTCTGATACTATAAAAAAAAAGAGAGTAGAAAAAGAATGTTGAAGAGAATTCTATATTTTAGTATATCTATACATGAATATTATAGGTATATTTATACATGTTGGATGAGTTTAAATAAAGAAGAAAAATCAAGATGATAATTACACATAATTAAATACATAAATCTAGGCTAATTTGAAGATGATTGTTAACCTTCAAAGACATGTACAAATGAAAGAAATGACCTATCTATGTCGAACTTTTTACAACTGTTATTAAGAAGAGAGCAAATGCATTTATGAGAAAGTAAGACATATGCATCTAGTATCTATGTAGAACTTTTTTCAACTATTAAGAAGAGAGCAAATGCATTGGCGAGAAAGTAAGACATTATGGATCTACTCTAGTTTGTTATACTGGTTGATAGTTAACACTAGGAAGAAATTGAAGAAACACAATTTCCTGAACCCTAGAGCATATTAGAGCTTCATCAAATAGCTAGTATATAAAAATTTTACGAGTGGGATTAGAATTTTGTTATATTTTTGTTTGAGCTATGTAATTAATGAAGACGTGAAACTTAGTAATCTTGTTTCCTGTGAACTGTTTTCTTAGACAGAGGAAACCAAGAATGCTGATAAGAACGGACCAAAGGGGATAATTAGTGCCATCGGGATATCCACTATATTTGGATGGCTTTACATAATAGGAGTCACCTTCGCGGTAACCAACATCCCTTATCTCCTGAGTACAGACAATGATGCTGGTGGATATGCTATTGCACAAATATTTTACTCAGCATTCAAGAACAGATATGGCAGTGGAGTCGGGGGAATTGTTTGCTTAGGAGCTGTTTCTATTGCCATATTTTTCTGTGGTATGAGTTCAATGACTAGCAACTCCAGGTATTCATGCTTTATCTTTCATCTTTTGTTTTCCTTTTCTATTTTTGGCATCTCAAATTAATAAGCACTTTATGAGATAGTACCAACTCAAAGTTGTATATATTTATTTGCAGGATGGCGTATGCATTTTCTAGAGATGGGGCCATGCCATGCTCATCAGTTTGGCACAAAGTGAACAAGCAGGAGGTCCCTATTAATGCTGTTTGGCTCTCTGCATGCGTATCATTTTGCATGGCATTAACGGTATGACATGTGACCTGTGGTAGTTTTTTCTGTTTGTATTGGATCATACCTTTTCACCTACCACTTTATGTGTTGATCATCTAATCCATACTTGCACGTACCTTCTTTTCTTGTTCTTATAGTAGCATATTCATCCTGCTTCGTGTCATGTTATGCAGTATCTTGGCAGCCAAGTGGCATTCCAAGCCATGGTATCCATTGCAACCATTGGATTGTATATTGCTTATGCCCTACCCACCTTCTTTAGGGTGACTTTGGCACGCAAATCTTTCATCCCAGGACCGTTTAACTTGGGTCGTTATAGCATTCTTGTTGGTTGGACCGCAGTCTGTTGGGTGGCAATCATCTCTGTGCTCTTCTCTTTGCCTGTAGCCTACCCCATCACCAATAAGACACTCAATTACACTCCTGTTGCTGTTGGCGGCTTGCTGATTCTTGTCATTTCTTCTTGGATATTTAGTGCTAGGCACTGGTTTAAAGGCCCTAAAACCAATGTAGATGAATAAATTTATGCTCCCTGAAGATATACTCCAAATAGTTTTGCCGTAAGGGCTGTAAGGAAATAACTTCTTTAACGAGAGTAATCCGAGCTTTGAACCGTTTATAGCTGACAGATACAAGTTTAAAAATCTACCATCATAGTTATCTTCATGCTATTTCCTAATAGGAAAAATGGATCAACCGCAGAGCATGTTGAAATAAAGGAGAGTTGTATTGTATGTTTTTGATGATTACAAATTTAATGCTTTGAAGCCTTAATATACACGGTGAAGAACAAAAGATAAGTGAATATATATAATTGAATGATTTTTGCATATCCATAAAATGATATTGATGATCTTATTATTGGTAGTTAAGATTTTCAGTTGTTATCAGCCTCTCTCAAGCTCATGATGACATGTAATCGTGAGCTTGTCATGAAGTTGCTAAAATGTGAGCTTAGTAATATGATTTACAGAGGCGATAGAGAGAGCAATAATGGCAACCAAGTTTCGTACAAAGTGATTGTCAATTTTAATATACTTGATATGAGCACGAGTAGTTAGATCTGAGGCAAGGAAGGTGACACCAAAATTGTGACCCCAAAGAACTAGTATAAGGTAGGATAAACCCATTTCGTCAAGGAGAGATTTCATCAAAACAAAGTTCAGCAACGTGAGAGCAATACTATTGTATTCGACTTTAATACTAGGTCAGTCAATAGTAGGCTATTTCTTAGCTCTCCAAGAGATTAGATTAAGCCAAGAAAGTTGCAGTAGCCTAAAATAGAATGATGATCATTAGGACATCAAGCCCAATTAGCATTATAGTATGCATTTAAGGTAAGAGAGGGTGATTTTGAGAAATTTATTTTTATCAGAGGGTATGGAGTGAAGATATCGTAGAATCCGTCTAACTGTAATCTAGTGAATATTAGTAGGGCAATGTAAGAATTGACAAACTTTATTGACAACAAATTGAATATCAAGACGAGTGACTAAAAGATATTAAAGAGCACCAATAATACTATGATACTTGGTAGGATCAAAAAGTGGGTGTCTATGATTTTCAGATAGAGGAAGGGATGGAGTAATGGGAGTGTGATCAGGTTTAGAATTTTTTCGACTAGATCAAAAAAGGAAATCTCTGGTGTAAGAGGATTGATTGAGAAGAAGACAATCACAGGTAGTTGTGGCTTCAAGACCAAGAAAGTGATGGAGTGGACCTAAGTCTTTAATGGAGAAAATGATGTGAAGATCATGGATAAAGGAAGAAATAAAGGAGGGTGAAGAACCTATAATTGAGATATCATCCACATAAACTAAGAAAAAGTTGCTATGAGATGTAGTTTTGTGAAAAAACAAGGAAGTAATAGAATGTGAGGATGTGAAGTTAAGATTAAGAAGTTCTTGACTCAAGAGATGAAACTAAACTCAAGGAGACTGTTCAAACCATATAGTTCTTTATATAGATGACAAACATGATTTGGAAATTGAGGGTTTGTAAGGCCAAGAGGATGAGACATAAAAACTTATTCTTGAAGATGACTATGAAGGAAAGCATTGTCAATATCAACTTAGTGAATAAACCAATTTTGAGAGAGGACAAGGGTAAGAATAATAAGAATAATAGTAGGATTGACAACAAGACTGAATGTGTATGTAATCAATCCCCAAAGCTTGATGATATCCTTTAGTAAAAAGTCAAGCTTTAAAACGGTGAATGGATCCATTAGATTTCATTTTGTACGAAACACCCATTTATAACCAATGATGTTGGTATTGGGTGGAGAAGGAACAAGAGTCCAAGTATGATTATGATGTAGAGCTGTGACCCCATCAAACATAGCCCAGTGTTAATAAGGAAATTTGTTGGCTTAAGTGAAATATGCGGGATTAGGGGTAAAAGTAGTAAGTGTGGGGTAAGTCATATGTCATATAAGGAACAAGGAACATGGGTACACTCACGAGTACATGTGATCATTGGATGATACCAGGATAAAGGTTGTTGAGGAAGAGGTAAACTCTTAGTGAAAAGATGGTTGAAGGGTAAAGGAATGGAAATGAGGGATGAGGAAGAAGTTGAAGAGGTTAAGGGTGGAGAGGTGGCATAGAGGAAGTTACGTTTATGGAAATGAACATGTCAAGAAATGTAGAATTTAGAAGTTTTAGGGTTAAAGTAGCCATACCCTTTATACTTGGAGCAGTAGCTAAGGAAAATATATAGAGTAAACAGAGATGTGAGTTTGTATATATAAGTGGATCTTAAAAAGGTAAAATAACTACATCCAAAAACTCGTAGATGAGAGAGATTAGGTGGGATATAGAGGAGTGTTTTATGAGATTTGTAATGAATGGCTAGAGTAGTTAATAAGTTGATGAGACAGATATTAGTTGAAAATGATTCAAAACAAAAAACCTTATGAAGAAAAACATGGAGAAAAAAAGTAAGACATGTTTCATTAATGTGACAAAATTTTCATACAGCAAGACCATTTTGCTATGGAGTATAAGGGCAAGAAATATGGTAAGTTATGCCATTAGAGTTCAAGTATTGGCCAAAGGTACCTTTATTGAGTTTAGGAGCTACATCGTAATAAAAAGTTTTAATAATGGTGGAGAAAAGATTATTAGTGGTGATTTTGAAGGTTTGAAAGGTGGATAAAGCATGAGCATTGTGAATTAAGGGAAAAATATTAGATCACCTATGGCCGGTGTATTCATAATTCGTAGCGGAATAGGCCATATTATACAACAAAAGTATAACCGAAAACACACAACAAGTACGGATTTACCTCTTGACACGGATTGGTATTTGTTTTTCAGATTTGTAGACGCTGCAATGTGCGAATGTCCTCTACCGGTATCCACATGAGGATGAACGATCCGGCTAGCGGCTAATGTGTGCTAGTACGTTCCAAAACACCTTTTGAAAGCTGCACAATTTTTCTCTCAAAAAACGAACGGCTGGTGGCTAGGGTTTTCGTCTCCTATCTAATAAGACATAGGTTCTCTATTTATAGAGAAACCTTAATCCTTATTCCTCTAAGGAATAAGAATATCATAATCTTAAATCCATTAGGATTATGAAAGCCCAATAAGTTTCGGCCCATATTATATCTTATATAATAAAAACCCGATAACTTAATTCAATCTAGCCCAATAAATATATTCACATATATTTATTCAGTGCCTAATAAAATAGGCCCAAGAGAATAAGCCCAGATCACATCACTCTTTGTGTACGACCAGGGAGGCTCATTTGATGTTTGCTATGGGCTTGATCACACTTCAAGGCCCATAAGTCATAAGTGGCCTCTAGCAAGATATTATGACTACCTAAATCGAATGAGGATCAGTAATCCGATTTAACCTATAGCCATGATTATAAACTCAGTCCCTTTGTAACACGATATCAAGATTAATCACAAGGCATGGTACATGTCAACCTTTGAT
>JANZXR010000170.1:10484110-10515089 GCA_027575705.1 Erythroxylum echinodendron | reverse complement strand
AATATACATGCATATTTAAAAGAATACCTCATAATATATTATTCATAAGTCAGAATGTCAGTATAAAAGTCACATATAACTATTGGCCTATGGTACACTACTAGCAAAAAATCCATGTATAGTGACTAAAATCTTCAGCAAAAATGATAAAGTAACGATAACTAGATAATGAATAGCTAGAGGAGGGTCCTTAAATATCGTAAAGACGTAATGGAAGTACAAGAGGATGATGAAAATGAAAGACCAACACTTTTACTTTAAAGACACAAGTTATATAAGGATGTATGGCATTAGTCACGAAAGATAAAGAACTAGACATCTTAGAAAGTTTAGATTAACACGGATGACAAAGTCATTAATGCCAAAGATCAAGTCACACCAAATTTACTTTGAATGTAATTAAATTTTAAAGTGCAAAGGAATCTTTATAGGATAGAGATTATTATGGATTTAAATCGCTAGAAGTGGTATATCAATTTATAGGTCCTTCACAATATAACCAAAGGGACTAAACTCAATAAAATATGAGTTATCATTAACAAATTTGGTAACAAACAAAATGTTAGTAGTAAGATTTAAAACGACTAAAACATTATTGAGATGAAGAGGATGAACAAAATTAGATAAGGTAAAAACACCAGTAGTCATCTTACTTATTTTGAACCTTTACCAATAATCACTTATTTTGAACCTTTATACGAAGTTACGAATTCCACAATATGAGTCCATAGTATGAGGATCAAGTGTCATATAAGCAGTGCCCTCAGTATTATGTAACCATTAAGTAATTTCGTTGGTACTATAATGTTAAGTGTCACTGTAATTATGAATATTCATAGTTGAGAAGGCATAAGTGAGGGAATTGGAATTAGAAGGAGGTCCAATAAAGCAAATTTTGGATTCAGAATATCAAAAACGATAATGAATGGCAATATGTCCTCATTTCCAACAATTTGAAATTGAGGAGATGGTCAATTATTATTATTTTTGGGTTGGTAAAATTGATTTGGATATAAGTATGCGTTTTAGAATTGGGCTATATGTGTTAGTGGGTGAAGTGGAATTGGGTTGGTAATTTTGGTGAGGAAATAAGTTATTAGGTACTAGGTTGTTGGGTCCATTGGATTGTCCAATCTATGGATGGTCTTAAGTGGATCCATAGGCATTAGGGTCTTATAATGGTGATGTTGTCAATGTCCAAAGCAGCTGCACCCTATGGGAGTTTCTACTACCCTTGCTGCTAGAGTAAGAAGTAAAAGGGGTTGTCTCTAATGTATGCAGTGAGTGATACTAAGTAGCCTCTGTTCATGAATGAGAAGGCGAGTTTTGAGAGTAGATAATGTAATGAGTGAGTCTCAATGTTCAACTGTTGTGATAATGGTTTTAAGATATTTTCCTTGGTGGACAACAATTAATTGCATTTTATTATTTTAAAATAACTTATCAGTTAAGTTACGTAATTTGATCTAGATAAAGATAATAAAGTAACTCAATAAAGGATCTAGGTTAATAAGTCGAAGTTTAGGTGAAAAATAAACCCTGATTAGTGTGGACTGAACCTATATTAGGCCTGCGATGGGAAGGTCGATAAAGCTATATAAAAAGGTTAAGGTCTTCTATAGTTGCTCATGTCATTTGTAAACGTAAAGTTACTCTGACCTATTTAGAGGTTCAACTTTTGAGAAAACTATAGAAAGACGTTAACTACGTCCTAATGAATAGATCTCATAAAGGTGTCGGTAGATTCGCACTCGTTTTGACTTTGAAAAGCTCCTTCGAAAGTTATGAAACCGAAACCAAATATTTGTTTGCATTTTTTTGTTATTTCCCTTTCACGTTCAATATGGGACACATAACTAAGGCTCATGTTACGTGTTACACGTAGTATCAAAGCGGTTACATGATTGGGTGGTTAAAAATAAGGAATTTTTGGTTTTTCTCTATAAGGATTTTGAAGAATAAAGTTCCATTTTTTGATTTTTTTGTTGTGTATTGATGCTTGAATGTATGCTAAATGTGGTCAGCGTTGAAAAAAGGGTTGAAATGAGCCTAGGAGAGAGAAAAATGGCCTAAAAATTGCTCGAATTACCATAGGCGTTGGAAACTGTCGAGTGCCCGATGCATGCACAGTGTATGCTGGGAGACAATCTAGTGGGCACGTGAACCACACTTACCAAACAGATGGGAGACAAGCACACGCGGGTGACGATATGTGTCTAACACGTGTGATACACACACCAGATTGATAGGCGTGTCTGCGTGTATAAAGCATGCGCTAACAGTAGTCCGAGTGGCACGTGCACACACTGTCCAACCACGTGCACCCCTATCATCATGTTGATGTCAGTGCTACAGTGCCATGCTGACATCAACACTACATCATGACGTCATCCACAAAAAAACTCAAAATTTTTAGAATTTTCATAAAGATGCCCTGAGTTATTTTGAGTCAGTTTTCGAGTCCAGGAAATTCATAAAGTTTTTAATTTTTCTAGATATATTACATTGGTAATTTCGTTTCAGAAAAAGAGAATAAAGTATTTCAAAACTAGTTTTGAGTGAATTTTTGTGTTATAAACTTGACATAAGGGAGATACTTGAAGTTTTCATGTCTCATGTGGTAGGTTTAGTGTTTAGTAGTGCACAATAGTCACTCTGATTGAGATTTTTCCCTATAAAAGTCTCAAATAAAGTTTAAAGATAATGTTTTCAGTATTAGTATGTGATAATGATAATGTGCATATGGGTTTTACATTTATTGATGGTATATTGTTACATACCATATGCCCATAAAAAATGTGAGGATAACATAAAGATGTATCCATTGTGTTTATGAACCTTTTAGGTATTGATGAGAATGTAGTCACCAAAGTGGCTTTTCGAGTTAGTGTTTTGAATTTCTTTTGCTTGCATGTTGTGGGATGTCTTTGGTCTTATGCTTGGTTATTATGCCCAAAGGTGTTGGCCTTACGTAGGATTTTAAAATGACATAAAAACATTAGATAGAGGAAAACTATTACCTAAATGATCTATTCGGCCAAAGGTGATATTGTCATGAGAATTGATGGTTTGTACTTTGATCACTTTTATGTGGAGGTCTAGTTGCATGCATTATGTATTAAGCCCAAAGGTGTTTCATAATATATGTAATCAGTTTCTCGATATATATACTATTTTATGGCTTTGAATATCATTGTTATCCTACATTTGTATTGATTGACACATTGTCATTTTGTAGTCATCTTTTCTTTTAACGATATCAGCGTCATCATTAAAACCCTGACTTGTTTCAATTTGAAAAAGTGGATAGAGGATGTATTGATTGCAATAGACATGGTAAATATTGATATGGCCATTCGTATAGAGAGGCCATCTCCACCGACATCCAACAGCTTAGAGGCTGATAAAGTAGCCTATGTAGCTTGGGATCGGTCGAACATATTATATTTTATGACCATTAAGAGATCCATTTCTGACCATTTGCTTAGTGGACTTCCAAAGACAAATATAGCATAGGAGTTTCTTGATAATGTTTCCTAGAGGTGCACGGTCTTGACTAATGTTGAGATAAGTGACTTGATGAAAGAATAATTCTCTATAAGGTATACTAGAGAAAGGGGAGTAAGGGAGTACATATCAAGAATGGTCCATCTCTAGAATATGTTGAAGGTGATGAATATTCCTCTTTTTGATGTCTGTATATTTGACCAGGCTCTGAGCACACTCCCTTTTAAGTTTAGTATTCTGGTGATGACATATTACTCGCGGGGTATGGAATGGGACTTCAATGCTTGGATTGTCCATTATATTACAGAAGAGGAGAAGCTAAAAAACACTCCCCTTATAGTCTTATTAGCAACTAAGGGAGAAAAGAAGGTTATGCCCAAAAGGTATAAAGATAGAAAGTCTAAATCTTTTCCAAATGGTAATGTTGGTCAATCTAGTGTTGGTAAAGGTCCTGTGGATATAGAAAATATAAAGTGTTTCTAATATAAAAAGAAGGGACATAAAAAGTAGGATTGGCAAAGTTATAAGGCCTGGAAGGAAAGACAAAAACTGTTAGGTAACTCCTTAGCTTATTAATTTATGAATCTAATTTTGCTATAGCCATATCCGAATCTTGGTGGCTAGATAGTAGAGCATCTAATCATGTTGCCTCCATGATGTAGGGATTCATATATAGGAAAAAGCCAACTAAAGAGGAGGAGAAACTGATGGTTGGTAACAATGAAGAAGTGAATGTAATATCTATAGGGAATATATGTATGAACCTTATAATAAGGTTCATTTTGGTTTTATACGACATATTTCATATTTGATCTTTGTATTAATGTTGGACAAAGAAGGTTAAAGTTTTGTAATTAGTGCTTCTATTATACAATTTTTGTTTAATATAAAACATATTGGTACAACTTTCTTGTCATATAGTTTATATAGAATGTGTCTTAACCTAAATAAGATATATGCTTCTTCATATCTTGCTAAACAGGTCATGAGAAATAGAGCCCTGATAAAGGAAAATTCATAAATGTTATGGTATAAACATTTAGGCCACATTTCCAGAGATAGAGTTGAGAGATTGATAAAGGAAAACATTTTCCCAATTCTAGATTTTGATGATATAGAAACATGTATTAACTACTACAGGGGTAGGTTGACTAAAATTAGAAAAATCCATCAAGACTGTCAGATCTGACCATGAAGGAGAGTATTATAGCAAACATAGCATTTTAGGACAAGAAATGGTCCATTTGCCACATATATGGAATCAACTGGAATAGTGACACAATTCACTATATTCTTGGGCAAAATGTTGTGGCCGAAAGGCATAATTGTACCCTAAAGGACATGATGAAGTCAATGCACAGCAAGAATAACCTACCTAAATATTTGGAAAGGGTGAAAACCTAACCTTACAAACATTCGTGTATGAGGCTGCCCTATTGAGTTACGATTGTATAATTCTTATGAAAGCAAATTGCAAGCTCATTCTACTTGTTGCTATCTAGTTGGATATCCTGAACACTCTAAAGATTACATATTTTACTGTAAAAAAGGAGAGGCAAGAATAGTAGAATCACATACAACTAAGTTTCTGGAATATGATGTCTATAATGAGGTTGAGCCCTCTCACCTTTCATATGACAGTTGGACGGATACTTTAATTATTTTGTATCTGTTACTCATAATGTCAAGTCCGATGAATTAAGGTCTTAATACCATACCTGTGTAGGAATAAGAACCTATACTTGTGCAAATAGAGGTTTTTGAGGTATAAGAACCAATATAGTTGCAAAGATCCAATAAACTGAGACGACCCGCTATCCCACATAATTACATAATCTATTTGGGTAAACAAGACTATGATATTAGACATGTTTTGGATCCAGTTACTTTTATAGAATTTGTTTCTGGACCTCATGTAGATTTGTGGCAGGATATAATAAAGGATGATTTATAATTCATAAAGTATAACAAGGTATGAGAGTTGGTTGATTTGCCTTAGCATTGCAAACCCGTCAGTTGTAAATGACTATTTAAGACCAAAAAGGACATTCAAGGTAAAGTTAAGCAGTTTAAAGCTTGATTGGTTATTAAAAGGTTCATTTAGAGAGAAAGAGTTGACTTTAATGTTACTTTCTCTCTCGTATCCTTGAAGGGTGGATTTAGAGTGATTATGGCAATAGTAACTGATTATGACATGGAGCTACATCAGATGAAAGTTAAAACTACTTTCTTGAATGGTGATCTTTTATGAAGAGGTCTATATGGAACAACCTGAAGGATTTCAAGATCAAGAAGTGACTAACAAGGTTTACAAATTGAGAAAATTGATATACGGTTTGAAACAAGCTTTCAGACAGTAGTACCTTAAGTTTGATAAGGTTCTGACCTCTTTTGGCTTCGTGGAAAAAAAAGAAAGATATTATACGACAAGGTTAGGGGGAAAAAAGTCATCTTCCTATTGTTGTATGTGGATGATGTATTGCTCGCGTCGAATGACTTGACCATGTTGGATGAGGTTAAGAAACTTTTGGCCAAGCATTTTGACACGAAGGATCTTGGTGAAGCATCTTTTGTCCTAGGTATAAAGATTTATTGGGATAGATATCAACACTCATTAACCATCTCACAAAGTGCATAAAATAAGCGAGTGTTATAAAGGTTTAATATGGCTGATTATAAACCTATTGTTGCACCTATCTCTTATAGTAAGAGATTATCTTTGACACAATTTCCAAAGAATGAAGTATAGAGATAGGTTATGAGGAATGTTCCATATTTTAGTGCAGTTTGTAGCTTGATGTGTAACTAAGTATGCACTAGGCTAGACATCTATTGGACTACTGGGTCGATATTGGCTAACCCAGGGATAGATTACTAAAATGCAATTAAGAAAATGTTGAGATACTTAAAGGGAACAAAAGATTATATGTTGACATACATAAGGGTCAACCATCTAAACCTCATAGGGTATACTGATTCAGATTTTGATATGTATCCAAATGATAAAAAGTCCACTTTAGGTTAAATTTTTATATTAGAAAATGGTGTAGTATCGTGGAAGAGCGTCAAGTAGACACTGATGACTTCCTTGACTAAGCATGTAGAGTTTGTAGCATGTTATGAGGCTGCTTCACAAGCAATTTGACTTAGAAAATTGATTTATGAGTTGTTTGTGGTTGATTTAGTTGCTAGACCCATTCGGTTGTATTGTGATAATCTTACTACTGTTTTGTTCATTAACAATAATAAGAATATCATTAGGTCTAAGCATTTGAAGGTCAAATACTTGACCATAAAGGAGTTAATATAGAATGGTGACATTGAGGAGGAGTATTTAAGGACTGAGAAAATGTTAACTAATCCTTCGCACATATATGTTTGAAAGACATACATATAGTATAGGTGTATTAAAGTCCTTAGACATTGTTAGTTAGGGATCGTTATGTTTACTCCTTATTGTTTACACATTTTGATGTATTATGATAGTATGATTATTGATAAGGATGATCATCTTTTGTTATCCTTAATAATATGTATTATCATACATAGCTATACATGTAAAAGTTTTAAGGTTTGTGTCGATCTTAAGCATTTTGAAGGAATAAGGCATATATCTAGATTAACCTTGAGCCTATGTCATTAGGACATATACAATTTAATATATATATCCATGGATTTTGACATGAAATTGGGGCATATAAGTTTTTTAATCTCATAAAGGTTCTCTAATGCAGTTTAGCATTAAGTAAGATAACATAAAAGTTTTCTTTTATGCGGTTTAGCATTTGGTAAGAGAAAACAAGGTTTCTCTGATGCAGTTTCGCATATGCAGTTTACCATAAATTTTAGAGAAATCGAGACCTACAAACAGAAAGATGATACGTATTAGATCATACAGGTATCATCCTTGTTTGCCACTCTCCATTTCTCATTCATATTAGTAAGGTATTAGATATGTGTGGTTATATTGGACTTATGTCATATATGACACATGTTTTTGATATATTTTGGTATGGAAAGCCTTGTGGGATAGAATGATGACTTTCATTATCTTTAGATCAAATGTTTTTGATTTTTAAACCTAGTTTACCATATAATAGTGTGACTTAACTGCATTTTGAATTATTTTTAAACTTGAGTCAATAACACAATTGATTATTGTCCAAGAGCGAGAATGTTATATATTTTCCAATTTTGTGGATAACAATTAATTGCATTTTATCAGTTTTTAAAGAACTTATCAGTTAAGTTACATAATTTGATCCAAATAAAGATAATAAAGTGACCCAATAAAGGATCTACATTAATGAGCCAAATTCTAGGAGGAAAATGAACCTTGTTCATTGTCGACAGAACTTATATCAGGCCTATGATAGGGAGACCGATATGGAAGTTATATAAAAAGGTTAAGGTCTCTTGTAGTTGCTCATGTTATTCGTGAATGTAAAGTTACTCTGACCCATTTAGAGGTTTATGTTTTGAGAAAACTATAGAAAAATGTTGAACACATCTTGGTGAGTAGATCCCCTGAAGGTGCAGGTGGATTCGCGCTCTTTTCAGTCTCAAAAAGCTCGTTTGAAGTTATTAAACTGAAATTATGTATTTTTTGCATTTCTTCGTTATTTCCCTTTTACGTTTGATCCAGGGCACGTAACTAAGGCTCATGTTACATGTTACAAAAGGATTAATATTTAGTAGAGAGCCTATTAAAGGTGAATAAAACGAAGTCATCATTAGAGATGTGATTGCCGATAGCTGCAAGTTCCTCAGCGGTGGACGAGACGAGGTTTAAGAACTCTGTGATGGTTGATGTACCTTTTTTGAAGGTGTGGAGCTTGCAACATAGAAAGGATTATTAAGAAGATGACTACTAGAGAAAGTGACATTCAAGCATCAACCACAACATACGAGTGGTGACACATTCGAGAGCAAGACGCATGACTAAGCTAGAAAGAGAAGCAGTAAATAAGAAGATCAAACTTTTTCAATTTGATGTGTTCTAGAGAAGAAGTGTTAATTGTTGAATATTCTGCTAGTGATGAAAGTATCCTGTCAATGTATCCAAGTAGATCAAAGGAAGGGAGGACCGCTTTAATTTGGTTCCTTTAAACTAGGTAATTTGTGGTATCCAAAAGTGTAGTAAAAAAATTGGTTAATTAATTAAAGGTAGAATAGGAGTAGTTTGTTATACTATTTTGGTGTGATGTAGAAGTTGGAATTGAGCTAATACTAATGTTTGAAGGATAAGTTTGAGGTAAACATATGTTGCCATGAATATTTTGCTAGTGGTAGGGAAAAAAAGATGCAGATCTGATACCATTTTGAAATATAGGAGAGTTTTATTGTATGTTTTTTATGATTACAATTTGAGGCTTTGAAGCCTTAATATACACGGTGAAGAACAAAAGATAAGTGAATATATATAGCTTAATAATTTGTGCATATCCAAAAAATCATGTTGATGACCTTACCACTGGTGGTTAAGGTTTTCAGATGTTATAAGAGGAAATTAGGGAAAAAGGAATAAAATAGAACAAAACCAATGCGGATGGCATTTAAATCTTGAGTAATTGACTAAAGGTTGTTTTTGTATTTTTCCATACATGCAGGCGTATTAGATGATGCAAGTGGACAAAATAAATTGCAAAATTTTCTTTTATTATGTGCTAAAAGTAGTAAGAGTCTCAACTAACTACTACTAACAAGAAACTCCAGTGGACACGTCTAGCAAATTTTATTGATTTATAATTAAAAATAGCTTTTTAAAAGGCTAAATCAGTTCAAAACCAATCATTTGACAATTTATCCCCTCTTGGATGGTTGGTAGGAAAAATCAAAATTTAGTACCTCACTTAACTCACAATTCTTTCAAGAAATAACTAAAGAATTTTATGTCTCGAACACTAACAATGTTTTTCTAATTCCATATAAATGAATCACTTCTTTAAAAAAAAACAAATGATCAATGAGGATTTCTATTTATATAATATAAAAATGATTGATGTTATTCATATCTCTTTTACCTAAATAACCCTAAAACAAGCTATATCAATATAATGTCGACAAACAGTTGACTATATATAAGTAAAAGAGTATATAATTTATGTGACATAACCTTAAATTTGAATTTTCTGTTAAGTTATACAACCATAACATATCTTCTTTACATTATATCTTACCATAAGTCAATAAAAGTGCTCATACGCTCATTAATGACTTGCCCCACACATAATTCTCATAAGAATATGTACACATCTTTAAAAAAAAGAATATGTAAAGACAATATTTTTTATAATGGAACAAAAATTCATTAAGCATATAATAGTTACCAAAGTTAATTTCTCATATGCAATAAATATTAATAAATTTAAGACCATCAACATATAATTCTTTAACATTCAAATCTTAACAGCTTAACATTTCAAGAAGTAAGAATAAAATATCTTTAATTCACTACATCTACAACTGTATTCTATTTCTTTGCTTGTATTTAATAACATAAAATTTGAGAAGATTTAATAAACTCCATCTATTTAGTATGACATTTGTTTAGTTTACTTAGTTATTTTGAGTGTTTAAATGATTAGTGACCCCGTATGTATGATAAGTTCCTTGTGCCATATATAATGTTGGTAAGTCTTTAACAATTTCATCAATGCTCCTTAAAATATGCAGGGAATTTGATGTGTGCTTAAGTGATTATACATTTACTCTATAATACTTAGTGATTAATGCTATGAAAAGCTTAAGATACTCATTTTGGTTCATAATTAGTTTTAGGTACAAGTTGGAAGAAAAAGAGCTAAAATAAGTTAAAAACACATTCCTTGAGCCATTTCTTAATGTTCAAACTCATTTGTATTTGTGGCACAAGAAGGTGATGGATTAGGATGAAGATGAGACAAAAAAATGCAAGAAAATGAAGAATTCATCATGACCACAAGATACATGGCCGTGTATAATTTTGTATGTGGCATTTTTAGTGATGCACAGTTAGATGTGTGACACCTAATTTTTGCTATAAATAGACAATTGAGTGGCCAAAAATAATATGAATTGTTTTGAAACATGAAGTGGGATAGAACTGTTACTTATTTGGAATATATGAAGGGCTAATCTTCCTTCTTCGAGTTCGTTGGGGAAATCAAAGCTGAAAAACACATTTGGAATCTCTTCATTGTGTATTGTTGATTCTCTCTCTCTAGAAAATTTTTATGTTATTCTTAGCTTAATGCTTTGGGTATTCATATGTGAATGATTAATATTCTCATTTTTCAATAGATTGCTTATATATGAACTGATTTCCAGAATATGAAATACAATACACAGTAGTTGTGTTTTCAATTTATTTGTGGTAAACTAATGTTGATGAATCATTAGGGATAACATGATATGGGTTAAATAACTGGAGCTTATGTGGTTCTTGCCTAGATTAATCTATTTTTCTATTCCTACTAAATCTAGAGAACTTATTCTAGGTTGTTTGATAGTTAAATTTAGTTAAAGAGCTTATTTTTTTATTAAACAACCTAAGGGAGAATCGAGTTAACAGAACTTATTATTAATAGTTTATAAAAAAGGTGTGAAATTAACAAGATGATGAAGTATGTTTATTTATGTGTAGGTTGAGATTGAACCAAGAACCGAATTCCAAACTCACTCATCAATCTTCCCACTTTCATACTGTTTAATTTGAATTACTTTCATTATTGCAGTTTTACTTCATTTTGTTTATTGCTTCAACCAAATCCCTTCTCCCCATATCCTAAACACCGATTCTTTTCATTACAAAAGCTTTACATACACTCCCTGTGGATATGATCCTTACTCACCACTACTATAAATTTAGTTGTGCAGAGTTAGGTTTTACTTTTTGGTACATTCGACACTTATCAGCATTTCAAGACAATGCTATTAAGTTTCTCATCAAATAGATAATCGGTCTCCACACTTGTATGAGTACAACTTCAATTCCTACATATGAGACGTTAAACT
Organism: Erythroxylum echinodendron; assembly: GCA_027575705.1. Lineage (NCBI taxonomy): Eukaryota > Viridiplantae > Streptophyta > Magnoliopsida > Malpighiales > Erythroxylaceae > Erythroxylum > Erythroxylum echinodendron. Next base: position 10,503,587 of record JANZXR010000170.1, on the reverse strand, counting down.
CAATCTAAAAATTGTTAGAAAAATTGGGCAATACAAATATAATTGCATTGCATAATCTTTCACTCATAATATTAAATACTTTATAAGTTTTAACCTATTAAAACTCTACACTTTTTCTTTTCGTAATTTCAATTAGATGAGTAATAATAATTGAATCTTTAACAAATATTTTATAGAAACCTGCCAAATTATGAAAGCCTCTTAATTCCTTAAATTAGCTACATGTTCAAGAAATATAATCTTTTACATTTAAGATTACATTACTAATGTCATCATATAACTTTTATGTCATAAGCATATGAAGCACACACCCCATATGTTCAATATGCCCATTTAAAATCTTATTATATGTCATCAAAATACATAAAAAAATCTCTTTGTTTAGCACTAATACACAAATCATGCCTTAAAATAAAATGTAGGCTAAAGAAACAATAAATATAATGAACTTATCACCTTATATTAATAAAGGAAATATAGAGAAAAGTATAAGAAAAGGAATTGAAAACTTAAAAGGGTTTTCAAGATTGATTATAGAATGAGAATGGTGTAGGCACCCTACCCTATTTTGTTTAAAAGATTAGTTAGGACTTGGATGAGCTTTGCAATTTTAGGAACTTAAAAGAAAATTTTAAGTCAAAATAAAATAAGGGCACTTTTTTTTTTGGAAAACCTAATGTATGAAACATTAAAATTTTAATTGAGAACAAAAAAATTCTAAAGAAAAGAAATTGATAAAATAAAAAGCTTTAGTTTAGGCTTGTTTAAATAACATGGAATGAATTTTCTTTAAAATTAACAGACTTGCTGATTTGATGATAAGAAAAAAATTTAAAAAGATATGTCTTTTAAGCAAAACCGAAATGTATCTAATCTAAATGAATTTTATTTTAGCGTAAACGATATCCACCTTCCTTATTATTTCATCAATTCCATTAAAATCCTTATGTTTTAAAAGTCTTAAGGAAAGTCCTCATGTTTATACCAAATGATAAAGCAAACACACATAAGAGGGGGGTAAATTATGTGTGACTTAAATTGTTTTTGGAAGTTACTTTTAGTTCATATAAAGATAGAGGCCTATTAAAGATTTAAACAATAGGAGCCTGTCAAACATTTGTAGCCTGTTAAATGACAGGAGCTTGCTAAAGTATGAATCCTTTTGAAACAATAAAAATAAGGCACCTATTAAAATGAAAGGAACTCTCAGCAAATCGAAAACAGAAGGAATCTATTATAAAAGTGAAGGAGCCTCTTACTGAAATGAACACATATAATATAATGCAAAAATATAAAAGATAAAGCGAGAGAGAGAAGAAGGACGCAGTCAATTTATACTAGTTTGGCTTACAACCTAAATCTACGTTAAGTCCCCAAGTATTCAACTTGAGTGTTTCACTGTAAAATCAAGTAGTAATTTGACGAGCCTCTCCAAGCCTACAAGTTAATATTTTTCAATGTTCTTTATCCTTCCATAGTAGTGGTATTTCACTAGCTTCTGCAGCTCTCAAATGAAAATGAAGTTTGGTCGATGTGAGCTTCAGTAATCACTCTTAACAGAATTTCAGTTTCTAACGTATAAGATAATTTTTTACGAAGATATCACTTTCAAGAATGTATATGTTTTTGACAATATAACTTCACAAGCTTTTGTATCGTTTCTTTTGTTTCACAATTACATTGTCTCTTCCTTAAATAGTCAATTTCTTTAACTAGTTGTTGCTTCATCTTGCATCCTTAGTCAATTGGATTTGAATAACTTTTATGTCATTTTTGCCAAAAAATCTTCTAGTAATCATATGGCTAATAAACTTCCTTCATAATTTGTAGGATCATTTCAGATAAACCATTTCTAATAAGGTAAGTTCATAATGAAGGTTCCCGCAAGAAAAAAAAAACATATTTCTTATGATATTTTCTTTTAAAAATAAGACTGTTAATTATACAAGGAAATAAATCCAATTTGAATTTTGAAATATTATACAGTTATCATTAAAATCATTAATCATAATCCTTGAGCTACAATATTCCCCTTTTTTGATCATGATAAGTAATAATGGATATATTTTTTTAAAATTCAAAATGATAAGAGATGATTTTGAAAGATACTTGAGACTTTATGTATTCAGACATAATTAGAAGGAGCTTGTCTTTTAAGAAAGGAACCTATCATTTATGTATCACAGATTTTTAAAAGTTCAACAGTATAATCAATCACAGATATAATTAACAACATCGAGAAATCATATCATATATATGTGGAAATATGCAAAATATATCTCATATAAACTCTCCCCCTTTGTCATTATCAAAAACATACTAAAGGAGTACAAGGAGGAAGTGAGAAAAAATGAAATATGAAAAAAAATGACATAGTTAGTGAGGATTTTTCCTAAGAAGACTTTGCAAATCTAGGACTTGGTTTTGGAGATTGTCAATTTGATCACGTATTTGATCCTAATTTGCGCAAATGTCCCTCAATATTTGTGATACTGTTTATGTCTTAAGGAGGGCTAGGAGCATGTTGTTTTAAAGTAGGACCTACAACTTATGGTATCCTTTCAGACCTCTATTCTGAGATAAGACCCAAGAAATCAGCTACTCTTTCTATTTTCTTCTCCACCTAAATATTATCTTTGAGCTTGCACCCAAACTGGGAGGGGATAGAGGAATGAAACTTACCAGGCTCATACCACATTAGATTTTTAAAAGGAACACCAAAATATGTGAAGATCTTGGTTAATAGTATTCCATAAGGTAGACCTCTAATAGTGTTCTTGTGGCTTCCCTTTTCCACTATAAACTTTAGAATCATTACTGGGAGGTTCATTTTGTTGCCCTTTAATAGATTGTATACTACGTAGGTATTTAGGAGACTACATCTTTCTATTTATTAGAAAAATTGAAGTAGTTGATATTGATGCAAGGCATCGAGGCAATAGGTCTAGATTTCTACATATAAGTCTCCCTTTATAAGCATTCTCAGTATGTAGACATATGAAATCCATAACCTTTCCTAAGTCAAGATCAGCAATGTCCCACTTATGGCAAGGAAGGTTAGTCCTACTTATGGGAGCTATGTTCAAAATGTTTCCTAATATATCCTCTATTATCAAGATATCACATTCCCGTACCTAAGATATGATGGCTAACTTTCCATCGATTTCTTCTTTTCACCTGTGCGTGTAAAAACAACTGAATAATTCATCACACACCGTATCATCCAAATTAAAAAAGTTCTCCCACTCAACGATAACAAAGATGAAGTAAATCACACGTTAATATAGAAATTACTTATAATATACAAAATACACAAGAAGGGGGTTGAATTGTGTATTCTTTTCGTGAATACAAAATCTTTAATATTTTTGATAAGAACTTCTCTAACTTTTTAAAAGAATACCACAAGAGTTATGTGAAAATTGTTATATAGTTAAATCACAAATAACTTCTATATACTTGTTTAAAAACAAAATAGAATAGAGTAAACGGATAGAAAATAGACGCTGCGATTTTTATACTGATTCACCCCAAACCGTGGGCTACGTCCAGTCCTCAGAATTGATATGAGTTTTCACTATACTTTAATAAATTTACAAGTATTCTTTCTTCCCTTCCAGAGCCACTTCAGGTCTCTTTCACAAAGTATTCTTTCTGTTATCTTAGCCTCTCCAGGCTCTTAGCCTTTTCTTTATCTCACTAGAAAGATATTATGAGCTTTTATTACAGTATAGTTAGCTCTCTTTTATCGCACTACAGAATTTTTCTTTGTGAGTATACACTTGAAAGCTCAAAGATCAATAATTGTTCAAAAGGTTTTCAAAAAAGTTGTTCAATCTTTGACTACGACTAGTATTTATAATCTAAGTCTCCAATTGCTTCTTGCATCTTGATAACTATTTCTTGAATCTTGATAATTGCTTCTTAAATCTTGAAGAATCATTATTCAGTTGAGTTTTGTAACTAACTCCAACTAACTAACTATTCAACATACTAGCGTATCTTTTCTTTGTATCGTCTGTGTTTTCCTCTTCTTCTGTGTTTTCACTTTTTCTGTATCTTCTGCTTCTTCTGTGTTTTCACCTTTTATGTATCTTCTACTTCTTCTGTGTTTTTACTTCTTCTGTATCTTCATCTTCTTCTGAGTTTTTACTTCTTCTATATTTTCTGCTTCTTCTGTATTTTCTACTTCTTCTGTATTTTCACTTCTTCTGTATCTTCTGCTTCTTCTGTGTTTTTACTTCTTCTGTGTTTTCTGCTTCTTCCGTGCTTTGTGCTTCTTCTGTGTTTTCTACTTTTTCTGTGCTTTGCGCTTCTTCTGTGTTTTCTACTTTTTCTGTGCTTTGCCCTTCTTCCGTGTTTTGCGCTTCTTCTGTGTTCTCCGCTTCTTCTATGTTTTGTACTTCTGCACACTTAACACACTTATCAAAATAGTTCATTTATTTCTAACATTATTATTATTTAATTGTTATTAAAATTAATCATCGTGAAGTCCTCCTGACTTAACAATCTCCCCCTTTTTAATGATAACAAATAATCATAATTGTAGAAAGATAAAAGTGAATGAACTAATGTTATTCAGATAATGAATAAGAAGACAACAATGAATAATAAGAAGACAACAAACAATATACATATATGCTATCTTCTTTCTTGACTACTCTTCTCTTCTTTCGTCTCTTTTCTTTCCTTTCTTTTGCTTCTGTACTTCATTCTTCTGTATTTTATTTTTCTCCCCCTATTCTTCTAATTTTCTTCTTTCTTATACTTTTCTCCTCTTTCTTCTACTTTTCTCCCCCTATTTGTTATTCATCAAAAAGTTTATCTTAGCTTCTTCATGATTTCAGAAAACATGCATTACATATCGGTTCTGATCAACTTGAGGTCTTCTTCTATTGAAACTCATAGATATGCTACTCCCTCGTGTAGGTCACCAACTCAGTCACTCAGATCATCAACCTTAGTATGAATTTCTTCAATCTCCTTCACTAAGGCTTCCTGACTCCACTGATGAGAATGACTTACTTCTTCCATTCAAATAGTAGGAAATTTTTGAGGTGCACTTGATGGATAAAAGTTTGTAGAAACAAATATTTCTAAAGATAGAACATCTAGTTCAATGATTTTGATGATAGGAGGTTTGAAAGATTGTTTACCTTTAGGGAGATCAAGGTCATTAGGTCTAGGAAGTTGTGGAATAAGTTTTCTAAGAAGGTGAAGGACATCATTAATTGAAGATATAGAACTCAAAGGTCTAAGGTGCATGATTAGGTGCACAAGAGTCTTTAAGTTGACACTGATACTTTCAACCTTGATAGTTCTGTACTGTCTTTTAATCACTCTTCCAACCACCTGAGAAGTTGCATCTGTGGTGAAACGTCCACAATGACTTCTTGATGTTTTTGAAATGTGGTGTGATACATAGATTCCTTTTAATTGCTCTGCATTGCATGCCTCATCTATGTTTCTCACAGCTTCTTGTATCTGCTCTTCTTTAATATCACTTATTTTTCCTTTAGGGTACATCTTCTATTTCCCTTTTTCTATATTGCGTACAATGTTTGAAGCTTTAGGTTGTATATCTGGTATAATCTTGGTCAATGTTCTATTTGTAACTGGGTAGATAGTATACCGATCTTTAGTCATCTTCAACAGATATGGTTCTCACTTTTCATCTCTCAGAATCCTATATAATCTTCTCTCTTCATGATTTAGAAGATGTATAAGCCGATTATTAACCAATATAGGTTCAACTTGTACCTTGACTAACCTTTTCACAGGTTCTCTTATAATGATTGAGCTTCTACTTCTAACAGGTACTATTTCTTCTATCACTTTCATTCTTAAGTCCTCTTTTTGGATAAGACTATAAGATACCACTCTGTGTTCAGCTAATTTTTCCTTTTATTGAACACCAGTTGAAGTAATCTCTTTTTGACTGGTCTTCAACTTCTTATTTTCTTCTACCAGTCTAGAAGGTGGTTAAGATTGGGGTTTCTTCCTTTCAAAATCTAACTTCCTTTTAATTTCTATCTCTTTTGTTGACTTTGCCTGCTGTTCTTGCAAAATTGAGACTAAAGACCTAGTAGCCTGTGGTGCTTTCTCTATCTTTTCAGAATCTTCACCAAGATTCATCCTTTCCCTCTCTTCTGCTCTTGTTGATGGAGAATTAATAACTTTCGTGTCCTTGATTTTTTTACTTTCTCGACATCAAGTGTCTCTCCTTTTCTTTTCAACGATACTTATTTTTCAAATAGATGCACCTGGTTTTCTTCTCTTTATAAAATCGTCTCAGCTTTAGTTACTACCTCTGACGATTTATTCTTCTTTTCTTCTGTATACATTCTTCCTGAGGATTAAGGTTTCTTGTTTTCTGTGGGAGTAACATTTCCACTCATGCTGCATCTGACAGTACGCTCCCCCTCAGTCCTTGCTTTTTCCATAGAAGTTGTATCCTCCTTTTCTTGAGTTTTCAATCCCATTCTACATATAGTTGACGCATTAATAATGCTTTTGATATTCATCTTCATTCTGTTTCCTCTGTTAAGAAGAATTCTAGAATCTCTAAAGATTCTTGTTAGCAACATGCCATAAGGTAAGGCATTAGAATCCCTCTTCGTCTTCATCATATACCTCAAAATCAGGTGTGGAAGATTTATAGCCTGATGATTGAGTAAATAGAACAGGCATTGTTGATCTATCATCGTCACAACGTTCTTCGATCCTATTTTTAGTAGAATACGGTGAAAAAGTATAGAATGTAGAACCCTAGCCTTCGGAACAAGATTTGAAACATTATTGTCCTTCGGGTCACTACTTCCATATACTTGTCGATTTACATGTTCCTTCTCTACACAGCTTTCAGCCATCCATCTAGTGTTATGAGATACCTCTGCTCCAACACATGGACATCCACTGACCTTCTTGATTAACTCCAATGTCATAATAACTGACAATCTATCCACCATTAATACTATAGTATCGTCTACTACTTTCGCATTCTTCCAAAACTCATAAGCTTCATTTAGATAGGCTGCTTCAAGAACTTGAAAAAAGTTTTTCGATCCTGCTGCATCAACTTCTAATTTAATATCCATCTGATTCTTCTTCAAGGAGTTGAAATCAACATGTCTTCCATAAATCATAGCTTGCTCCATTATTATCTATAGACAGTAGAAACTTCTCGAAGAAATAAGGTTAGTATCTGAAGATGAGAATGTAAACCGAGAGGGCTTGATATCAAGAGTAATGGAACATTTTTGTTTGAGATCTCTGCAAAAGTCAATTTTAGAGGATTTCAAGAGTATTCTAGAGTCAGTGATGTTCTGAACCTTTTAAGAGGATTTTCCTTTATATTACCTTCTCAAAAATTACCGTCTGTAACTTACAGTTACTGTGCTCTTGAAAACTTAGGACTTTTTATCTTCCTTCTGTGAAAATCATCTAGGTCATGACGTGTCAGACGATTAGTCACTCAACACTACCATATTCAAGTTTCGTTTGATTTCTTTGAATCTTTCTTCATTCAAAGGCTTAGTGAATATATCTGCCCATTGATGATTTGTCTCAACAAACTGTAGACTAATGATTCCTCTCTGTATATAGTCTCGTAGGAAATGATGCCTAACTTCGATATGCTTTACCCTTGAGTGTTGTATTGGATTCTTCGATAGGTTAATAGCACTTGTGTTGCCACAGAAAATTAGGATTTGTTCTTCTTTTATTGAATAATCTTCTAACTGATACTTGATCCATAATGTTTGTGAGCAACAGCTTGCAGCTGACATATATTCAGCTTCTAGAGTGGATAGAGCAATTGAACTTTACCTCTTACTAGACCATGAAACTAAATTATGGCCAAGAAAGTGACAGCCTCCACTTGTAATCTTCCTATCAATCCTGTCTCTAGTATAATCAGCATCACAATAGCCAATTAACCTGAAATCTTTACCTTTCTCATACATTAAGCAAAGATCAGTAAAACCTGATAGATATCTCAGAATTCTTTTAACAGCAATATAGTGAGATTCTCCAGGATCTGCTTGAAATCTAGCACGCAAACAAACACTAAACAGAATATCAGTCCTGCTTACTGTAAGGTAAAGTAAAGAACCAATAATTCCTCTAAACGGGATTTGATCAACCTTCTTACCTGCGTCATCCTTAGATAAAAGGTTCGAAGGATGCATAGGAGTTGACATAGGTTTCATTTTATCCATTCCATATTTAACCAACAGTTCTTTAGTATACTTCTGTTGATGAATAAAAATCTTTTCTTTGGTTTGCATAACTTGTAAACTAAGAAAGAATTTTAATTCATCCATCATGCTCATTTCAAATTCATTTTTCATTAGTTTTTCAAAACTAGAACATAGCTTTTTAGATGTTACACTAAAAATAATATCATCAACATATATCTATACTATGATGAAATCATTGTCAATACATTTTCTAAACAAAGTCTTATCTACATGTCCTCTACTAAAATCATTTTCAATCAAAAAGGAAATTAGACGATCATACCAAGCTCAAGGAGCTTGTTTCAAGCCATATAAAGCTTTATGAAGTCTAGAGACATAATCTGGTTTTCTAGAATCTTCGAAACTAGGAGGTTGCTTTATATAAACCTCTTCATCTATAAAACCATTCAAAAAGGCACTTTTCATATCCATTTGAAATAGCGTTATATCATGACAAATAGCATATGAAAGCAAAATCTTAATAGCTTCTAATCTAGCTACAGGAGCATACGTTTCATTATAGTCTATTCCTTCTTGTTGATTATAGCCTTGAGCCACTAACCTAGCTTTATTACGACTTACTGTACCTGACTCGTCTAGTTTATTCTTAATAACCCATCTGGTTCCTATAATAGACTTTTTGGATGGTCTGGGAACTAAAGAACTTTACACTTAGTAAATAGGTTCAGCTTTCTTACCTGAAGAGCTTCATTAATTTTCTTAGGCTCTATTTCAGAAATAAAAGCTGCATTTGCTTCTCTTCTGAATTTAGACCTAGTTCTTACACCGTCCGAAGTTTCTCTTATAATCAGATTTTTTGGGTGAGAAGATTTATATTTCCAATCCTTTTTCAGACTAGAATTTTCAGGAACATCTTCTACTTTCTTTAGAGGAACATCTGATGGTGACACATCTTCATTATCAACCAGGGGTACTGCTATGGTTTCATTATCAGTATAATTACTTCTATTTAGTTGAGAACCATCATCAAACTTGACATGAATAGATTCTTTAACATATTTAGAAGCAAAATTATAAACCCTATAAGCTTTAGAAGATAATGAATATCCTAGAAAAATTCCTAAATAGGCCATATAATCAAATTTATCCAAAATTTCTTTTGTATTTAATATAGTACACTTGTAACCAAATGGATGAAAGTAAGATATATTAGTATTCCTTCCATTCTATAACTCATATGGAGTTTTATTCAACCATGGTCGCAAAAGTGTTCTATTTTGAATATAACAAGCCGTATTTACAGCTTTTTCCTAGAAATACTTAGGAAGATTCATTTCACGTAGCATGGTTCTTGCCATTTTTTGAATCGTCCTATTCTTTCTTTCTATAACTCCACTTTGTTATGGAGTTTTAGGAGTAGAGAAATTATGGAAAATTTCATTCTCTTCATAGAATATTTTGAATTTTTCATTTTCGAATTCTCCACCATGATCACTTCTAATTCCAGCAATAGAAATTCCTTTTTCATTTTGTAACTTTTTGGAAAGAACTTTAAAACATTTAAAAGATTCATCTTTATGTGACAAATATAATATCCAACAAAATCTAGTGAAGTCATCAATAATTACAAGATCATACTTCTTTTTGCCCAGACTTAATGTCCTAGTTGAACCAAATAAATCTATATGTAACAACTCTAGAGGTCTAATCGAAGTTACAATATTTTTAGAAGAAAAAGATGTTTTAACTTGTTTTCCTTTATAATAACTCTCACAAACGAAATCCTTATTAAAACTTTTTTTTAGTAAACCTCTTACCAAATCATGTTTAATTAACTTTGGAATATGTTTAAAACTAACATGATCTAGCTTTTTATGCCTGATCAGTTTTTCTTCATCTGTTGATATAAAACAAGAAATATTTTGACTTTGCAAATTTTCTAAATTAATCTTATAAAGATTGTTTCTTTTTTTGGCAAAAAAGAATATAGAACTGTCCTTGTTTTTGACTACATAAGAGTTTTTATTAAAGGATACTTCAAAACCAGAATCACATAATTGAGTGACACTAATCAAATTATGTTTTAAACCTTCAACTAGCAGAACATTATCAATACATGCAAAGGAATCTTTACCGATTGTGTCGATTCCAACTATTTCACCCTGCTGGTTGTCTCCAAAAGTTACAGATCCTCCCTTCTTATTTTGAAGATCTAGGAACATAGATTTTCTTCTCGTCATGTGTTGCGAGCATCCACTGTCCAAATACCATTGGTGCCAGCTACTTTTTCTAATGAATGATATCTGCAGTAGATATTATGTTCTTTTTAGGTACCCAGATTTTCTTGGGTCCTTTAGAGTTAGTCTTAGAATTATTCATAGAACGATAAAAAGAAGACTAGTGAAATTTCTTTCTATAAGGAACAAACTTCTTTTTGTAATGAGTATTGCTTTTAATAAACCCTAGCCCACTCTTATCATTAGGTTGTCGATAATTTCTAATCATGTCATTCATTTTCTTCATACTTTCAGTAAAGGTTGATAAATTTGCTGAAAGAGAATTAATCCTTTGTTTCAACTGACTAATTTCCTCAGATCTATCAATAGAAACTTTTTTCTTCATATTGTCTACTTGCTTCTTAAGACAGACGTTTTCTTTTTCTATCACTTCCTTGTTCTTCAAGTTTTCGACAAACTTTCTTTTTAAGGATTTATACTGCTTTAGTATAACATGTGAATCTTCTAACAATTCTAAATATGCATCTTGAAGTTCATTAAAGTTACAAGTTACCTTCTTATCACGCTCTTTTTTTTTAGCTACCAAACATATATTTTCTTGCTATGACGCTTCTGAATCAGAATTAGATTCGAATGAATCCAAATCTTCCCAAGTTGCTATCATACTCTTTTTATTTTCTTTATTCTTCTACGGTTCTCTTTTAAGCAATGGACATTCAGACTTATAGTGTCCTGGTTTGTTACATTTAAAGCAAATGATAGAGGTCTTGTCGTTCTTGACTTCTTCTTTGCTATTTTTCTTAAAAGAAAAATTTTTACTTCCTCTTGCTTTCTTTTTCCACATCCTTCTAATCTTTCTTGAAATGAAAGATAATTCATCAGCATCTTCACTTGAATCGTGATCAGATTCACTGGTATCATCATTCTTGACTTCTTCGATCTTTAATTCTTTTGATGCAGAACTTCTATTTCTTTGAGTCTTATGATTTTTCTGACCAGCCTTTAATGCTATAGATTTGTCTCTTTTAGTTTTATCTTCAACATCAAGCTCTACTTCATGTATCTTTAAAGAACCAAGCAATTCGTCTAGCTTTATTTTTCTCAAGTCCTTGGCTTCTTGTATTGCAGTGACTTTGGGTCTCCATCTTTTCAACAGGCTTCTGAGAATCTTCCTGATATGGTTTTGATTATCGTAGATTCTCCTAAGAGCTTTAAGTCCATTAACGATAGTTTGAAATTGTCCAAACATATGATCAATAGACTCATCTTCTTTCATTTTAAATAGCTCATACTGATGTATAAGAATACTGATCTTGGACTCTTTCACCTGATTTGTGCCTTCATGTGCGATGGATAGAGTGTTCCACATCTCCTTCATAGTTTTGCATCTATAAACTTTATCATATTCACTTCTGCTTAAAGCACAACTAAAAAAGAATTTGGCCTTTGAATTTAGTTGAAATCTAGCTTTGTGATCAGCTGACCATTTGTTACGAGGAATGGTATCTATTAGTACGTATTGTCCATTCTCGATGATATCCCAAAAATCAATGTATGTGGATTCTATAAAGAGCCGCATCCTATCTTCTAATAATGATAATCTTCACCATTGAATGCAGGAGGTCTTGTGACGGATGCACCTTCAACTATAAAAACATGTGATTTAGCCATGGATCTTTATCCTCTCTTTGTAAAGGTGGTTCTTGGAAACTGAGCTCTGATACCAATTGAAGCAAATCATACATTAATATAGAAATTACTTATAATATACAAAATACACAAGAATGGGGGTTAAATTGTGTATTCTTTTCGTGAATACAAAATCTTTAATATTTTTCATAAAAACTTCTCTAACTTGTTAAAAGAATACCACAAGAGTTATACGACAATTTTTATGTAGTTAAATCGCAAATAACTTCTATATACTTGTTTAAAAACAAAATAGAATAGAGTAAAAGGATAGAAGATAGATACTGCAATTTTTATACTGGTTCACCCCAAACCGTGGGCTACATCCAGTCCTCATAATTCGTCTTAGTTTTCACTATACTTCGACAAATTTACAAGTATTCATTCTTCCCTTAGAGAGCCTCTTCAGGTCTCTTTCACAAAGTATTCTTTCTGCTATCTTAGCCTCTCCAGGCCCTTAGCCTTTTCTTTCTCTCACTAGAAAGATATTGTGAGCTTTTGTTATAGTAGAGTTAGCTCTCTTTTATCGCACTGCAAAATTTTTCTTTGTGAGTATACACTTGAAAGCTCAAAGATCAACAATTGTTCAAAAGGTTTTCTGTTGGCCCCCGAAATATTTTTGTCTAATTAAGCATAATAGTTATGGAATAAGTATGGAATTTGAATTTTCGCCTTAGCATGAATTATAAGGTCATGATAGAATTATTATTGAGGTTAATTAATTTTTTTTGTGTTAGTAGGGTTTTGTTACATTGGTTAATTAAATTAAAGTAGTAAGAATTTGTAAGGGTGAATATGACTTTTAACACTCATTAAGGGCATAATGGGAAGAGGAAAAGAGTGTCTAGCACATTAAAAGGAATAAAGGCAATCTTGGTATGTCACTATGTTAAGAAAGTCAAGAAGCATTAAAGGAAGGCTAGGAATGACTTTTAATACTCATTAAGGGCATAATGGGTAAAGGAAAAATGTTGTCTTGCATTAAGAAGAAGAAAAACGAAATTTAGAGAAGAAAGGAGTGAAAAACGTGAAAGAAGAGAGAGAGAGAGTCGTGAGAGAAGCTAGAAAAAGGGAGGAAAATTGTGGGAAACTTGGAAGGAAGAAGAAAAGAAGAGGAAATAAACTTGTTGGAGGTAAGTTTTCATCTTTCTTCTTGTTTGGTTTGATAAAGGAAGTAGAGAAAATGGGTTTTTGTGTGTCGGGAATGAATGTGGAAGAAGATAATTCAAGGGGAACCCATTTGATCTTAGGGTTTCCAAGTTAGGTTTTGGGTTTTCTAACCTAGATGGACTATCGGTAGGTTAGGTTTAAATTCAATTTTAGCATTTCTTTTATTCTTGAAGTTTTATGAATTTTCACTTGAATATGGATTAAATAGAATTTGGTTTAATTGAAGGGAATCAAGAAAACCTTACTCAAGAGCAAGAGGAAAGGCAATATTAAGCTTGATTTTTTAGCAAAATTAGGTGGGTAATTTATTTATAGTTATTATGTAATGGGCAATATGCCTATGTGGGTGTATATGCTTGAATTGCCAAACTTTGAATTGCTTTGACGTGGAAAATGCATTATAATGTGTTCTATGTTATGCATTAAAAGATATATGACATTTTGATATGATTGAATTGTGAGTATGATTATGCTATGCCTTGAAATGGTATCATGGCATTTTGATTAAATGGAAAGAAGAAAAAGCATGAGAATATGAACTTGTGATTGATTAAATTGAGTATGAAGATTAATTGTGTTTGGGCAAGAGAGGAACCGTTTTCTAGTCACGTCCACGTTGACATAAGCCTTCTCCCGGCTGCCCGTTTGTGGCATACGAGATCTGAAAAGTGGACTCGTTTCATTCACGGAGTAAACATCGGTTTCTCTGTTTTGTTCCACGGAACTCTCGAGCCATTTGTTTATGCATTTGCATCTTTGATGTGTTAAGTTTTGATGAAGATATGTATTATGCTTTGATGTTAAATCATATCCAATATGTTTTATGTGATGATGTATTGAGTTAAGAATTATGAATGTTGAAGTTACATTGTTGGGTTAAGATAAGATGAATATGCTTATGTGTTTAGAAGCATGTATATATATGTTTGATTATATGGCTCATTGCCAATGGCTATAAATATATTATCCACTGAGCTATGTAGCTCAACCCAATATTTTTCCCACTCCTCAGGTGTAGATCGAGAAGATCGGTGATCCTTGCAAGGCATCAAACTCTAAGATAGCTGAAGTCTTTTGCACTAAGTTAGTGAACATTTTTGGATAGTTTTAGAGGCATGTCAAACATAAGCATCTTTTATATTTTTGTTTTAAGTTTTGATGTGCATATTGACATGTAACAAACTTTGACTGTTTTTAAAAATGAGAAAGTGAGATTGAATTCCTTTCTATGTCTAATTTTGTTATATTTGAAGATTGGGATAATGAAACCTACATGTGCATGTTCTTCTCTGTTGAAATTGCCAAGGTTTTTTGTATAGCATGTTAGAATTGGAGAGATTGTGTTCTGAAAGAAAAAGAAAATATAGAGGAAGAGTATCGTCTGTGATGATATCACACACAAACGTAAAGGAAAAATATAGAGGAAGAGTATTGTCTGTGATGATGTCACACACAGACGCAAAGGAAAAACACAAACGAAAGGAATCGTCTGTGATGATGTCACATGCAGACGCAATGAAAGGCAGACACAAATGAAAGGCAGACGCAAATGAGAGGCAGATGCCAATGAGAGGTAGACGATAGGAGGTTAAACCAAGACGATAAAAGTCAAAGACAAACGATAAAACACAGATAATAGGAGGTCAAACCCAGACGATAAATGTCGAAGACAGATGATAAAACATAGACGATAGGCCAAACACAGAAGAAGAAATTAAGAAGTTATGCTAATTGACCCGAAGCATGTTCATATGCAGATTGGGGACTTACCAATGCTATCTTTTGACATATTTGGGCTAGAATGAAGATGAGCCAAAAAGGGGTTAGTTTGAATGCAAGTGGTTGTGTAAAAATACTAGTATCCAAATGCGATAGTCGGGCTCCAGAAACGGGGTCCGACATTTTCAAAAAAGTTGTTCAATCTTCGATTACGACTAGTATTTATAGTCTAAATCTCCAACTGATTCTTAAATTTTGATAACAGCTTCTTGAATCTTGAAGAACTGTTATTCAGTTGAGTTCTATAACTAACTCCAACTAACTAACTGGTCGACGTACTAGCGTATCTTCTTCTTTGTATCGTTTGTGTTTTCCTCTTCTTCTGTGTTTTCACTTCTTCTGTATCTTCTGCTTCTTCTGTGTTTTCCCTTCTTCTGTATCTTCTACTTCTTCTATGTTTTTACCTCTTCTGTATCTTCTGCTTCTTTTGTGTTGTCACTTCTTCTGTATCTCCTGCTTCTTCTGTATTTTCTACTTCTTCTGTATTTCACTTCTTTTGTATTTTCTGCTTCTTCTGTGTTTTCACTTCTTCTGTGCTTTCCGCTTCTTCTGTGTTTTCTACTTTTTCTGTGCTTTGCGCTTCTTCTGTGTTTTCTAATTTTTCTGTGTTTTGTGTTTCTTTTGTGTTTTGTACTTCTGCACACTTAACACACTTATCAAAATAGTTCATTTATTTTTAACATTATTATTATTTGATTGTCATCAAAATTAATCATCGTGAAATCCTCCTGACTTAACAAAAGAAAGTAGAGAGAGGCATATCAATATAATCGAACATGTAAGGAGGAATAATGCGTCCAACAACCTCTTTTCTTTTCTTATACTGTATTTCAGAGTGGGCTTCATCTTCCATTGATTGGAATGATTTTATTTTTGATGAAAACTTTCCCGTCTTACAGACCATGAGTTTCTTGGATCTTTTTGCTCTCGGGATTTCTTCAAACAGGTCTTGTTCTATAAATAGTTCATCCTTGATGATGACTTCCTCAATGTTTTCTTCAACCACAGACTCTTTGCCTTTTCTTTTCTCTCCCCTTTTCCTTTTTCTTAACTTATCCTCTTATTTTTCTTATACCTTACAAGTTTCTTTTTCTAGAGCTTGTTTTGTAACAATTCCTCTATTTCGTGGTCTTCTTTCCAACAGAGAAGATTCTTCATCTGAACCATCATCATTTATTGCCCAAATCCCTTTAGGTGCTTTCTTCTCTTTTAGACCATGTTTAGGATTTTCGAAAGTTTTTAGGATAGGAATGGGTAGGGAGAGAATAGGTAAATGGAATCTTACATTTTTCAGTAACTCCCCCTTACTATAAATCTCTTCTTCTTCTTCACTTCTTTCATTTCTTTTCCTCTTTATTCTTCTTCTTCTGAGTCAGAAGTATATTGTTTTATTTCTTCTTTGTCATCTAAAGAGGAATTAGGATAATCTAGAGACAACATAGCAATAATCTTCCTTTTCCTATCTTTTGGGGTCTGATTTGGTATTTCTAAAGTTTGGATGTTTAAGAAGACGAAAATAGGTTTGGTAATACCAAATAACCTATAATGGGAGACAAAGATGAGGAATCAGAAGTAAAAGTTTATTCATGATGAGGTGTTTTGTCATGACTAGAAGTTGAGGACAAAAATTTCTTCTGTCCTTTTGATTTTGCTCTTATCATTTTAGGAAAGCTTGTGAAGTATGAGAGGGAAAAATAGGAGGCAATGTAGAGAGTTAGGGTGTAGAGAGAATAATAGGGAAGACGAGAGAAGTTTGCTTAGGGTATACTAAGTGATTTTTAAGCGTTGATTTCATGAGAGAATGAGCAGTCGTATAGACCAGAAGATGAAGCGTAATTAGTTGCATATCTTCTAGCAGATATGTACGTAGAGTTATGAGACTACGTGCGTATTTTTTAAAAAGTTTGAAATGATGCCATTAATGACTCCCTATTTACGTGTCACTTAAAAGTTAACCCAAAAGAAGCCTTAAAAAGAAGAGGAGCCTTCTAAAATGAAAGGGCCTTTTAAACACTAAGTAGCCTATTAAACCAAGAGAGAGTTTATAAGGAAACAGAATAGACGGAGCCTACTGAATGAAATGTAAAGATAAGTAGTAGAGAATATTCTTGTAAAAATAATTTCAGAGAGTTTGCACATACCAAACTCTTTTCTTAACAAAAAAAATCTATTTTCAGAGAGTGGCTTAGTAAAAATGTCAACTATTTGATTCTCAATATTAACATGCAAAAGATCAATGGCTCCTTCTAAAATATGATCTCTAAGAAAATGATGTTTAGAATGATGCATAGGATTTTTAGAAAGATTTATAGCACTTGTATTATCACATAATATAGGAATATGAGAAACGTTTAGAGAAAAATCTTTTAGTTTATTCTTCATCCATAAGATTTGAGCACAACAGTTGGCAGCTGCTATATATTCTACTTCAGTTGTCGAAAGCGTTATGTAATTTTTCTTCATGCAGGACAAAGATACTAGAAATCCTCCAAGAAATTGACAATAACCACTTGTTCTTTTTCGATTGACTTTGTCAATTGCATAATCTGCATCATAATAGCCCACAATCTCGAATGAATCATTTTTTGGAAACCATAATCCATTAAACTACAATGAGTGAACCTTCTAAGATAATATCTACCTCATATCAAATAACCCCTTCAATACAACTTTAAAAGGATGCATTAATTATTAATAACTTTACAACACATATGCATTTCTTCCTTGATAATTTTATTTAACCATTTTTCTTTTTCTTTTTCTTTTCTATATTTCTTTTGCCTTTTCTTTTCTCTGTCATTCTTTTTAAACATTGAAAGAAACTACATTAACATGGGAATTTCAATGATATGACCTAAAATAATATCCCACCCATATATATGCATACCCCCACAATTAGAATTTTGTACATCCATAATGTCAGGCCCCGTTTTTGGAGCCTGGCGATCATATTCGGATAACATACATTCACCAATTATACTTGCATTCAAAACTCCCCTTTCTAAGCTCAGCTCCGCTATTCGAATAGTCGACTTATATGATGATAGTTGACTAGTCCATTTATCCATTTCAACCTAAATATCTCAAGGAACAGCGTTGGTGAGTCCACACTTTACATATGTACATGCTTCGGGGCTATTCGCATAACTTTTTCTTTAGGAATCCAATTTAGGGTTTATTTAGATATTTTAAAAGAAGACTTCAAGAGCTACAACTTTCATGAAGACCTAAAAGACCATTTGTATCTTCTGAAGGGTTGAAAATAGGGCAGAAGATAAACCGTGAATAGTAACTTAGAAGAAGTTGTGAACAGTAACATAGAAGAAGTCTGTGAATAGTAACACAGACGAAGTCTATGAATAGTGACAAAGAAGAAGTCCACGAACAGTAACAGAGACGAAGTCTGTGAACAGTAACATAGACGAAATTCTTCAACCTACAAAACTTCTTAACTCCTTCTTATAATCCTTGGCCTATGATTTGTGTTCTATCCTCTGTAGTTGACTTTTATCTTCTATGTTGATCACTTACCGTGGTGTATCCTCTGTGTTGACCCCTCATCGCCCGTGGTGTATCCTCTGTGTTCTATCTTCTATGTGATGACGTGTCTTCTATGTTCTGACGTCATTACAGATGATACTTCTACTCTCTATTTATCCTTGCCTCTGTGTTCTGACGTCATCACAGATGATACTTCTATTCACTATTCATCCTTACCTCTGTGTTCTGACGTCAGCACAGACGATATTCTCCTTCTAAATTTCCCTTGCCTATGTGTTGTGACGTCATCACAGACGATATTCTTCCTCTGTATTTTTCCTTTGCATCTACCTTATTTAATGCAGCCATCAACCTTCTCAACCGCTCTCATTCATTTAAATCTTAGGTCAGAAATACGCAAATGTAAACATCAACCGCTTCTCAAAATCCTCAAAATCGTTTGATCAACACATACAAAGTGAAACTTAATAGTGTTCATAATCATGCGCAGATCATACATATATTTCATTCATCCCCAAATGAATATTTGTTTTACAAGGCTTTAATAAACTTACAAGTCATAATACATCAGTACACTTAAACTAATAAAACTTGAAAGGTGGCTAAAGCCATAAGTTCTCAAAAATAAATCTTAAGAATACAAAAGAAAATATGCAGACTGGGGTGCGGCCCTGTCTCTTGACTTACTCACTTTCTTGTTCTTCTCCTGAATGGGACGGAATTTAGAGGGGGGTGAGCTTAAAACTCGCGAGTAACAGGTTTATAATTTAGAAACAAGCAGAAAACCTTTTTGCACAAACAAATCTTGTTCAGTTACAAATCGTGCATGCATTCATCTTATCAAACAAATCATGAGCACATCAGAATGGTTTGGGTGGATCCAAAACAGAACGTACTACA
>JANZXR010000170.1:10458162-10479220 GCA_027575705.1 Erythroxylum echinodendron | reverse complement strand
AAATGGTGAGAAAGTGATTTTCAGAGGAGACAGAAGAACATCAGCACCCAGAATTATTTCAGCTCTACTAGTTGACAAAATGATGGAAAAAGGGTGTGAAGCCTTCTTGGCACATGTTGTGGACACTAAGGTGAATGGAGGGAAGATAGAGGATTTCCCCATTATGAGGGAATTTCTAGATGTGTTCCTAAAGGATTTGCCTGGGTTACTACCAGTGAGGGAAATTGAGTTTGCCATAGACTTGATTCCAAGAACTACACCCATTTCTATACCACTGTATAGAATGGCTCCAGCTGAACTGAAGCAGCTTAAGGAACAGTTGGAAGAACTGTTAGAGAAGGGATACATAAGGCCAGGTTCATCACCTTGAGGAGCTCCTGTTCTATTAGTCAAGAAGAAGGATGGAACATGAAGGATGTGTATATATTACAGCAGACTCAACAAGGTGACTATTAAGAATAATTATCCTCTACCTCGGATTGATGACCTATTTAATCAGTTACAGGGAGCAAAAGTCTTTTCCAAGATTGATCTCAGGTCAGACTATCATCAGCTCAGAATTAAGGAGTCTGATGTAAGTAAGACAACTTTTAGGACTCGGTATGGACATTATGAGTTCCTAGTCATGCCATTTGGTTTGACAAATGCTCCAGCTGCATTTATGGATCTTATGAATAGGGTCTTTAAGGAATATCTGGATCAGTTTATCATAGTGTTTATTGATCACATTCTGGTGTATTCCAAGAGTGAAAAGGAACATGAAAAGCATCTCAGGAAAGTGTTACTGACACTGAAAGAGAAAGAGCTTCATGCTAAGTTTAGCAAGTGTGAGTTTTGGCTTCGTGAAGAGATATTCCTTGGACATGTAATCTCGGAAAAAGGGGTTCATGTGGATCCAAGGAAGGTTGAAGCAATTGTGAATTGGGAAGCACCCAAGTCGGTGATAGAAGTGAGAAGTTTTATGGGATTGGCAGGTTATTATAGAAGGTTTGCGGAAGGATTTTCTCTAATTGCTGCTCCGATGACTAAGTTATTGAGGAAGAATCAAAAATTTGTCTGGAGTGAGGAATGTTAGAAAAGATTTGAGAAGCTCAAGAGAAGATTGACAATTGCTCTAGTGTTGATGTTACCTACTGGAGAAGAGGGCTATACATTGTACAGTGATGCCTCAAGAAAGGGTTTAGGCTATGTATTGATGCAAGGAGATAGGGTGATAGCTTATGCTTCAAGACAATTGAAGCCTTATGAATTAAACTATCCGACGCATGATCTAGAATTGGCAGCAGTGATATCGTCTGTGTTACTGTTCACAGACTATCGTCTGTGTTACTGTTCACAGACTTCTAAATAGACAGAAATGAGATGATAGAAAAGAGACGAAGGGAAGCCAAAATTGAGACACAAGCAATGAGACAATAAAAATAATAGACCCTTCAAAAGATAAAGTCGACCTCAAGGTCTTCATGAACGTTGTAAAGATTGAAGAGCTGATACTAATAAAAGAGGAGTTTTGAGAAGATAATCCTAAATTAATCAAGGTGTTATCTCTGGAAAATAACTTTCGTGGTAAGACATTCTGCATGCATGAAACTAACAGAGTATGGTATCAGAGCAAGCATGAATAATCAGGTAAGTCTGAGTCAGGCTCTGATAACAGGGCTTGACAGATTGTGGTATCAGAGCAAGCATGAATAATCATATATGAGGAGTTAGGCTCCACAAGCGGGGTCTGACATCTATCATTTTGTTAGGTCTCCATAAACATGTTAGAGCTAGAACTAGCACTGGTGCCAGGTTGCAAACGACTTGCCAAATTAGTATTTGGGACTTTCTTGAAAAAAATAAAAAAAATGCCTTGTTTTTTGATATCCTACTTTTCATTTATCATGAAAACCAAAGGGGATCATATTTGTAGTATGAATGTCATTCTCTAAGATTGAACTATGCATCTCTCCATGAGCTAGGTGTTCTGTGTTCCTTGTTTTTTAGTCTTTGTATAGTTATCTAATACTTTTGAGTGATTATTAGAAAATTTATGCATGAGTCATGTTTCCAATTATGGTTATGTGAATTAATGTTAACATATAATCTGCTAGTGAAGGTAGTCTTTTGAAATGTTTACCAATTGAGCTACTTCTATAATTTTGTTATCTCCTTTCATATAATCTTGACCAAGCACATAATCAACACTTTTTAAAGTAAGTCAGATGTTTCCACCTCAGAGTCTTTTCTCTTAATTTTAATTAACTTCTTCTTGGATCCTAATACAAGAACACCTATTTCAATGCTAATGTTCACAAGTATCAGAAGTATTATGAGTGAAATTCTTAGAAATACTACTTAGTTTCAAGTTCCAATATAAATATCTTTTATTGTTGAAAAATTATCCCTTTATTCTTATAAATTTCATTATAAGCAACCTTTTTGTTTTTATTCAAACGCTGAAAAAGGTGGTTGAAAACCTATGTGATGGAGGTCAAAGGGAATTATGTCTAAAGTAAACTGAAATATAAGTTTGATATTCATCAAGTTTAATATGTTCCTCAAGTAGAAACATAGGGTCATATGGACACCACGAATACAACCATAGCCATCATGTTTAAAGTATACTTTGACGCTATATATAAACTTTTGGATGTAGCTAAATGCTTTCTCTCCCTGCTTTTATGTGTTATTCATATATATGTTGATTGAACGGGTAGACAAAGCCTACTCTGGAGCTTCTTTTACATTCAAGTGATGAGGAAGTGCTCACAAATGCATGCTGGGAACTATTGAATCTCTTTAATGGAACTAATGACAAAATTCAAATTTTTATTGAGGTTGGTGTCTGTTCTAGACTTGTTGAACTTTTACTTTAAGTTAGAGATGATAGAAAAACGCCATTTGTTTTAATTATGAATGTTTATTTTCGTTGTATATAACAGATAATAACACATCACTCTAGAAAATCAACCAATTATCAATGACAAGAAATAAATCTTCAACTTGTAGCAACAAACAATATAAGAATAAGAAACTTAACAATGAAACAAACACCGAGATTATAATAAAAACCATAAAGTGTAGAGGGAAAAATCACAGGACAAACTGAGAAGCAAATTCACCATACTAAAAAAAGACTTATAAAAAAAAACTTGATCTCTTATGCTATAATAATGTTTCACAAAGTTTTAGGATTGAAACCAAAGTTGATATCACAATCAATAATCACTTAAACCAATTCCAAAACTGATCAAACAAGGTTAAGCACATAACACCATTTGCTCTCTCTTTGTTTGTCTGCACTTTTGGACCTAATAGTTATACTCTTTACAAAAGCCTACGTGTTTTTCTCTTTTATATCACAAAATAAGTTTTTCTACACTGTACACAGTCATTTACATAGTTTTGTAAGTGATCATATATCTTCAGCACTGCCTCACTCCCAATTATACCTGATTACAAAGAGTTAGATGACCTCTACACATGGCTATGTATCTTTATATAGGCATATATAGGACCGTGTATATCTTTGAACTTCATGCATTCATTCATACGTTTAAAAAGATTTACATGATTGATCCACACCATTTTGTAAGTCAAGACATAAGTTTGTAGCACTTTACACAATTATATCTCTTCAAAAGATATTTTTCCATCTTGTCTTCACTTATTCATCATTTCCATGACTTATAAAGGTATATATGGTCATCAAAAGGCTCAAAATAGGGTTAGAAACTTAACAATCTCCCCCTCAAGCCTAAATATGGGGAAGATGCGTTATTCTCCATCATCTACTTGAGATAGATCCCAATAAGCTTACTATATAGCTTATGTTTGTTTTCAGGAACCACTTTAGTCACTATATTAGTACCATTCAAATCTGTATGAACCTTCTTCAACAATAATTGTTGCTCTTCTATCATAAACCTTAACCAATAATATCTAACATCTATGTGTTTTGTACAAGAATGATACATAGTATTTTTGCTCAAGTCAATAACACTTTGACTATCACAAAATACTACATAATCTTCTTGCTTCACATACAACTTGTGAAGGAATATTTTTAACCAGAGCATCTCCTTACAAGCTTTTACCATAGCTACATATTCTTCTTTAGTCATAGATTTTTGTAGCTTGGATTTCCATGGGATGGCTCACCCTATAAAATTGAACAAAAAACCTGAAGAGGATTTTCCTCTATTAAGTTCTCCAGCCATATTTTCATCTGTAAAACCTTTTAGAATTGGCTCACCATTACCGATATGTGCTTAATTGATTATGAATTTATTTCATAACACTTAGTGGTTATTGCTATAAAAAAGCTTAGGATACTCACTTTAGTTCATATACGGTTCTAGGTACAATTCGGAAGCTAAAGAGCTAAAGTGACTCAAAAGCACTATATTTGGGTTGTTTTTTGAAGAATAAATACTCACTTGTCTTCACAAAATAAGACGAAGAAAATTAGAGTAAGAAGAAGAAAATAAAATTTAAAAAAAATGAAGAACATTCAGAATGAATGAGTGAAAAGAGCTGCTCACGGCTTGGATGAGCTTGCATAGGTATAAGACACTCTCCCACGCACATGTAAGGTGTCTTACAGGCGTGAAAAACCTCTCACACCCTTGAGACATCACTCATGGTTGTGAAAGGGCATGTATGACTGTGAGAGAGAATCCAGGGCTGTAAGAGGCCATACACACTCGTGACATAATGCCACCTCACCTATTTTTAACCTAGTTTTTAGTATAAAGCAAAATGTGTTATGACAATCAAAGGTTTATGAAAGTCTTTACTATTCTTGACTAATAGAAGAGTGAAGCTTCAAGAGAGCATGAAGAGGGCAACAAAAGCTCTTAACTGTGAGAGGCCCATGGTTTTTCATCCTCTTATTCTTTAGAAGATTCGAACACATCAATTATCCTGAATGAGCTACTATACTTCGGATTCTTAATTACATCATTCATGTTGAATGTCATTTGATCATCATCAATCTAAAAGATAGAGTTCTTTTCCTAAACATCTCCCTAAGATTTTTCGATGTTCAAATATAGTATATCAAGAACTGGTGAATAAAAGGGAGGGTTGGCATTATTTTATTCAACCTCTTCTTTGAATTATTGATCTTCTCTAAGGTTAGGTTTAGTTTGATTTATTGCTGATTCTTTTAGTTCTACCCCATTCCTACGAGTGATAGCCTAATATGGCTCTATTGAATTTACATCCATCCTGCACAAACATTTTTTCACAGTTTGCTTACAAAATTCCCTGGAGAGCTGGCCTATTTAAAATTCTAAATTGTGAATAGAAGAGGCATGATCTTCTGCTACTTACTCAAACTTCTCTTCCAACCTCTTCTGGTTCTCTTCCATATCCATGAGCTTATCTATGATTTTGTATAGCTTGGAATCCCATGAACTGGATTCATCATGTTGAAATTCAAATAGGTCTTGATGTCCCATGTGAGTACTTATATTGTTGGACCAATAGAAATCTGGGTGGTCACTACCTCCCCAAAGTGTACGGGTTTATATAAAGATGATGATTTTCCCAACCAAATTGGAGCTCATTGAATTATACAAGTGTCCCTTGTTCCCTATAATACACATCCTCCATGATCATTCTTTTTATCTCTTCTTATAATTCAACTATTCGGATGTCTCATTCTCACTCTAGGAAGTCTTAATGTGTCTTTACTTTAGCCCCAATTTTTTTAATTTAAAAACAAAAGACCTTAGAATAAAAAACTAAACTAATCGCCTCCCTGACAACGGTGCCAAAAACTAGGCCGTAGGTTTCTATATGACAAGTTTTAATATTTTTAATCTCGATAATACCACAAGTGGACGGGTCGTTTGCGTAGTATCTAAGGTGTCGATCCAATAAGGAGGGTTAAGATATTCCTAAAATCTAAGGTTGAAGACTATTAAAAAAATCTTTAATAGACAATAAAATAATACATAAGAATTAAATAATTCAAATAAACCAAATCAAATAACAAAACAATAATTGATGATTAACACTTAATGAAAACCATCAGAAACAACAATTAATAATTTCAAATTAAAAATCAATAACAAATAACATAAATTAATTTATTTGTTGAGCAATGATAGCACACCCTAGAATTCAACCTAGTGAATTAACTAAAAAAGAGAGAGGAAAAATTACCTATATTTAATCCTAACCTAACCACTTATGATTTATCGAATTAATAGTTCTAGATGGTCCGAGGGTCAATTACTTTCTCTCAAGTTAAAATTTAACCCTAAAGCATAAAACCTAATTAGATTATGGGAAGTTGTAATCTCTCAATTAACAACCTATCCAAAACCTAATCATTTCTTAAGCTCTCTAATAAACATGTGGAAACCTGATGTGATCTCTCTATACACGATTTACCATCCTGATTTAATTCTGAATCTATTAAATTACCTATCTCTCATTAGCCCAATTTAATCTTTTTTTTCTCAATTCACCATCTTAATTTATTATCAAGATATGAAGTGTAGAATTAAACCATAATTAAATTGATAAACCCATAAAATAATCAGATTTTATTAAATCAAAAATAATATTCCAAAGGTAAGTACAGAACATTAATCACAATTCAATTCTATCATCAAACTATATATCCCAACTCTATAATCAAATAAAAATGAAATACATAGGAAATAGAACTCGAATGGACGATGGGAGGCCACGACTTTAGAAATCTTCTTATTTCGGGAAGTATGTCGAGTTTGCATCGTCTTCCTTCAGCTCTTTCTTGATCTCTCAAAGTTCTCTCTTTTAGGATTTCATCCTGGTAGCTGATCAAAAGCTCCCTCTTTCTGTTCTTGTTGTTCTATTATGTTTGTTTGTGTTTAGGGCTGAACTAGGGGTTTTTAAGGGCCCGAAAGGTCCAAAAAATTCCTCAAAATGTGAAGTTTAAAAGTGGTTACGCATCTGCCCGATGCAGGCGCATCTACATAACACAGGCCACGATCGTGGCCTTCGTTAGGCCTTTCTGTCCACGATCGTGTACTATCAGGCCACGATCGTAGGTCATTGTGTCGGCCTGAATGTCTTCCGAAATTCCTTCATTCTTTAATATTAACCTTTAAGCACCAGCAAACACATCAAGATACCTCATAAACATAATATTTAGGCTCAAAAGCTTGTACTAACCCCTAAAACATTTAAAACACAAATGATTAGCAAACACAATTCTAACATAAATACATACTAAATGATTGAATTAATAGCTAAACACTTATAAAACTATGTCCTAAAAGATTATACAATTTACACTTATCAAGTAGCTTCCTGATGTTGATTTAGAGGTTACATCGACACCAACGACCTGGTTAAGCATTCCTTCCTTGTATTTGTTATTTCTTTCTCTTCTTATGAATTGATTATGTTGTCTTATGCATATGGATTTGGGTTTTCTGTATGAATCATCATATTATCGTATAGTTCAATTGTTTAAGTATGAACCCGTAGCCAAAATTTCAATATAATCCGTAATTGTTATATTTGAGATTCATTTATAGCGACTAATGGTTTGTAATCATTAGGGATAACATAAACTAGGTTGAATGACTCGAGGGTATGTGTTTGTTGCTTAGATTAATTAGTTTTCCTAATTCGTAATGCAACTACCTAATTAACTCTAAAGATCGTATCCAAGGTTATTTGGTAGGTTTAATTAACGATTGTATCTTAATTAAATATGACCTAAGGAAAACTCGGGTTAATAGAGCTTATCGTTAACCTAAGATTAATATTTCAAGAAGAGGTAAAAGAGCAACAATTCAATCAAATATGTTTAATTAGATTATAGGTTGATATTGAACCAAAGGACTAGACTCCTGAAGAATTCATTACTTTCATCATTTTTGAAAGTTTTCTTTAATTTGCTTTTGTTAGTTTGATTTGTTTTATTTTCTTATTTTAAACCAAACCAAACCCCCACTTAAAACCTAAACACCTATTAATTTTATTTCAAAAGCTAACCGAATACTCTCTCTGGGATCGACCTAGACTCACCACTGCTATTATAGTAGGTCCAGTTTATTTTGTGTAGCGTTATGATGCGTTGCTGTCAATTTTGGAGTAGTTTTTGGGGAGTACGGTGTTTTAGTTTTTTTAATTGATTTTAGTTGGTGTTTTGTATATTTTTGTTTGCAATTTATTTCTTTTTAATTATTTCATAATCTTTTCACTTTTTTCAGTGTTTATTGTGTTAGAAAAATATTCATGGATGGAAGTAGTTTTCTCTTTAACTCATATTCCCAATCTTATAACCAAGTTTGGATTGATCAAACTAACTTTAGTTATGGATAGGATAATCAACCAATTTACTTTGATGATAGTATGCAGAACATACAGTAATTCCCATATAGACCAGAAGCTTCTTATCACGACTTAGGTATATTTTGTAAAGACTTTCCTAATATTATAACTGCTAACAATATTCAAATTCAACAAGTATTTAATAGAGTGTACAATAGTTCCAGGAGGATATGATGCAAGTCTACCAAGATACAATGTCCATACTCCAGAACATAGCAAGCCAAATAGGTTAGATGACGAAAGCTTTTGACCACCTAATATCACAAAGTAAGGTGGAGCAGCCATATTAACTCGATGTGTACCATGAGACGTTAGTGCAGATATTTTACAGAGCTTGAGAATCTTGAGAGAAATACTTAAGGAATTGTTTATGAAGAAGACGTTCAAGAGGAGCTCATAGTAGAAAAGGATATATGCTTTAGCTTGAAGGTAAGGACTGAGTCTGTAATTATTTTTAAGACTAACTATTTACTTTTAGCTAGTAGGTTAGAGACATTAAACGAAGAAGAAAAAGGTAAAAAGACATTTGAGATCTTTCTAGACTGCGTGGACTCAATAAAGATTCTGAAGATAAGGCATATGTTATAGCGCCCCACTCCATCGGACACGTGCCCGTACGTCATTCTGACATTCGAGCACATACCTAATGCAAGCGGTGCGCTATAGCAATCACTTTCACTTATATCATAGCATCATAATTTAAAAACACATATATCATAATGTCTAAAACCTAAATTCCTTATGTCATTTCATAAAACAGATTATACATTGTAGCATTACAAACATCATCCCTATATGTACATTATCAAAAGCAAATCAGAGTTTATAGCTCTGTTTACAAATATATGCTACATGTATGAGAAAATATACAAAAATTCTATCTAAATCCTTCAGTCTCAGCTAACCGATCTTTGATTCATTTCTTCTATCCAAAATTAGTACTAAGCTTCTTCTAGAATGTCTTAGTAACTAAATCGCCTCTCTTGTACCTAAAAAGTTAACGTTGCAATTTTGGTGAGCTTTGTAAACTTAGTGAGTTAACTATCCTCAATGGTTTACTCTTATCACATAACACAATAATTCACATTCAATTTATATAACCACATAATTCATATCACTTTATTTATTATCAGGTAACATTGTAAAATACTTTGTTCACAAATTTCATATTTCCCATTCAACATAATTCCACAATACATTTCAATCATTAAAAACATTCATATCAAGCATATATACTATGCTCGTGAGACTCACTTTCAAATTATTATATTGTTGTGACCGAGTGTCTTTTTCACTGTCCCGCATTTATTGTGAATACCGAGCTCATTAATAATTATCCCCTATCTGCTGGGGATACAGGGCTCATTATACATAGTGAGCTATAGGCTCTTACCACATTCTAAGCTTTAAGCTCTTTTTCACTGACAACTCCGGTCACAACTTCCTTTATATTATCATGCATTCATATAATGAAATGCATCACATGTATTCATTCAAACACTTGTGCCCATTTTTTCACATTCATATTCACATTTACATTCTCATCCATATTCATCATTAGACCTTGGTCCGACATTCAACAGTTAAGTTAAGTATCATTTGTTCTGTCAAATTCATATATAATGAGCACTTGCAATATGATATTCACACATCAAACACCTTAGACATTCAATGTCTAGGATCAACACATTCATATCACTTAATAATTCAAAACAGGATTCTAAACAAAGCAATTAATTAATGTGATACAATCTAGGTTACTCACAATTTGCTCCAAATAGCTTATTGCCTCGAGGTCCCGTTAATGTTTAGATATTGTCGCTCTAGTTCTTCTATATCATGTAATACACATTTACACACATTACAACTTTGCATAATCACATAAGTACTTATTTATGCACATATGTATAGATATTATGTACAATGCATGCTTAATGACAATCCCAGACCTATTTCCTTAATTCATAACTCATAATCATTTACCAACATCTTTCAATCATTTTTTAATACCTAATACACTTTTCTCACTTTAATCACCTAATTCATCATTAAGTAGGGTCATTTGTGATCTCATTCAAGCCTAACTACACCATAAAGAAGTACCTTAGTCCTTTACTCTATAAGTCTGCCCATGATATGGTGTCCTTACAATGATCGAGACAAAAACTTCTTATTCTAGTCACGATTGTGTTATTCCTGCCACGATCGTGACAAAACCATATTTTGGCCAGTCCACGATTGTGCCCTATATTTTCATCCTTATTTCTTCCCGAATTTAACACAAATATTAACATTAATTTCACTCCAAATTTTCCTAGAATTCACCTCCACTATTACAATATCATTTCATAATAATTCAATTATCAAATTGACTGCATTAAACTCTCAAACCTATACCCATTTGATTCACCATTTCCAACTTAATTTCATCATACATAAAATCCTAACTCTTTTTATAATATATCTCATTCATAATGCATCAAGCAATTCATTTTCTATTGTTCATTAGTTAGGATTTATAACCTATTCATTTTCACACCTCAAAACTATCTCAATAGCATTCATACGATAACTCACAACTTGAAGTTCATCAATCATGCAAAAATAAAACATTTCATCATCTTTCATTGTTATACCTAATTCTCATTTCAAGAATATTACTCCACATATTTCTTATACCTGAAATTTGCAATCTAATTCATCCATAATATAGCCTATATTTATGATTTTCATATTCTCAAAATAAGAACACAACACATAAATTCATTCATCAATTCCTTACTTTCATTATCACACTAAAATAAACATGATCACATCTCTTCATTTTTCAACTTTCAACACTCTTTCAAACACCATTTTCATTTTTAATCATCTCAAAATCACCTATAGCACAACTTATATATTATCACTCATTATAACACAAAAGCAAGACATAACCTTAGTTACTTCTTCATCCACGTATCATCATATTTTAATTTCCTTCTTTATAATCATTCATCTCTTTATCTATCATCATAAATGCCTTTTATTAAGCAACTCATGAACAATATTAACATACTAAATTTAGAACAAAATCTCTTTATTATTATACCCATGTTAAAGCATATATATAAATTTTCATGGTCAGATCATCAATCTCAAATCATTCATTATATTTGTTTCATTTATGACTACCCATGAAGATTAACATGCTACTTACTTGATTTAGCTTCAAAATCTTCAAGATATTACTTAACCATAGGTTTCTTCTCTCACACAATCATCATCATTCAAAGGTGGTAGGGTTAGGTCTTTAATGAGAAATGAAGAAGACAACAAATTTATGGTAGCAAATGAAGGGTGATAGTAAGCTTCAACGTTGATGATGGTTGGGTGAGTATCGTGGAAGAGAAGAAGAAAAGAGATGGAGAAGGTCACGAAGCGAAGAAGACAAAGCAAGAATGAAAAATTAGAAGAAAAATTGTGGATTAAGACATTGTATAGCAAGTGACACTTGTCACTTGCCACATGTCCATTTTATATGGGTCTCACTTGGTCCTCTTTATTAACCAGTCTATTTGTCTCCAATTTCTACTTTAATTATCTCCCAATTTTCAATGACACTTGTCATTGAATCTTAAAGTCATTTATCAATATTTCTACCTCCATTCGATATTTATTTGTATTATCATTTATCAATTGTCTAGCCACTCGGCATTTTTCCTAGTCCCAAAATACCCAAAATTTTAGAAATTTCCTAAATTTCACTAAAAATTCTAAATCAATATTCACACCCCCAAATCAATTTTCAAGAAAATTTATCGACAATTTATATCATAATCATATAAAATCAATTATACCCGAAAATGTCATTGAATGCATATACAATCATTTTAATTTATGCAAAAATTAATATTCACATGTGTAGGTGTATGCTATATTATGCATGAGCATGAAATGCACTTTCTAACTTCTCAATATTTTCTCTCATGTATAATATTCTAGGGTTTTAGCCTTTAACATGAAAAAATGGGATGTTACATATGTTGAATATGAGAGGTCATCAACTAAAACCCTATCCTAAATAACCTCGAGTGGATGAAGCTCAAATTGTGACACCCGAGGATCATAATTTTTTCACGTTAGGAAAGTACAGAGTCTAGTTAGTGACACTAAACAAAGGCACTTATTGGGAGGCAACTCAAAGGAAGTCAATTTCTTTTCATTTACATTTTTTCATTTATTTCTTATATGCATGTGTGCGTGTTTGTAGTTGTTTGTTTTTACTTGTTTTTAAGTTTTCAATCAAAAAAAGAGAGAGAATCAAACAAACAAACAAACATTTTCTTTTTTTCTATTACTTCGAGGAATATATAGTCATGATTAGAGAATGAATTGACCAGAGAATTCCATGGAAACTTTAGCATGTAATTTTTCTTTTATGATTGGTCAATATGCATTATCTTTAAAAAAAGTAGTGACCAGTGGTAGACAAAGGTCAGTAAGATTTTGAGCCTTATTAGACTGACACATCCATATCAATCCCATTGTCTTTTGTTGATGTGTGACCTTTATGATATAGACATCTTGATTTTGCCTTGATTTTCTATTCAAGACCATATTTTTATCATATGCATTAATATGGAAATGATTAGCCATTCTTTATCTGTACAAGCTACATTAGTCAAATAGCCCACCCATTTATATGAAATTTCCTTTGTTAAACCCCTTTAAGTTTTATTTACCTCTTTTTTTGTGATAACCATATTACATGCTTTAAACTTAACCAATTGTCTCACCTAAGCCTTAAAGCTAGTGAAGCATTTGTTGATTATTGAGTTTGTGGATCTACAAAAGTGTAAGTGTGTGGGGGTGTGCATATGTGTGGGATGGTTATAATTGTTGGGATGTCAATTTTATGTCTTATAATTGAAATTCCCATGTTGATGTAGTTTCTTTCAATGTTTATATGAAAAAAAAGGAAAAGGAAAAGAAAAAAGGAAAAGGAAAAGGAAAAGGAAAGGAAAGAGAAAAAAGAAAAAATATGTTTAATAAAATTATCAAGGAGGAAATGCAAGTTTGTTGCAAAGTTATTTATGATTAGTATTTCATCCTAAAGGTATATTGAATGGTAGATTTGAGTATGTTGAATATGAGGTAGATGTTGTCTTGGAATGTTCACTCATTATAGTTTCAATATATTGTTATCATCAATCTTTATGAGTGATCCCTTTTGATTAGTTATGCTTCATGTGGTTTGTGGTGAGAGAGCTTGATTTTGAGCTGTGAAACATCATTTTTGCATTCATCATAGTTTATGTACACAATTGTGAGTGAATGTTGGTTTTTGCACTTCATTTTACATTGAGTCTTACTTTTGTTTCACTAGCTTTAATGGCTTTTATGCTACTTAACCCAAATACATCTCACCTTATCTTTGCCCACATTACAACCTTGAAAAGTCCTTTAATCCCTGATTTTGCATATGAACCTTAGTGGTGGAGAAATGAAATGATATGCAAAGTTGTGGAATGTTATGATTATTAATGGTGTTAAGTGTTCCTATGAATATCTCTTATTTAAACACATTTTCCAAGTATAACATTAGATTGCTCAGTTTATAAAGGTGATGAATATTGATTGATCATGAGTAGAAGTATATAATGTTAAATTCTTGCTATGATTTTTGAAAGTCATTCATCTTTGCTTATGATTATCTATTCTAGGAAAATATGGAAATGAGTAAATGTTTTAGGTCTACTGTCTTAATTTTGATGTTTTGACTAAGGAAGATCAAAATTTAAGTATGGGGGAAATTGATATATGCTTAATTGATTATGAATTTAATCTATAAAATTTAGTAATTATTGCTATAAAAATGCTTAGGATACTCACATTAGTTCATATATGGTTTTAGGTACAATTCGAAAGTTAAAGAGCTAAAGTGAGTCAAAAGCATTATATTTGGGTCGTTTTTTGAAGAATCACACTCTCTTGTCTTCATGGAACAAGAATAAGAAGATTAGAACAAGAAGAAGACAAGAAAATACAAAATAATGAAGAACATTCAAAATGAAGAGTGAAAGAGCTGCTCACGGCTTATATGAGGTTGCATAGGCATGAGACACTATCTCACACCCATGTATGATGTCTCGTAAGACACCTCTCACAGTCGTAAGTCACCACTCATGGCCATAAGAGGGCATGCATGGCCATAAGAGGACATGCACACCTGTGACACAATGCCACCTCACTTATTTTTAACGTAGTTTTTAGTATAAAACAAAAGGTGTTGTGATAGCCGAATGGTTATAAAAACTGTTGGTGTTTTTTGCTGGGAGAAAAGTGAAGCTTCAAGAGAGAATGGAGAAGGCAATAGGTCTCTTAACTGTGAGAGACCTATGGAGGGATAGTTTCCCAACACCAGTTCAAAGGTCACATTGACACCGACAACCCAATTAAGCATTCCTTTTTTATTTTTGTTATTTCTTTCTCTTCTTTTAGATTGATTTTTTTATCCTATGCATAAGAAATTGGGTTGTATATGAATAATTGTATTATCATATAGTTCGATTGTTTGTGCATGAACCTATAGCTAGAATTTCAATATAATCTGTAATTTTTATATTTGAGATTCATTTGTAGCAACTAAT
Source organism: Erythroxylum echinodendron (assembly GCA_027575705.1). Lineage (NCBI taxonomy): Eukaryota > Viridiplantae > Streptophyta > Magnoliopsida > Malpighiales > Erythroxylaceae > Erythroxylum > Erythroxylum echinodendron. Next base: position 10,464,260 of record JANZXR010000170.1, on the reverse strand, counting down.
GATTCGTAATCATTATGGATAACACAACCTAGGCTGAATGACCTGAGTGTATGCGATTGTTGTTTACATTAATCGACTTTCCTAATTCATAATATGATTCCCCAATTGAATGTAGAGATTGTATCCTAGGTTATTCAGTAGTTAGGGTTAATTAATGATTGTATCTTAATTAAACATGACCTAAAGGAAAACTCCGGTTAATAGAGCTTATCATTAACCTATGATTAATAGTTCAAAAAAAGCTAAAAGAGCAACAATTCAATGAAATATATTTAACTAGAGTATAGGCCGAGATTGAACCAAAGAACTGAACTCCTAAAGAATTCACCACTTCCATCATTTTTGCATATTTTCTTTAATTTTCTTTTGTAAGTTTATTTTTTTATTTTCTTATTTTAAACCAAACCAAACCCATCTCTAAAACCTAAACACTGATTAATTTCATTTTAAAAGCTAACAGAACACTCTCTGTAGGATCGATCTAGACTCACCACCATTATAGTAGTAGGTTTAGTTTATTTTGCATAGTGTTACAATGTTCTGCTATCAATTAGTAAAACACAAACTCCACTTCGATATGCCTCTTAAGTACTTCATAATACATTTCACTACTTCCCAGTAAATCTTCCCTGGATTTGATAAGAATCTACCCACCATTCTAATAGCATGAGCAATATTTGACCTTGTACTCACTATTACATACATCAAAGACCCTTTTGTAGATGATTATGGAATAGAGACATACTACAATTCTCCCTTGCTGTTGAAGGACATGTATGTTTACACAACTTAAAGTGAGATGTTAGTGGCATACTAACTGACTTGGCATGCTTTATATTAAATCTTTCTGGAACTTGTTCAATATATCTATCTTGAGATGACCAAAATCACGTATCTTTTCTATCTCAAGTTATCTCCATGCCTAAAATGTAACAACTTCTAATTCTTTCATATCAAAATATTTCGACAAGTCCTTCGTCAAATTTTGAATTCCACTAATGTCCTAACCCATAATTAACGTATCATTAATATAAAGAAGAAGAATGATGTAGTTCTCACTTGATAACTTCTTAAATTACACACAAGCATTGGCATAAGTTTGTTTGTAACCATGACCCATTGTAAAGAAGTCAAACTTCAGATAACACTACCTTAGAGTTTGTTTTAAACCATATAAACTTTCTTTAACTTGCAGACCAAATTTTCCTTGCCTTTAGCTTTAAAACCTTCTCGCTACTCCATGTATATCTCTTCATTCGAGTCTCTATACAAGAAGGCTATTTTAATATCTAGTTGCTATAGTTCAAGATCCAAATAGGTAGTTAGACCCAAAAATGTTCAGATTGAGGTCATCTTAACTACTGGTGAAAAGATTTCTTCAAAGTCTATACCCTTATTTTAATTGAATCCTTTCACTGCCAGCATAACTTTGTGCTTTACTAGCTTTTTACCATCTTTATTTATCTTAACCCCCATTTATTATTTAATGCATTTTTTTCCTTTTAGAAGCTTTACAAGCTCGTATGTATTATTATTCTTTAAAAAATCCTTATACTTCTTTATAACTATGAGCTAGAGATCTTTGTCTTTACAAGATGCAACTTCTTGCACGTTCTCAAGCTCCCCCTAAGTAGTAAGTAATAGGTAGTTAGAACTTGGATGCCTTGTGGAAGGTTTTTTCTCCCTTTTCGAACTTCAAAGTTGTGTTTCATCAGTTGTTGGATTCAATTGCTCCCCCTACTCATTATCCTCAATGGATTCAATTTCAATATTGTCTAGATGTGGTTCAAGTAGCTCATCATTATAAGCTCGTATGTATTATTCTACAAAAAAAAAATCCATCTGTTCCTTCATAACTGTGAGTTAGAGATCTTTGTCTTTGTAAGATGCAACCTCTTGCACATTCTTAGGCTACACCTAAGTAGTAAGTAACAAGTATTTATAACTTGGATACCTTGTGGAAGGCCTTTTCTCCCTTATCGAACTTTGAAGTTGTGTTTCATCAGTTGTTGGATCTAATTGGTCCACCTGCTCATTATCCTTAATAGATTCATTTTTAGTATTGTTTGGATGTGGTTCATACAGAATATCATTATCAGATTGTATCTGATCACCATTAATGTGTGTTTGGTCACATACTTTATCTTCTTCACGTATAGAATTGGCAAAGAGCTAACTATGCCATGTGATGAGTTTCAATGTGATAATTTATCTCCACTTGAAAGATCAGTAAACTAACTCCAATGCCTTAGACTTCCTTGTAGATTTTTTCTCGAATAAGACTTTATGTTTCTTTCTAACTAAGCAATGATCGTAAGGATTAAGCAATTGTGAGTTTTAACTAGGATAAGGGATTTCTAGCCAATAAATTTAATCCTTCTCACTCAGGTATCCCAATCGTTGGTGAAGTTTTCTCTTCTTCTGTGTATACTTCTCCACTATACACTATTAATAGTGTCTTATATATTAAGCAATATAACTCTCCTCGAGCAAACCGTTATTATGCCTTTGGATAGTTTCTATGTACTATCCTGAAGGTGTGTTGAAATTTTTCTTGATCTAATATATTAGCTAATAACATATTTAGCTTTAGATCGGGGATGTTTCATACATCTCTCAAGTTTAATAAGCATATGACATTTTTCTAAACTCAGATATTACCCATACCAACTATCTTACTCCACCTTTAAAACACAATAATAAGATGTTCTGGGGTTAAGCAGCCATTTAGAACCAAAATTGTTAACATGGGAGCATTCATTAGTTATACAAATTAGGGACACTTCATCATCTACGCTTGAAGCTATTGTTGTTGTGTTTTTATCATCACCATCGATAAATGCATAAGTGACTATACTTTTACACCCATATTTGATATATTTTGCTTGATAATTTATACTTTGGTTATATTAATGTTCTTCAAGTGTGTTTACAAGTGATAATTTCCTTCATGGACTTAAAGGAGAGGAATTATGATAAAAACATGGCGTAAAACAAAGAATCAACAATTTTAAAGGAAGGCAAGATCGTAATTCATGACCCTACACTTTCGTATGGCTATGAAATTTTACGGTAACCAACCTAGAATTTCATATAAAAGCAAAGTTTTAGAGGCGATTGGAAAAGAGGGAAATGACATGCATTATTTTGAAAGATCTAGAGATGATTCTGGAGGTAATTTTGGGTAGAGGAGTGGGAAACACAAAGATTTTATTAATGAATCCACCATAATACAAGATCAGACACCTACATCGTTAAAATACTCGATAGAAAACAATAAGAGAGATTTATAATTATGATTCCATTTTTTTGATGCAAATTTACACATATGTGTATCTAATTTTGTATTCGACAATATGTACCTAATTGTTTCATTGGTATCTAGGTTAGATAAACCCTATTTGGATGGTTTAATATGTGTTGATTAATTTGTTAATGCAATCAATTGATTGATTTTGCAATCCAATTATCTAATTTTATTTATGTTCTAGCAATCTAAAATATTAGATCATAATATGATTTCAACATAAGGATTGAGAAATCCTAGGTTTGAATAGATCAACAATAATTGGAAAGAGTTGATTGCAACCTTATAGATAGGATCACACAAATCTTCTAGATTAGGGTCAAACCTAATAGAGGGATTCATAAATGGTAATGTAATTCTATAAAATTAAACTTGATTAATTCGATTAGAAACTTGAGAATTAGTTGTTAGTAGACTCAAGGTCAGCTACTAGCATACCTTAGGAATCTTTACAGTCCAACTAATCAACAACACAATTTTATTATAAATGATCAATCAGTTAAGGGTTAGAAGAATTTGAAATCTAGATACTAATTAATCGATATTGATAATTTCCTAGTGCTTCCTGAATTCTCTGTTCCATTTCGTTTCTTATTTTATTTTACTTTCCTCAGTTTTATTTTCTTTTCATTAAAATCAAAAATCAATCCTTAGGCTAGATAATAGGGGAAGGGTAAGTACTAGTATTCATAGTCTTTATGGGATTGACTTGTACTTACTGATACTAGCTATAGCTACTTCATGCACTTACAGCTATCACATAATTAACCAACTCACAAATGAGGTTAATCAACCATCATTATGACGATCTTGCTTTTTTTGATCTCTCTTCCACTTATAGCAGAACCTTTTAATGTTTCCTAGCTCATTGCAATAATGACATGTCTTTATCACTTCTAGACTTTAAATGGTTCTTAGAATTGCCATGACTTTTGGGACCCCTACTCTCATTCCTTCCCCTGCTTTATATTATGAAGGCTTGCACGTTGTCAACTCTAATCTCCTTTATTTTGATTTCTTCATTATACATACTCTATTTGATTACATCAAATGAGAGCACACCTATAGGAGTTGAGTTGCTAATTATCACCATTAACGTCTCCCAGATATCTGATAATAAAATCAACAAAAACAAAGCTTAATCTCATCATCAAGAATGATCTTCATTATATTAAGCTTGTTAATTATGTTTTAGAAATCATTTAGATATCCTGACACTAATTTTCCATCTTTCAATTTCAAATTCATAAGCCTTTTATTCAAAGAGGCCTTGTTATAACCAGTCTTCCTTTGATATAAACCTTCTAGCTTCTTCCATAGCTTAAAACGATCCATTTCTTGAAACACATGGATAATTATATTGATATCAATCCATTGCCTAACAGTGCCCAAAGTTTTTCACTTCATCTTTTCCCACTCTCTATATAATATCTTTTTAGGTTTTAAAGAATAATCATCCTTCACACCTTTGTCCACAACAATAAGATTAAAGATATCCTTATAATACAGAAGATAATCCATTATGGGCCACCTAATTGAGTAATTTGATGATGTTAACTTAACTATAAATTTGTTTCCACCTTTTATTATATTGGTTCTTATACCACTTGTGAGGGGAAAATAACACAACTCTCTAAAAATTCAACCAACAATCAATAATAAGAAAGAACTGTTTAACTTGTAACAGTAAACAATGTAAGAATAAGAAAGTTAACAATGAAACAAATACCAATATTTATGAGGAAAACTATCTAGTGTAAAGGAAAAAATCATGGGACAAACTAACAACCAAATCCACCATGCTCAATAAATATTTAAAAATAAAAGTTGATCTCTCACGCTACATCAACAAGTTCTCTCACAAAGTTTTAGTATTGAAAGCAAAGTTGATATCACAATCAATAATCACTTACACCAACCCTAAAACTAATCAAACAAGGATGAGACTATAACACTATTTTCCCTCAATATATTTTTCCTCACTTTTGGAAATTATGGTTGCACTCTCTACAAAAATATACATATTTTCTCATTTATATCACGAGAAAAGTTTCTGTCAGACCCCGCTAGTTGAGCCTAACTCAGACTTACCTGATTATTCATGCTTGCTCTGATGCCACATCTATTAGGCCCTGATACCGGAGTCTCACTCCCTTCCTACTTCATGCTCAGATACCAACTCTGTGAGACCCCGTTTTCGGAGTCCAACTCTTATTTTCTTATTCATGCTCTGATACCAATAATATGTCGGGCCCTGATTCCGAAACCTAACTTCTCATACATGATTGTTCATGTTTTCTCTGATACCATACTTGTTACTTTCATGCATACAGAATATCTTACTACACAGATTATCTTCCAGAGATAACACCTTGATCACTTTCGAGTTATTGTAACATCTCGTTTCCATATAACGGGTTGAATCATGAAAAATATCTGTACATGCATTCATGACATTTTCCCAGTATAATTGTGAATAAATGGGAATTTTGAAAAATAGGCTTTGAGTGTGTAAAAAATTGTGTTGGAGAGGGTCATTAGGGTTTTAAGATTTTTAGAGAATTATAGAAATTTTCAGGAATTTTTCGGAGTCAATTTTGGACCCAAAAAACTGTCAAGTGATAGAATAGGGGTTTACCGGTAGGGAAATGATTGTTCAATGGCACTGGAAACTTAGACATAGGAAATTAAGAATTTTTGAATTGAGCCATTGAAATTTTGGAGAGAAATTGGGAATTGAATTGGAAGAAAATTTAGAAAACCAATGAGAGGGTGACATGTGGCAAGTGAC
>JANZXR010000170.1:10438374-10458062 GCA_027575705.1 Erythroxylum echinodendron | reverse complement strand
AGGACTCAGAAGAATACCCCGTTAGGCAACGGGAGTGTATCTATTGCATGCAAGTCAGAGAAAGAAGAGGTCGGGATCAGTTCGCGTCTGCATTGAGTCTCTTTATTTGTGCATTGAATTGTATTTTCTGCAAAATGTGTATTATTTGTAATCGAATATTACAGTTTATAATAATTTTGAGAAATTGGAAATGTTTGTATTTTGAAATTTGAAATGGGCCCAGATAACTAATAAAAGTTTCTGTTAATTACATTATTTTATATCAACTGGTTATAAAACAAAGTGGACCGTTTTGTTTATTGATTTTCTGTACTTTATATTTGTGGTTTAAAAAAAAATTATACCGACTTTTAATTGTTTAGTGATGTGGCACACCACCCTCGCGGGGCACGAATTTGGATATCACTATCGATATCGGGTTCGGGTCCAGCGGGAGTGGGGTGTTACACTTATGCTTATGTTAATAGAAAAATTTTCAGGGAGCCGATAGTTTTTCTACACCATACACGATCCCTTATATGGTCATATAAGTGACAATATATCTTTGGTATTATCTCACTCATAATTGTACATGGTTATTAAGAGTTACACGATCTCCACGCATAGTCGTGTATGTTTACATAGGCGTGTACATGTCCATAAATGTCTTTGATGTTCATAAATTCCTTCATATGTTTACAAATCTTACACAATTAATCCACATGTATGTGTAGCGCTCCCCACAATTGTGTATCTCTCCAGAAGATATTTTTCCTTTTTTTCTTCACTTGTTCATCATTCTCACGAATCATAAAAGTATATATGATCATCAAAAATCTCAAAATAAGCTTAGACACTCAACATTATGCGCATTTCTCTTCTTGTCCATTCATGTTCAATAGTTCTTATTCTTGATTTACATACAGTTGGAAATATTGTTACTGGAGATGATATGTAAACACAGGTATTTTTCTAAAACGTCCTTCATATTATTTAATATTTTAATTTTCAAGTAATTTTTTTCATTATATTAATTCTAATGTTTTTCCCAGTGTTATGTGTTTTGAGGGAAGAGTAACACAATATCTTAGGAAGAAGGGAGGATAAAGATTTAGTTGTAGAACTACTTTTCTGATTATATAAGAATTAATATTTTCTTAAAAATAACTAGAAAATGAAACTATAAATAATGTGGACTATAACTTTTATTTTAAGGTTGTAATCGGGTTCTAGAAATCAAACTATTATTTATGTGAAGTTGACATAATTACTACCTCTTGGGATGTTTCAAATATTATGTTTTTCCCAGTTGTAACAACTTTGAGGCAGATAACTATTTTTGAATGTCAACCTTATGGATGTTTATATTTTGGATCTTGAGGATAAGCTTTGAGTCTTTTAATTGTTGTCCTTAACTTATGATAAACCATCATGTTCTTCCTTGTTACTTGAAGATGCTGGCAAATAATTATAAGAAGAGCATCAAGAAATAAGCTTGCCGAACAATCTCAAATATTATTACTGGGAATGCATCTCAGATACAAGTTACTTTAATGTTATTTCAAAAAGATCAATAGTAGAGCTTTGTCTCATTATGTTCCTAAATAGTTCTAGTGTATATATGATATCCTAACTAATGTAATTAGTTTGTCAATGTTTGGACTGTGGTTTCCAATATTACACAGGTTATAATTGATGCTAGTATTATTGCCCCTTTTTGTTCAATTGCTACAAAATGCTAAATTTGAAATCAAGAAAGTGGTTGTTTGGGCAATTTCAAATGCAACATCTGGAGGTACCCATGAACATATCAAATATATTGCCCCTTCCATAAATGTACTATAGAATCTTGATATTATGATTATGATACATATACTCTTGATCCATGCACTTGTTTAAAAGATATAGTTTTATTGTGTTGTGCTCTAACATTTTTGTAATATGAACGTGACATATTATGACTTGTGATTTGATTTTTTATTTATTGTTTTATCTATAAAAATTGTTTAAGTTGTCATTTATATCTTGTATACAAACAAATGATGATCCTTTATATTCTTTTTGTTGATATAATTTAGTGATATTTATATAATTTTACTTTAAACGTAGCAAATACTATATAGATATAAAGATAAAAACGTAGTTAAATATTATTAGTATGTTTTATTTTTGTAGTCAATCATTTGGGGTCAAATTGTTTCCTACTAACATTAAATTTTTAGCTACATTTTTACAATGTTTTAGCTATGAAAATTTTTCGTAGCTACTACTTTTTGTCTTTAATTTCTAAAAATGTTGTTTATAATTTTAAGTTACGGGGAGTTGGCAATGATTTGTATGGTGAATAAAAACATCACAAATAATCATAAGTGACGTTTTTGAAACATTCAGCTAATTTTTCTTTTTTTTTTTTTTGCAATCAATACTTTACTTTGTTATAGTGAAACTTGACTAATCACGCACTAATCATAGTTAATGCCCACCATCATATAGTCAGTGTCGTGCTACAACAATTTGTTATTGTATTTAAGTGACAACCCAAGCCCCCACACCCTGTAGCGCACCAACCACATACTAGAGATACCATGTTCCTTAACACGTCATTCATTCTACGTACCCTTACTCCCCCAAAATAGAGAATGAGGCCATGTTCATGTTAAAATTATAATTTGAACTTTTGAGTTTCTAAAGTTCTCTTGGAAAATATCTTTTTATTTTAGAATAAGCTAGAATTTATTTCCTAGAACACAAGATTTTTTTAGAAAGTATTTAATAAGTTAGTAAAGTAGAAAGTTGTTAGGCATTTAAGGAGTAGTTCTAGAGTAATCATAAGCTTCCTGTAAATATATCTCTTACACCAAGCCTTTTATGCAATCCAAAAATTTGAGTGACACATTCTCCTCTCTAATTCACTTTTTTACCTTCCAATAAAGTAGTATCAGAGTTCGGTTAATTTAGAAAAAATTTAGAGTGTGTGTAAAAAAATAGAGTGGGTAAGTTGTAAGAAAAGGAGTGAGAAAATAAGAACAACTCAAGTACGTAAAGACACAAAACCAAGTTGTAGATATTTTCATAAAGGTACTCAAAATTGAAAACTTTCAAAGATTAAGATCAAGACAAGAGATGAAAAAGAAAAGTTGAAATTAAGGGAAAATGTGAAAAATATAATTTAAACTTTAGAGTTTCTAGAGTTCTCTTGAAAATATGTTTTTATTCTAGAATTACAATATATGACTAGAATTTATTTTTAGAGTAGTCTTCTGAATAAATAATGCTTAGAGTACTAAATTTTTCTAAAGAGTATTTAATAAGATAATAGGGTAAAAAGTTGTTGAGCATTTAAAACATTTTATGTAAGCCAAAATTTAAGTGAAACATTCTCCTTTCTAATTCAGTCTTCCACTCTCCAACAATTCATACCCCAAGTTGTACAATTCAGCGTATTCAAATAGGAGGTAGTGAATTTCTCTAAATTCTAAATTTTCTTACCCCTTAGACCTGCACTTAGGCATTAGAATGCTAACACCGTATACTATTTTGACATTATGCGCTATATCTTAAAGTACTAACCCAGCAAAAAGACATTAAAACTTGAACAGTAAACCATCTCAAAACCCTTGACGACTGAACACATTAGTTACGTACCACGGGCCCAATGATAGAAAAGTATATTCGTCAATGAGGGATTCTTCGATTCTACTTTTATTTTTTTGTTGAAATTTTCAACTTCTATTTTTAATTTTTATTTATGTTTTTTAAATAAAAGCAAAATTTTGTTTAGTTATTAATGTAAATTTAGTTATATTTTTATCATTGATAATAATTACATTTTAGATAAAACTTAAAGATAAATTATTTTTAATAAATAAATTTATTTAATCTCTTATATAATATTTATTAACAAATTATTTATAAAATTATGTTATTTTAATAAAATAAATATTTTAAAATTTAAATTTTATTTATAAATTAATATTTATTTGAAATATATTTTAATTATTAAATGAAATTTTATTTTAATATTTATATATTTAAATTTTAATTATATATTTTTTAATTACAAAAATAAAATAAAATAAAATTATTAATAATTTTATTGATAATTAATTTTAATTTATTAAATATATAAATATAATGTTGAATTAAATTATTCATAATTTTTATTGACAATTAAATAATTAAATAATATATATTTAAAAGATAATAAATTAGATTATGAAAAAAAACAAAAACAAGAAACAAAACTACTTTTTATAGTTTTCATAATTTTTGAAAATCGGAAAAAATCAAAACCAAAAATTAAAATTAAAATATCAAACAAACAAACATTTTTATTAAATTTGAAAACAAAAATAAAAATATACACCCTAGTAATTTTTTCTACTAAGAAACATTTATGTAAATGTTTCCAATTTGGAATTTGCTCTACCTTGTTGACTTCGACTATTATGTTATTTTGCAACTCAGGTTGAAGGAAAGTAACGGGTCGTGGGTGACACCGTTGCAATCTGTGTATGTAAATTAGTTCAAGTATACAAATTAATTGCAGTTCGGTCACAGCTGTTCCGAAAACTGCAACATACTAGTTGAAATATCAATCCTAACATAAAACCAAGATTTGGATGGTAATTAAGGTATGCTTTTGTACTGTCTTACATCGGAATGACTACCTTCTTTCGTTCTGGATAGTTGAAATATCTTTCTAATCAGGCAAATTCAGCATCATCAAGAAATACACCATAAGAGTTTCGGATGTCCGCCCACTCACTATGGTAAGAAAACAGTAGCATTTCTCGTCTTTATAATTGTAACAACAGTATGATTAATCCTAGTGTGCAACAGATGTTCGGAAGTTCCCAAGCATCTTCTAATATGAGCTATTTAGTTGTCTTCTACTCGTTTGCTTCATCTTCTATCTGAAAAAGAAAACAAGAAACATCGTTATATGATCGACATGCTTGGCACAAATTGTGATTCGAACTTAACAACTGAAAAAATCTAAGCCACATGGTTGATAGGCCGGACTAATCGAAGCACATAGTTGAGGTTGATGGCCCAATGTTAATTGTAGACATACCATGTAATCATTGGGACTGCTATCCAGTAGAAAGCTTCTGAGCCACTCACAGTAGCTTTCGACATTGCCTGGATTTGGTTTAGGGGACAATCCTCTGATATCAGTAGGTTCTTCCTCTATAATATTCAATAGACCATTACTATCTGAATGTGAATGATTTTGATTTAACAGAGAGGCCAAAGGGTAATTTGGCTCTTGATTTCCATCAGAGATGTTTACGCGAACCTGGTCTACAGGAATCATATTGATTGCTGGAGGATTTATAATAGCATTCTCAATCAGTTCTTGGTTTCCGTAACTGAAGTCCATCCGAGCGTTGTATGCATTCGGTGCATGGACGGTGGTAGAATTTGACAGAGCCATAGCACACATCTCTTGATTCTCAGCGATGGTGTATTCTGACAAGTTTCCTGTATTCTGCACTTCACCTGAAGTATGATTTACAACTGATGCAAAATCTGACTCTTGGTTGCTGTAACTGAAGTTTATAGAAAATAAATCTGCATTCAAGACATTTCCCACCGTAGGCTTTGGGACTGCTCTGAATCCTGGCGCCTGCATTACGTCAGTGAACTCGGTCCGGAAATCATTTGTATTCTGCAAACTACTTGAAGCAGAAATTAGGAAATCCATATTATCCAGGCCATGGTTTTTGTTTATAGAGTTAATCAAATAGTTGTCTAAGGTGTTCATATTTCCTGTTGCAGGACTTGCAATTGTCATGTCATTCATCTCTTGGCATCTGTCATTGAAATTTGTAGAACGCGTGATGTTGTCACTAGCCATGCCTGAAGTGTAATCTAGAATTGATCCAACACCAGAGAAATGTACTGGGCATTCGTATGTACTGGATGAAGGAGGTTTGAAGATTCCCATAGCATCTGGCTCTTCAATCCCCATACTGATACCTGAGAGAAAGTTGGATGAATTGAGCTCATTGTTTGAGATTTCTATAAAATCAAGTGACTGGTTATTATCATCTGAGAAGTCAATGCAGAAATTGTCTGCAGAGGCAACATTTGAAGGAGGATTCAGAATAGACGAAGCACCCATATTCTGTTTCCGGTTCAAGAACCCTGAGAGAACCTTGTCCGAATTATGAGCATTTCTTGAATAAGGACTCAAATTAGCCATATCATCTGGCCTTTGGTTCGAATTGTTGAATCTTGTAGCAATTTTGACTGCATTAATAACGTCGTCTAAAGTGAATTGTACTGAGGCAGAATTTAGGTCTTGTAACTTTCCTGTTGATGCCTCTTGACCATGTTTGTCTCTTGGTAAGCTATAGGTCGCAGGCAGATTTTGAGTTAGAAAGATCTCTGATCCCTGTGAGAACTGAAACGCATCTCCTGAAATTAGAGGAAAATCAATAGCTAATTATAGGTTAATCCATCTAATAAATAGAGACTCTCTGTCTTCCACTTTCATTCTGCATGCCGAAGAAAGTTCAGAAATCTTAAGAGTGGAGTTACGCAGCACCATCATCATCACCTTGTAAATTGTGTAGCTTTCCAATGTTGTGAATAGCATGCTTTAAGGCTCTAAACTGTGTAGCTTTCCAATGTATCAGAAAATGGTCCCAGATTGAAGTCCGGTTCTATAAATGCGCCTATAATGTTGGTTTTTAGTTATTGTTTGCGATTGTTATTATAAACATTTTCATCTTTAGTATGTCCACGTTAACTGTAATTACTATTAGGTTAATCGTAATTATAATGTCACTGAAATTTCACGCTTGTTATGTAGAAAACAAGCATGTTATTTAAGATCTGGTAGACAATATAAATTTTCTTTTTTCTTTTTCTTTTTGTATGTCAAAATATGCACGTTAATGGGAGGAATGAAGAGTATGATAATTAACCTCCAAGTCCAAAGTTGAAATTTTGGCTTCTTAGATTCCTCTTCTCGAAAAGTTCTGAAGTGTCAAGATTTGGCGAAATTCCATAGCTTTTTCGGTTGTCTTTCGCTGGAGGTGCATCCAGGGCAATAGGCTCGCGAAGTCGTTGCACTTGAGCTTTGTATTTCTGAAAGGAGAAATTTCCTTCAATGGTCAACAAAACATGAATGGGAAAAAGATTAAATACCAAAGGAAACAAACGAACTTCCAATTTTGTTGTAACAGTAATAATTTTGCCTTGTTAATTAGAATGTCATGGCCAGGATTACGCTGTCAAGAATAGTAAGATACAAAGAGGAGTATTGACACAACAAATGAGCCCATTTAGAATGTTGATTTAATTCTACTCAATCACATCTTTAAATTGCAGAATTAATACAAATGCAAACAATTCCAATATATATAATTCTGTGCATCTGATCAGCATGATTTAGACACTTTTGATCTTTCATATTGTTGTTTTCTAATATGAACGACGTTTATACGGATTTACTACAGGAGAAAAAAGAGAAGAAACGAGTTGCTGTGAAACAAGCTAGAAAAGCTCGTAACATATGATGTTTAGACCATGAATTAGAATTGAGAACAAAATGGTTGCGCCGAAATAACAAATAACAATTGATATTTAACATTTCAAGTAACTTTAGGCAGAGTAGGGATCATTACCTGAAGATGGCTAGCTACCTGCCGTTGTGTCAAATTAGGCACGTCCATCAACTTCAGTATCGATTTTGGGCGGGCTCCTGTACATGTTAACCCAAAGGAAATTAGTTATGTTGATTATATAGAAGAACTATCTACAAAATAAATTTGCTTTAAAGATATAATTCGGAATTAAGTATTGACGAGAGGAAGGAGCTAGGGTTTAGTGGCTTACTGCTATTGCCTAAAGCACTAATGGCAGCTGTGAACTTGTGGTGAAGCTGTGGAGTCCAGATCATGCGCGACTTTTTCCCTTTCTTTTCCGTCTCTTCTTCATGGTTGCTTGTTCCTATTTTCTCTTCCTCTTCACAATGTAACATTTCCTTTTCCTTTTCTTCATCAGTGCTAGCTCTTCTTTCTTTTTCATTACTGTTGTATGACTCTTCATTGATGACTTTGCATGTATTACCTTGTTCAAAGTCAAGACCAACTTCTTTTCCAATCATTTCATTCTCTTTCTCATCATCATTTGACCTCTTCCTTTTTATCTCAACTTGGTTTGGAGTCGCTAGGGTCGTCAAATATGGATCAATGCTGGCGTTTTCAAATTCTTTTATGCAAGTTTCAGCATCTGGATGTATATCTGCTTCAGTTTCCTTCCCTCTTCTATTTACATGATGAGCATGCAACACTTCTCCTTCAATTTCTTTACCCTTTCCTTTGTTGTGTAGATTACAAGCGCCACGGAGCTCATGAGTACTAGCAATGGCAGGCCTAGTATATTTTCCGTGTTTCCATAGTCCTGCTTTCTTGCCATCAATCTGGTTCTTTTCTGACATAAGATTCTCCCTTTGAAATGCTCCTCTTCTTCTTTTCCTGTATACATGCTGCCACAGGTACTTTAGATCTTCCAGGCAAATAGGCTTGTCAAGATAGAAACATGCGCCAGCTGCTAGGGCCTTCCTAGCCTCAGTTATACTCCTATTCGACGACATCGCTGCAAGGAGCAGCCAATTTCAGGAAGTTTGTTTCGTGAGGAAGAAATGTAAACGTTCCACCAACAAATTTTGAACTCTAACATAAAGAGAAACATGTAAACCTTAGTTAGGTCAAAAGAAATTTTTTAATATGTAGAGATAATGGGAACTCACAAATAACAGGGATCTCCTTCTCACGCATTGCGTGCAGAAAAGTGAAGCTATCCATCTCTGGCATGTTTAGACTTGCCATTACAAGTTTGAATCTATCCTTTGGTTCTTGAATCAGTGATAAGGCAACTGATGCTAGCTCAGTGGTGGTAACTGAAAGAAAATAGATGACTTTTAATCAGACCAAATATGAGACAAAGAATTGAAGAAGAACTAGAATAGCGTAAATTATATTTTTTGGGAAATTATTTTATTTTTTTCCATCTATTTTCCCAATGGGATCTGTGTGCTAAATTGTATAGTAGTCAAGTCAAAAATCATGGTCAAAGGGCGTTGCTAGAGAAATTAAAGTTTATACAAAATTTGTACTCTTACTGCTATATATCTTCATTCAAAAGAAGACTAAAATTAGTTTTTTTATCAAAATCGGTAAGTAAATAGATAAAGGTTGGTGAGGTTTCTATGTATTTTATTTTATAAAACGAAAGGATGCTATATTAGTCTAGGAACAATGCTATAATTTGTGTATAATTCTACATGTGTAAGGTTGAACTAATTTGTGGATTGTCCTTACTAAGTTCATGTTTTTATTTCGACCATAAAATTCAACAACAAGACTTGCATATATATTAATATTCTCATTTTTCCTCCAGCTAAACTAGTCTTCATATAATATGCGTTCTGCTTCCACACAATTCTAATTCCACTTCTGAACTAATATCTTATAAGTCCGATAATCCACACGATAATAAAAGAGAAAAGAATAAATTCTTTGTTCAATGCATAAAAGTTAAAGAGAAAAGTATTGTTTTTTTTAGTAGTATGAGGCCCTTTGGACTTTTAGGCTATAAATGAATTTTGGTTATTCCAACAAATACGTTTCCCTACCGAAGAAAAAACAAAATTCATCACAAAACGTCTTTCTCAAATAATAAGAACCAGCAATTAAGAATGTTTTGAGTTAAATTACCATACCACCTGCATGCATTTCATGATCGATCCTGAAGTAATATTTTGCTCAATCAGTGAATAAGTTTAAACGTACTTGAAGCCAACAAGTTAACTGTCCATCTATGTAGCAACGATGTTTATCCAAGTGGCACCCATCTCAGATAATCTAATTTCTAAAATATTACGTATTTGTGCCAAAAATAATACTGTATAACCAGCCATCTGTTTTGACACAACAGTTTGTTTTGTCAATTCTCTTAAACTATATATCAACCCACTATTTCACCATTTTCTCTCGTCAATGTCAGCTTATACTTCTTGCTAGTAATTGCAACTATTTTTATTTTTCATTTTCACACCTTAAAGCTAATATAACTGTTATGAGTACACACTATTCTTACTAATTACAAGGTCTTTCTGTTTCGTCCAATAAAGCCAATATAAACTAACCCAACACAATGGAAAATTAGCTTTCCAAATGAGGGTTTACTGGTCTCAATCGTATCACGAGTAAGAAATCTCTTAGTCTCATCCTTTATGCGTGCTTTTTTCTGGTTAATAGCGTTTCTTTCTTTTATATATGTAGTTGTATTAAAAGTGAAAACCAAATGAATAAATGTCAGTGCACTATGCTACCATACATAAACTATAGACGAAAAAAATGATTGTATGACATTTTCCAAAGTGAAAATCAGTAAGTCCCATGTCAAAGTTCATGCATCCATTATTAATATTACTGACTCATGAAGCATAAAAGGAAGAGTTCACAGTTTTAGTCTTGCTTGTAGCTAATTATCTTATTTGTCAATATAATGAAAGATTAAATATCAATCAATACATATATAGTGAATCTATGTCGTCTTTACTATCCATCTATTCCAATCGACAAAATAATAGGCATGAACAGTTGAAGCGAGAACAACAATAATCCTGTAATGTTTAGCACAACTAAATAGTATAGAGGTCTTAGAGTTGATGAGTAATAGCTTTTTTAACGTTAATTCCAACCCAATTCAATATTAGCAAGTTGGAAAATATAAAACTCAATTTCACCTGAATTAGTCTCCCGATCCACCCAATTTCTAGTTGGGCGGATAGGTGGTTTGATATGGTTTGAGGGTTTAGAAGTTATACTAAGCTACTATTAACATCAATTTAAGAAACTACACAATCGCAAGCAATACAAATATCATTTGACAGTTCCAAAATATGGAAAATCTCAAACAACAAATTCATTTAGACAAAAGCATAAACTTTCATGTAAGATAAATAAATAAAACTATCAAAGAACAAGCTAAGTTCATAAATGAAGATATATCATAGATTTTTAGGACATAATAAGGAAAAGATTAAACCAATATCTATTACATATGAGTACCTTTCTTCCTTCTCTAATAATTGAAGTGTACAAATGAAGTAAAAGTTCAAATTTTGTGATATTCCCAATTTAAAAAATTATACATGTATTAAATAGGCGGGTAATTCTAAATTAGGTGTATTTAAAATTTTCAAATTCCTAACTAATCAAAAACTATTAGCTAAAAGTATTTTAACTTACAATTTAAAACATTTATTTCAAATATACGGTTTAGTCACTTGTAATTTAAATCGGAAGACTTAAATAAAGATCTCTGACACTCAAAAACTAACTATATACTTATAAAGATTCATAATAACCTCATAATTTAATTCTTTAGGTCCACTGTACAATATAAATTTTGGAAATCATCATCTAAATTAGATTCATAGATTGATTTAATCATGCCAATCTCCTCTGCAATGTGCGTCAATTTTGTGTAAGAAATTATAACTCTCTAAGAATAAATATCTAAGCAAGAAATTGACATAAAACCACAAATCTGAAAAATATTAACTAATTAAACAGATAAAATGATAAACCTCAAATATTAACTTATTCCAACTCTAAATTCGTCACCTTTATGATGCTTGATTCCCTACAAAAAAAGATAGCTATATTATATCTCTTACGCATAAACCTGAGGTCTTATGGTAAATTTTAGCAAACTCTTTCTAATAGCATTTTCTTATTTCGTTACTGTATCTTATGATCAAATCCTTGAACTAGATTAATGAAATTTTCTGCTTTACAGCCCTTTTGATTGAAAACAGTTGAATAATTTAAGTTCAAGCCTTTATTACAAGTATGTGATGGTAAAAAGCACAATATTGAATATCATAATACTTGAAATTTATCATTCCCACAAGATTTAATAGATAATCAAGTCATATTTATAAAATATGCTAAAGTAGATACTCCTTACCATGTAGTAGCATACAATCTGTGACATAGTTTTCAGAAGAATCGAAAGAGGTTCTCCATGCTTTGTAGAAAAATTCTCAAAAAGAGACTTAATTTACTTTTAAGTAAAACAAACATTGAAAGGCTTATTGCTTTACCCTTGAAGGTGTATTGTTCAAGCAATGATGCTATGTACATAAGAGATGTTGTATCATGATCCACCACCAGAATTTCCAGGCCTCGGGCAAAGCTAGGAACGAAAGAACATGGCAACTCTCTCCCGTCAGTCATTTTTTGAGCAGAAAAAGAAAAGCGTTCTTTTAATGATCCGTCGAATGAGAAATAGCAACAGAATAAAACGATGCTCAGTTCTTCTTTGCTTCCAAGTTCCTTTTCCAATATTTTCTATTTTGAACAAGGAAGATTGAAGAACCCCAAACGAATGTAGAGGCTAAAGACGAATGGCAAAGGTTGCAGAAACTAGGTTAACAAAAGCTCCACATTACTAATTTGGACCAATTGGCTACAGGAGTAAATTAAATTCTATAAGCCTAATGGTACGGAGAAGATTAGAGTCAGCGATTTATATAGAGACTGAGAAAGAGATTTAACACACTAGGCATTACCACTTCCATGCCTTTGAATATCAGTCTACTTCTGACAAAACAAGTAAAACAATATCAGATTTTACTCTTGTGGGTCCCATTTTGTTTTGGACCCACTTGGTCAGCCGTCCAAATCCTTTGCTCTTTGAACAATAAGTCAACCTGTACAACATTGGACTCTTTGACTGTTATACGTCAGTTACCTTGTACAATCTGGATAAACCCCTGCTGCCTTATATAAGAGTACGCTTATTTACAGTTTTGCCACGTCCACAAGGATTTAGTTGACCTTGTATTGCCCTGGACTCGATTCGTTCTCCATTTTCCAAATGTGTTACTAGTAACGTTTGCTTTTTTGTTATTGAGCTATCATATATATCGAAGCATTTTGACTCATAACTAATCATTATTCAACTTTTTCACAACTTAATGACTTCTTTCTTGAAATTTTCAATTACATTATAATGCTAGATGAGGGAAACGAGGAAAGTTTTCCATTAAATACAAGTGTTGTATTAACTTTCTATTTAGAGATTGAGGACAAAGAAATTAATTTTTTAACGGTATACCTGAAATAGGAGAGTTAGACGCTGAATTTTCCGCTGACTTGAAAGAATAGTTGAGACAAAGGATGAGATGTTTTTAATTTTCTATATATATACATTTGGTTTTACTCCTATGTAATAATAAGGGTATAGGTTTGAATATTTAAAATAGTCTTTTGTAAAATTTACAAAAAAAAGTTACGTACATTTATGATCTTCCTATAATTCTTAAAAAAAAAGACTCATATATTAGGGTACGTTAACTCTTAGTTTTTGTTTTCGGCTTAATGGGCTTATTAAATTATCCTTAAAACAAAAATAAATGAAAAAGTATTTCTACAACGTTAATTTTTTAAAAATTTCATTTAGAACGACACCCTATAGCAAGTTAATTTTAGAAGCCCTTGTCAACTTTATATATATGAAGCTAGAATAAAAATAAACTAACTAATCTATATTAATCTTTAGTATATATGCCGATCTACGACCTTTTGAGTGTAGTATCCCAAATTGTGTTGACTACAACGTTAGTTATTTTGTATTAACTCTTTGATCTGGAATACAAAATGGAAAAATAAACAGCACATTAAACAATTGCAATTCTAATAGATTATATTTCTTAATTGTATTTACCAGCATTTCATTTTGACTTGGAGGTGCTGGTTCACTTGATAAGCTGCGGATTCAATAGTCAAAATTACATTGAAAGCGTGAGTGCAACTAAAGTAATGTAATTAATATATGGAGTTATACTAGCCAAATTTTATAAAGAATAGAGGCGTTATTATAAAATATAAATTCATCATAACTGAAGCTCCGACGGAATAGAATCATTAAGACCTACAACTCTTTCGATATCCTTAGACTTTAATTGATCTAAAAGCAGTGTGAATACTCCAATTAGTTATTTGATCTGCTACTTTCTTGATTGCTTCATTAACAACCTTATTTAATGCTTTCCTCCTAATTACACCTATTTGTTTAGTTCACGAGCTTAAATTTAATTATTTCGTACTAACATAGAGTGACGGAACCAAACTTATTTAAAGGGTAATTTTAAGAAAGGGACAAAATTTTAAGAAGATGACATTTTCAAACAATGGCGTTAAAATTATTTTGATGGATTTAGAAGGGGCACAAGGCTCGTATGGTAGAAGCGGAACTGAAGTAAATTTATTGTCTTCCATAGCCACATGCTATGGCGGATACATGTGAGCAGTTTCTTTCTTTTTGTTTTTTGTAATATTATATTAATTGGAGCTTCCAACCTTCTATAAGGTTCCAAACCTCAATTAAGTTATAATTAAGTTGCAAGAAATACTTTCTTATATATAATGACTACTAAGCATAGACTATATGGACATACCGAGAGATAATTAGCTTTAGTGTACTTAATCAAAGTTTTATTTATTCATTCAAGTCCAAGATCGGACAATACTACAATAAAGGCACCCTTTCCTAATAATTTCTTTAGCGATGAAATGGAAATTGTTGCCAAAAGACAGCATATAGCGATGTTTAAAAGCATTCGTTACTAAAACTTAACATTTAGTGACGGAAACAAAAAGCGTCGTATAAGAGAAAACCTTTAGCGACATACAGAGAAAGTCATCGCCAACTGCTGAATATTTAGTGACGATTAATAAAAATCGTCACGAAATGATGCAAAATGGGTGATGATTTCATATATTCCTCGGCAAATAATGCAATGACGATGATTGATGAAACATCACCATAATTTATCAAATATTTTGCGACGCATCTATAAAATCATCACTAAAGGTTATATATATTGCGACGATATTCTAAAGCGCCACCAAAAGGTGAATATTTGTTGACGAATGTTCTATTTGGTCGTAAAAGCTTATACATTTAGAGACGATTTCTATAAATCGTCACCACATAATTGACATTTTCAAAAATTATTAAACTAACATTTTTATAATCTATCATAGTTAAGATATGTTTTATTGGAGATATGTTTTGAATGTTTACAATGTATTATTGAAAAAAAATTCACAACATAATTTTAAGTGTTAAGCAGTACTATTAATTAATCATTAGTATTTACTAACGTTGAAAAGATTAGTTATAAAATTTTTTAATAATTTTATTAAAATATTTTTTATAAAAACTGACAACATATGACTTATGGAACTAACATTAATTAATCATTAGTATTAATTAACATTGAAAAAATTAGTTAATAAAAATTTAAATTCTTTTATCAATATAATAAAATGATATATGGAGTAGTACGAACCTTGAATTAGAAGTTATCCAATTCATTCACTCATAAAACTAAAACAATAACAGTGAATATTCAATAGTATGCAACTTGACCCATAAGTAATACATATGTTGTTTGGCAAATTATTGCTGATACAATAAGAAATAAACGTTAAAGATGAGTTCAGTTGATTGACTAGCTAATTGACAAGGATATAATTATTTATTTGGATTCCAAGTGACATGAGAGTTGGTAAAGGTAAATGAGTCCCCAATGTTTGGATTCCCTAGAAGGGCCCTTACACGTTCGAATGCACCAATTGAGACTGTAATAGTTTTTCCCTCAACTGTAGTAAGGTTTGTCACACCCTCTTCTAACATCTTTTTTGCTATCTCTAAATTTGAAAAGGATGTAGTGAAATGATAGATAGATTTAGAACCTAAAATACAATCAGTATAGAAGTTAGATATTATCATATTAGTAAACTATTAAATAAACTGAAATTGGGGTGACATGCATACGTGCACGAGCAGATGAAGTATTCGGAATTGATGAATTTGCCAAATGAATAGATTTTCCTTTACGGACTGTTGTGACATCGCTCCAGCCACCTTGGGCATACATGTCAAATTCGAGACTGAAAGAAGCTTCAAACGACATGTAGTATAAACCATCAAATGTTAATATATATAATAGCTTCATAACAGGAAATGAGATGTACGTAATAAGGGAAGTGATTTTGTTTGGATGATACTAAACACCTTGTTCCAGAAGATCATCCATGGAAGGTTTAAGAGGAATTCGTCTGATACTTGAGATTTCTTTTTTAGTTTCGGTTTGCTTAGTAGGGACAATTTTGTTAAATTCCTCCCAACGAAATAAATTAGGGCCATCGTGAACTAGTCTCCTTGTTAACATTCCTTCATTAATAATGTTTAGAGGTAAATGCTTTAAAAGTTGATTTGGAATAAAACGATAATATGTTTAAGTCCAATTATAATAACAAATGAAACTACTTAGGTTTAGAACTGAATGGATTGCTTAGAGCATAAAATGCAAATTGTTACAGAAATATCATCAAACACCTTACAAACATAACAAACTCATCCCTAGAAGCTAGTTTAGAAGATTCAATAGATATTGCGTGGAGTTAAACACTTTTGATATGCAAATCGTAACAGAAATATCATCGAACACCTTACATATATGACAATGATATCCTAAGATTCAAATGCAAACCATATGTTTTCCCTTCCATAACTAACATTAACATAATCCATGCTTCCCAATGACAATGTGCTAATAACATAACACAAAGAAATAAAAAAATAATCACAAAACATAAAGAAATCAACTTCAACAACGTAAAAAATACCGTATGTATAGATCTACACAAAGAATGTCCAGATCTATTATAGAAACATAATTATCGCAACTTTATCACAGAAACTTATCAAACAAAGAGCCGACATAGTCAGTAACAGATTTACAAAATAAAGATCACCTCAAATGAAAATACAGAACATAGTAAAAAAGAAGTTAGAGCATCGCAGACCGTGTTTCGATCAAGTGAATAACTTTGATACGTGCGTAAGATGTCGGAGATTGTTGATTTTGGGATGAGTTGTTTGAGACTACAAAGAAAGAAAGATTTGGAAATAACGGTCAGGGTTTTTAAAGAATAATAAAGAAAGATTTTGGTGACAGTTCACATAATGTGTCGCCAAATTAAACTTTTTTGCTACAATTTTCTAAATCGTTAGAAAAGCAACAAATTTTCACGACGATTTGGCATTTTCGTAGTGCATTGTTGTACATTTTATGACAATAAAAGGTAATTTGTTGCCCAAGCGTGGTATATATGACAAGTTATGACACAATTTCATTTCGTCGCAAAATGCTGCGTCCTTTTATGACAAATAAAGTTATCGTCGCAAATTGTGCCTTATCAGAATAATTGTAACTATGTCATTTTTGCCTTATGCCAAACCTTTTTGCGACGATTTGTGTATATTGTAGGTAAATGATTGTCTTTTAGCGACGACTAATGTATTCATCGTGGAATGTTGAGACGTTTAAAAAAATTTAAGTTGGACAATGTCGTTTGTCTAAAGACAAATGACGTCGTCCAACTTTTACAACTTAAGCTACTCGAAACCCTCCCCCTTCTCCCTCGCTTCCCTTCTCTCTACTTTCTACAAAATACTAAATCCTTGTTGCTTCCGTCTTCTTCACAGTATGTGTTAGGTGTTGGTGTTGATTTTGTGTTCCATCAACATCGGCGTTCTCTTGTTGGCGACATTGGGTAAGTTTTGTTCCATTTTTTGTAGGTTTGGTTTTAAGGTTTGCAATGGGTCATACGGTATTATGAAATTGTTGTGGTTTCTACGTTTTCTTCAGTTTTTTGTATCTTGTGAGTAGCAAAATGGTTGGTATGTGTGTGTGTTGTGTGAATGATGGTGAAGAAATGGGAAAGAATGAAGAAATTGGCCAAGATACATGTGTGTTATATTATGCATACAAGGTGTTCGATGAAAGTCCTCACCCAAATCCAACCATGAAATGAATATATATTTGATTTTTTTGAAATGAAATCCATTTTTTTCTTAGATTAAAAATTGTAATGGATGAAGAGGTACTGGTATGATTGTCATCTATACTATGATTTTAATTTTTCTATCTTTGTAATAATATGTATGATTTTAATTTCTTGAAAATATTTTGTAAGTAATAACTATATATATATTCTTTTTTATTAATTACTTATAATTAATGTTAATTTAGTCTCTTTTAATTTTATCTTAAGAATAAGTCTATAAGAACTTGGAAATAAAATAATTACAACTTAACAAACATGCATGTTATTAAATATATGAAAAAGTAAGAGCTTGCAGTTTAAAATTTGTTAGTGTTATAATTTATACTTACATATGAACGTGTAAATAAATTAGATAGATTTCATTTGTTGTAAAGTTGTTGCATTTGAATATTTATAATAAATGGATTAACAAGTCATTTGACATGTTAATTGACTTACTAAACGATGCATTACCTAGGGGATATAACTTACCGAAATCGTACTATGATGCGAAGAAACTATTAAGGGACTTTGGATTGGGATATATTTCAATTCATGCTTGTAAGTATGGCTGTGTTGTTTGTTGGAAAGAACATAAAGAACTTCAGGAGTGTCCTACTTGTGGTACATCAAGGTGGTGGGTAGATGATGGGAGAGGGAAAAAGATACCGATGAAAATCCTTCTGTAACATCCCATTTCCATACTAAAAGTTAGAACCCTAGATTTCAGTTATTGAGAAAATACCAATAAGAGAATAGAAAAATGCATTTCATACTCATGGATGATGTTAGCACACTGTACATGCATTCATTTACAATTGTCGAGTTTAATTGATCTATAAATGTGATTATAATTGGAATTGTGAATTATTTGTATTGAAAATTTGTTTTTCAGAGTATAAGCATTCATTTAGAATTCTCGGTAAAATATGAAAATTTTCTAGAATTTAAGGGTATTTTGGACCAGGAAAAATGCCAAGTGGTAGAATAATTGATGAATAGTGATAGAAATAAATTTCAGATGGAAGTAGAAATCTTAGTATGTGACATTATGATTTAATGACTTATGTCATTGAAAATTGGGAGATAATTGGAGTAAAGACTGGAGACAAATGGACTAGTTAATAAAAGAGCCAATTAGAGACCACTAAATGTAACATCCCATCATCAATGGGAAGGGTAAAATAGTAATTTGGAATGGGTTATGAGTGCTTAGAATTATCTTGACATGTTCATGCATACACATGTACGTGAATAGTAAATTTTGCACATGTAAATGACTGTACATGTATTCATGACATTTCTCGGTATATGTGTTAATAAATGTAAGTGATATAAAAAAATAAATGTGATTTGTGTGTATGAAAAATTGAGTTGGAGAGGGACATTTTGGTTTTCCGATTTTTAGTGAATTTTAGAAATTATTTTCTGAAATTTCGGGGTAATTTTTGGACTAGGAAAAATGCCAAATGGCAGATTGATTGTTTACCGATAGTGGAAATGACTGTACAATGGCACTGAAAATTTAGATACATGAATTTAGGAACTATTAATTTGAGCCATTGGAAAATTGGGGAGAAATTGGAGTAGAAATTGGAATTGTATTAGAAAGAACCTAAGTAAGGACTTTAGAGTGTGACTTGTGGCAAGTGACACATGTCACTTGTCTAACATGCCACCATGTTTGCATAGGTTTCATAAAATCTTCCTTTCTTTGGTCTTTCACGATGCTTCTTCTTTAACAAGGTTCTTGGTGTTTTTAGGTGAAATTTTCTC
>JANZXR010000170.1:10424515-10438274 GCA_027575705.1 Erythroxylum echinodendron | reverse complement strand
GAACAGGATCGAAGAATGCTGTAACAAACATTGATGAACAATGCCTATTCTATCTTCTCAACCATCATCCAATAAATCTTCTACACCTAATTTTGGGGTATATGATGAAGACAAAGAGGGATTCCAATGCCTTACCATATGGCATGATATTAACAAGAGTCTTTAAAGATTCTGGAATTCTTCTGGACAGAGGAAACAGGGTGAAGATGAATATCAAAAGCATTATAAATGCTTCCACTACATGTAGAATGGGATTGAAAACCCAAGAAAAGGAGGAGACAACTCCTATGGTGAAACCAAGGATTAAGGGGGAGCGCACAGTTAGATGTAGTGAAAATGTTACTCCCACAGAGAGGAAGCAACTTCAACCCTCAAGAAGAATGGTTATAGAAGAAAAGAAAAATAAATCCTCTGAGGTAGCAATTAAACATAAGACGATTTTACGAAAAGAAGCAAGCCAAGTGCGTCTATCTAAAAAACAAGTGTCATTGAAAAGAAAAGGAGAGACACTTGATGCTGAGCAAGTTAAGAAATCCAAAAGATCACCAAGATTACTCACTCTTCGACAAAAAGAGAGGAAAAGAATTAATTCCTGGTGAAGATTCTGAGAAGGTAGGAAAAACACCTCAGGTTACTAGGTTTTTGGTCTCAATCTTGCAACAACAGCAACCAAAGTCAAAAAAAGAGACCGAGATTAAGAGGAAGTTGGAATTTGAGAGGAAGAGACCCCAACTACAACAACCTTCTAGACTGGTAGAAGAAAATAAAAAGTTGAAGACTAGTCAGAAAGAGAATACTTCAACTGGTGGTAATTAGAAGGAAAAATCAGTTTATTCTCTTAGACCTATCAGGAAAGAGGACTTGAAAATGAAAGTGATAAAAGAAATTGTACCTGTAAGAAGCAGAAGCTCAATCATTATAAGAGAACCTGTGTAGAAGATAATCAAGGTACAAGTTGAACCTATCTTGGTCAATAATCAGTTTATACATCTTCTGAATCATGAAGAGAGAAGATTATATGGGATTCTGAGAGACGAAAAATCAGAACCATATCCCTTGAAAATGACAAAGGATCGATATACCATCTACCTAGCTACAGGTAGAAAACTAATCAAGATTGTACTTGATGTGCAACCTAGATTTGTAAACATTGTACGCAATGTAGAAAAAGGGAAACAGAAGATGTACCCTGAAGAAAGAACATGTGATCTTACAAATGAGAAGATACAAGAAGCTGTGAGAAGCATAGATGATGCATGCAATGTAGAACAAGCAAGAGGAATCTATGTTTCACACCACATTTCAAAGGCATCAGAAAGTCATTGTGGATGCTTCTCCACAGACAAAAATTCTCAGGTAGTTGGACGGGTGACTAAAGGACGGTTTAGAACTATTATGGTCAGAGGTATCAGTTTCAACTTAGAAACTTTTGTGAACCTACTTATCCATCTTAGACCTTTGAGTTCTATACCATCAATCAAAGATGTCCTTCACCTTCTTGGCAAACAAATACCAAAACTACCAAAAACTGATGACCTTGATCTCCCAGAAAGAAAACAATTGTTCAAACCTCCTGTTTTGAAAATCATTAAATTGGATGTTATACCTTCAGAAACATATGCTAAACCAAACTTCCATCCATCAAGTGCACCTCAACGAGTTCCTACAATCGGTATGGAAGAAGTTAGTCAGTCCCAGCAGTGAAGTCAGGAAGCCTTAGTGAAGTAATTTCTATATTAACATGTTATTTACTTCAGTAATGTTCTATTACATCTTTCTGCAATACCATTTTATTGTAAGGTTCGTAAAATAGTTAATTATTTTTCTATTCATTTTTCATTGTACAACATCTTAAACTTATCAAACAAGTATTATTGTCCTTGATCAATTCTTAATGTTTTTATTTTCCCGTCTAATTGATCCTCTACTAAATCCGTATAATTTATGAAATAATGTATTGATTCTGATTTGTGAAAAATCAAATAGGCATGATTATACCAAGTATAGTCATCTATAAAAGTGATGAAGTATACATTCATTAGAACACAAATGTCTAACAATGGATAGGCAACCCATGTTCCCTTTCTAAATGACTTTCATGTCATTTTACTGGCTAGAAAATGTTTACAAATAAGTAAATCTACTTGAATAAATCACCTAAGAGGTCTTCTTTCACTAATTGACTTATTTGATTTTAACCAATATAATGTAGTCTAACATGCCACAAAATTGCATAATTATTGGAATTACTGGACGATGTAAAACAAAAAACATCTTTCATTATTATTTGAATGAACAACATATAGAACAACAAAACCATCCAACATAAATCCATAACCATTACAAATATGTCCAAAATGTAAATCCACTCCATCAATGTGGAAATTTACATCAAAACTAAAACTTATAAAACCAACATAAAGATCAGATTATGTTGAATCTTTAGAGCATACAACACATCATGTAGGATTAGGGATCGACCACCACTTATATCTAATTTATAGGTTCCAATCCCTTGTACAATAACCCTTGACTTATCTCCTATATAAATCTATCATGTTCCATATGAGATTTTACATAATGCCACTAAGGCATCTCTATCCTTTGCTATATGGTTGGTTGCTCCTAAATCTAAAATCTACAAAGGATGTGATTCTGTTAAAAAAATAGAACAATAAATATTTACAGATAAAATTTTTGTACAACAAGATTTTACCTTTTTGGGCTTGCTACAATTACAAGCAACACTTTACTTTATTTATGTTTTGCTTTTTAAAAGGACATTATCCTTTTCCATGTTGATTTCCCCTTGCCTTCTTCGAGTCCTGAGTATAGTGGATATTTTGCTTACCTTATTTCCATTTGGATCCCCATGATGTTTATGCTTTTGGTTCATAACTCTATACAAGCTAGAACCAGCTATATATACCCTAGGGGACATCTTAGAGGCTTCAAGATGTTCTTCTTTTAGTATGAGATGACTTATAGCATCTTTCATTGTCTTGATGCTTTTATTGTGAATTGGATGCATTTTCATATACTCATAACTCTAAGTTAATGAACAGATCACAACTTGTACTTGATGCTCATTTGATAGTTTGTGACCAATATCGGTAACTCACTTATCGTGTTTGACATGTTCCTTAAATGCTTTTACATTATATAATCTAATTGTTTCTTATATATGCAAACCTTATAATGAGTTACCTTACTTTGGTCATTGAAGTCCTTCCAAAATGTGCAGCTAAAGCGGACCACATTTTTTTAGCAGTTTCATACTTACGAAACTCACAGATGATATCATTATTCATATTGCTTGGCAACGTATAATATAAGCTAATGAGTTCTTTTTCCTCCATATTTTTTAAGCATCAGAATCTCTTTTGTTTTTGACCATATTTCCTTCCTCAGGAATGTCCATATTTATATTTAATGGGTCTATAGCCTCTTGCTCCTCTAATATATATTGGATTTTCATGATCCAAATCTCATAACTATCGTCATTTAATTTCTCACGCTTATTAAGTTCAATGAAAATATTCTCAGATGCAGCAGTCATAACTGAAATTATAAGATTTTTACGAAAAGAAATAATATACATGCACGTCAATGTTACGTTATGCATATATATTTTGTGAATAGTTGATTTTCAATTATCTACAAAATCGAACGAATTTATATATTCTCAATCATCATTAATATGACAACTAAATATAGATGTAAGAAAATTAAAAACAGATAAAATGCGGCGTTGAAACTTATCACTTATTCGGACTAATTTGAATTTCTATAAGTTAAAGGACTTCTTAAAAAATTTCTTCTATGCAAAAATTATTTTTGTATATTTGTGTGTGTCAAAAGATTGCCATCAGTCCTTTTTAAGTGAATATTATCTCAAATTTATAGACAATGTCACGATGTTGACTTATTAATAATTTACAATTGAAAAGTCACACCTAAATTCATCATGTATCATTTCATTTTCTCTCATAATCATTCACATTTTGATTATATGAATATTACAAATGCAGTAACTACAATTTTCATACAGCATAATCAGAAGCAAATTGAGCACAATCTTATGTTAACAAGTAGCGTAAAAAAACAAAAAGTTGCGTCCACCTTTGAAATTAACCTTATCACCTAATAACTCACGTAACTATATCTATTTATGATTTTATAATTTTGAGTTTCTAAATCTATTTATGATTTATAATTTTGAGTTTCGAAGGGAAGAATTAAATATTTTATTTTTGTTTAACTCCTACTTTTGTTGCAAAAGCAATCATGATAGGTCCTAGACATAATAGCCCAATGTCCAATCCAAAACCTAAAACAGAAGGGATTTGTATTGTGCCATAACTAAACCCGCCAAATAGAAGCTAAGAAGCGCTTCGTCTTCCGCTGATTCACTCAAAAGAACAGAAAATTTTCCACGAATAATTTGAATTCTTGTCCTCACCTATTTTCAGATTTTAGAATCGCTAAGTTCTAAATTTTACTAACGAATTCATGGCACGTCTCTTTCTCTTTATACAAAGACGGGGCATTTTGAATTTTCTCGTTTCTGGGTCCTTGAATTCCTTCTGTACTAAGTGTATAATTGTTGGCGTTTGATTGATTTGCAGGATGACTCGACTGAAGAGCTCGACCCCTTGTTCGATTATAGTCGTGTTCGGCCAATTCATTGCGTATATGTTGATGGTGATGTTTAGTTCTTTAACTACTCTTCTTATGCCCGTTTTCTTGGGAAGAAAACAGAGTGAAGTTTCTTTTTCTTTTTTCCAAGTTCCTGTTGTGCGTTTGAGGAAGTTTTTTTGGGTTGTTTTTATTCGTCTGCTTATCGCAATTTAAAAAAGTTTCTTTTGGTGTGACAGACGACGGCAGTCCTGATGAATTACCAACTAAACGTTTGAACACATCTGAGCCTGCTGTAAGATTAAAACTATTCTCACTGACCCTCTGGCGTCTATGTGACCGATTTCAATGTCAAGTGCAGCTGCCTTTGCTCTTGGTTCAGTCCCTTATATCTTCGTTTATTCTGTCAATTAGGTTCAAGTAGTAGATGACGATGTGGAGGTAACTGAAGTCAAGAATTCTGAAAACAAGGATGAGGAGGATTGGCTACCTCCTCCTCCTAAGATCTCAGGTCATTCCCAAGATTTTCTCGTTGAGAACTCAATGATAAAGGAATTGAGGTATACAGCCCTATCTTATTTCTTATGCTTTGGATTTTCATCTTTATTGTTCTAGATAGTGTTTTTCCAGAATTTAATTTCTCATGTTGAACTTGTTCATGTTATGTAATTTTGTGGTTTAATTTTATGTAATCCAGGTTTTTCTTATGAAACTTATAGTGATGTGAAACAGCAAAAGCATTTTCAATACAATGAAATTAAAAACAAATTACTCTAAGCAGTAATTCTAATTATTAGACATGGATTATGGGCATGTATATCTGATTTTGCAATGTAATACATATCCAAACTTTTAGCAATTGTTATTGTATCAATATTTTTAAGTAAAAGAATTTTATTTTATAACTCAATTAATACTTGGGAAACTAGGAGTGTCTTTTTGTGGCTTTATATCAAAGAGTTTCAGCACAATCTTGTAGATAAAGCTTGCTTATATTTGAGTAGCCCTTCTTTTGGTTAAAAAGGATGGTGTAGCTCCGCCGATGCTTCAAACTTAGGTGTTTCTTTGCAATTTACTATGCAGTGGTGATACTGTTTTAATTTAATGGTCCTTGCATTTACTTTGTACAGCTTACGACAAGCCCATCCCCTACAATTTTCCAAACAATGGACTTCTGTGGAAGATGCATTATATATTGTGCTATGCTTTCAAAAAATGTATATTTGACTTTGTAAGTATTCAACAAAGTATTGTAGGCTAGGAGGGGAATGAAATTCACGGGAAACTGATATTGATGTTGGGATTGTGAGAATTCTAGAAAAATTGGAAGCATGAGGGATAAAAGGGGATATTCTTTATGTCCAGGAAGGTTGATGTTCATGTTTATTACTCATTTAATGATTGATCCAATGTACGTGAAATTGTCCATTGGACTGAAGGTCTTCATCAAATGCTTTCTTGTCCTTGTTCTGACAAGTAATTGTTGCCTCATATTAGTTCTGGATGTCTGAATGGTTCAACCTACCATGCTATTACCTGTAGGTATGGAATCTTTCCTTGGCGACAACTAAACCCTCTTGGACATATTTTTCTTATCGGGCTTTTTTGGTTTGAAGTTTGTGGTGTTGTAGTCTATTGTGATGTAAATTATGTGATGTTTACTTTTAAAATTGATGAATTGAAACAAAATATAGCTCAATCAAAGCTGATCTTTTGTTAGTTACTGATGGCTTCATCATTTTCTATGTTCATGTGCTCATTTTCCTTTTAGTTCTCTCCTTGTATTCCTGAGTCGCCAACATTTTTTTTTCTTGAAACATTTATTTAGGCTAAAGAAGCTGGAGTTACAACAGAGTCTTGCAAGATCAGCTGAAGATGTATTGCGAGCTGTGGAGTCGTCTGTTAGAAGAGACCTCAGTAGTTCAATTCAGTCATCTTTGGATGATGCTGCTGAGCAAAAATTGAAGGCTCCTTTAGAAAGAACAAAAATAGTTATTTCGTTTCAAGATAAGGATGAGCTCAGACAATTTCGTGTGTACAAGGTATAGATAAGACTTGATTTATTTGCACCAAGGCATATTTTAGACTGGACCTATTATAAGTCCAGATATACTATTATTTGTATTTTAAGCATTTAACTGCTTGTGGAAAATTACTCTTTATTCCATGGTACACCTGTTCACAGAATCTGTACTTACACTGAAGTGTCAGTTCATTGAAATAGTAGATTATGGTACTTAAGGAACGAGGAACTTTGGAGAATATCATGATTGAAGAATTGGCGGTATCTACTATGAACAAAGTCAATGATACTTATTTTATGTTCACATCTAAGAAGTAAACTTTTCTGTGTTTGATATTACATTTGGTTTTTGTGGAATTCTGTAAAGGAGTGATTTTTAAAATTTGTATTAGGCAGCTATAATTCTTTCACATGTTACTTTAATTTTCCTATGTTTAATTAATGTAGTAACTGAAAGGAATGACCATAATCTACTCTTGTTTTGTCATTTCTAGCATGAAATGTTTGCCAGGATAAGAGATGGATGTTATATCATTGAGTCCAGTGGGAGACTTTTTTAACTGTGATTATTAGTCAATTTGCAGCAGTCACCAATGAAAACTTGATGGGTGTACATAATAGCGGTCTCCTTGTTATCTTGTTGATGTTCACATGCTATGTAGTTCTTTCGTCTCTCCATATTTTTCTATCGGCAAGTGTACTTTCCACTGCTCTGCTAAGCTATTGGCTTCTTAATAGGATGAGAAGTTTGATCGTATTTTCAAAATGTATGCGGATAAAGTTCAACTTGACATTCAAAGCTTAGGCTTTTCGTTTGATGGGGATATAATCCATTCGGCAGCAACCCCCAGTGGCCTTGGGATGGAAGATGATGATATCATTGAAGTGCATGCCAAGAAAAAGTGACTGAGGTATGATATAATACACGGTATATATATTTGGGACCTTTTGAAATCATTGCCTAACAATTGCAGTTGGACCAAATCCACATTCTCATGTTTTGGTTAAAAGCAAGCTAGTTAGAGATGACAATTTATATTTTTTGTTTTGGAGACCTGGTCACCAGTAAAAAATCCAAAACGGGGTACAATTTTTTACTTGTACCTGGATCACTAATTCATGACTTCTTCAACGGTTCAACCATTTTCAAATTTTTCTTTGGAATGGTCTATCAGTGTATTCAGTGCAGTATTTCCTCAACGTCTCGCATAATTTTGCAACTTATTTCCTCTCTAATGCAGGAACCTTTATCTTCAAGCTCCCCAATTTTGAGTTGCAACTTCTGTTAAAGTTCTTTGTTTTGGACAGTGT
The DNA here is from genome assembly GCA_027575705.1 of Erythroxylum echinodendron. Lineage (NCBI taxonomy): Eukaryota > Viridiplantae > Streptophyta > Magnoliopsida > Malpighiales > Erythroxylaceae > Erythroxylum > Erythroxylum echinodendron. The sequence goes on along the minus strand of JANZXR010000170.1, from coordinate 10,430,302 downwards.
TAAAAGAAACCTTATGGCGCTTCTTTTTGGGGTTTGATTTGGGCCTTTTGATCTAACTTCCCTTTATCTGTATTATAATTTAACTTGGATTTGCTGTTTTTGGCCCTAATTGTACAGCATCTTTGAATAAAGTTTGTTAGGGTAATGATGTTCACGGGAAGTTGGAGGACTTTTCAAGCTTTGATAGGGTAGTTAACAAGGGAAGTAGTTCATATTATTTGCTTGTAATCTACTCAAATTTTATATAAAGAAGACAATTATGTTACCTATTGATTTCTTGGAAGATATGGGCTGCCAAAGGATATTTGACCTAAAGTGTTGACCAGAGTTATTACCATAATTATTAGAATTGATTGCATTTCTTTGTATACATTTAGGAGTTTGATAGCTATCTTCCTGTAATTGAGAGATTTGATAGCTGGAATAATTTCCTAATAGTCCTAGGTCTTGTGTATATGAACCATAGTATTTCTTTGTAAAAGATATCTCAATTTACTAATAGAATCACTTTTAGTCTCTCTCATTTATATTCTTAATGGTATTAGAGTCCTGTTGGATTTAAAGGCCTAGTCTTTCCTCTCTAAATATCTTTTTTTTTTTAGCTGTTCTTTTCTTGTCGGAACAGTACTCTGGCTAAGTTTGTACTTGCCCAAAAATCAAGGTTTTTTAATTTCATTGTCTACCCAACTTGCTTCAGAACTGACCAGTGACTCCTCTATGAAAGATTTGACATCACCAGCACTGTTACACACTCCCACAATCCATCAGCCTTTGCCGTGCGTGAGCTCCACATGCCACCCTTTGACCATTTTTCACCTGGATTTTTAGTCCACCGGTGTCGTCGGCTCTTGTACATCTTCCTTGCGGTGTTAGAATTTCGGTAGCCTATCGTGAAATACATTAGAAGCATCTGGTTGTCTTTGAATTTTGTTTGTTACTATTGTTGGCAAATTAAAAATCCTGAGTGATTCTAAAGAAGGTGGACGAAGAAAAGTTAAAACTTTCGAGTTCTGATAATTCTTCACTTCAAATCAGCCTTGTAAAATATAATGGAATAATTATTTTGCTTGTTCAAGATCTTGTTTATTGTTCGTTCAAGTTAGAGGATTAGAAAGTTACATTAACGGTGACATTAAGAGACTTGATGTCAATAATATTAATTATAATTAATGGGAGTTCAAGAATTTCCTTGTAATGTCTTGGCTCATCAATTCATTGAAACTAAAAATTGCTCGGACATATATGTTACTTGAGACACCAATAAAGATATGGAAAGTTGATTCTTTGACATACTCTTAAATAGGTAATAAAGCCCAATTTTTTTTTATAATAAACTGCACAATACTAAGCAGGAAGATACGATTGTCTCATAGTACTTTGTGGAGCTATGTGGCTTGTGATAGAAATTGGATTATTATAGGAATTTCAAGTAGAATGCTCAAAAGATAATGCCAAATTCTAGAAAATGATAGGGGAGGATGAGTGCTTGACTTTTTAGTGGGTCTTAACCTAGAATATGATCATATACGAGGTACTATACTTGGGAAAGATTCTTCCCTTCAGTATAGCTTGCACATTCTCTCATTCAACAATAAGAGAGTAGAAGAAATGTTATGTTACATAAAACCATTGTTAAGAAAGCAAGGTTAGTGGCTAGTTCTATTGAGAAGCTAAAACCTGCAAATATCTTATCTAATAAGGATCACTTGCATTGTGATTATTGTGGGAAACCAAGGTTCACTAAATAAACCTGCTAAAAACTGCATGAGAGGTCAAATAAGAGTTGTGGAAAACAAAGCAGCTCAGTGGTAAAGGGTCAGGCCCACATAACTAAAGGAAATGAAGCATCTGAAACATCATTAGCTGGAGTTTTATCCAACGAGAAACTTTAGAACTTAAGACATCTTCTCTCAAACTTGGACTCTCCTTTTATAGTTGGTACATCAAATATTGCAAAATCAAGTATTGTGTACTCAAATTCTAAATATAATCTTTGGATTATAGACTCTGGAGCTAATAGACATATGATAGACCCTCAAAAAGAATTTTAACATATTCTCATAGGAAAAAGGGGAATAATGTTAGAATAATAAATGGGTCTTTTATCTTCGTATTTGTTACAAATTCTATTACCTGTATTCCTAATATCACCTTATCCTTAGTTCTTCACGTAGCCTATTTTCTTGTTACTCCTATCTATCAATTCTATAACTAAAGATCTTAATTGCAAAGTTGAAAATTTTCCTAGCTATTGTGTTCTTTAAGACCTCCACACAAGGTAGAGGATTAAAACTAGTATATTGTAGGATGACTTATATGTCCTCCAAGAAAATCACATGACAGTTGCATATTAAGCGTCTTTTGGAAATGATGTATAATAAGGAAATTCTATAGTGGCATAGGCAGTTAGGACATCCCTCCTTATTTGTTCTTGAAAAATTATATCCAAGCTTGTTTAAAAGAATTTCTTTTAATTCTTTGTTTTGTGAACCATATGAACTTGTTAAACATACTAGAAATTCTTATCATTTATCTAATAATAAGAGTTATGTTCCTTTTATGACAATTCACTCCGATATTTGGGGTCTTACTCAGAATCCCTCTTTTTCTAGTCATAGATGATTTGTGACCTTTATTAATTGTTTCACAAGATTGAGATTGATGAAAGCCAAGAATGAAGTTCTTTCATGCTTTCAATCTATGATGCTAAAGTTAAAATCCTAATATTTGGTAATGGAATGGAGTATGTGGATGAAAATTTTCGTGCTTATCTAGATTCCTACGGAATAATACATCAAACTAGTTGTGCCTATATTACTAAACAAAATAGAGTTGTGAAAAGGAAGGACAAACATATTTTGGAGGTAGCTTGATCACTCATGTTCTCCATGAACTTTCCAAAAGGATATTTGGGGTGATGCAGTTCTTTCAACTGCTTATTTTATTAACAAAATGTCACTTTGAATTTTGGATTTTAAAAGCCCTGCAAAAATATTACAAGGTAAAAATTCTTATATTGTACCTCTAAGAGTATTTGGGTGTATTTGCTTTGTTCATGCTCAGAATATGGGCAAGTTGGAGCCTAAAGCTTTGAAATGTGTGTGAGTTGGATATTCTTCTAAACAAAAGGGATATAAATGTTATCATCCCTTATCTAAAAAATACATTGTAACTATGGACATCACTTTTTTGAAGTGTGAGCCTTATTTAACAATACACCAAAACTAATCTTTATGGGTAGAATGGGAGTGAAGAGGTGTTGCTTGACTTTATATTTATAGGTAATGTGATATAGGGAGAGAGCACAATTTAGGGGGGAGAAAATTAGTTTGGCTTAGGAGGATCGAAGTAGGTGTTTAGATAGACTAGATTTAAAGGCATACTCAAGAAGAGATAAGACAGAAAAAGCTATCATGTAGTTTATACCATCCTCTTCCCTCAAGAACATTGGTGAGTTAAAATGTGATTTACCTAATAATTTAAATAAGCCTATTACTCATCATAAAGGTGTCAGAACTTGCACTAAGCACCCAAATTCTAACTTTCTTTCCTATGACTCATTATCTTCCTCCTATAGATCCTTTGTGATGCAAAATAATTTAAAGTATATAGAAGAAGTAAAAGAAGAAAAGTTAGTCAACTACGAGTCTTAATTTGATGTGATGAAGATTAAAATTGAGTTGACAATAAAAGATAAGGACTGAAATTTAGATTATGTTAAGATTCCTTATTATATAGGAAGTAGTAGTAAGTTAAATATCTTATTCTATTTTACATATGTTATCCTAGTTATTTAGGACTTATAAATTTTTTATTAGAATATGATTTAATTTATTAGAAACCCTTTCCTACTAGCATAAGGGTTTTAAAACTCTCTATATAAAGGTGTACTTAGCCTTTCAATAACAAACAATATGGAATTTTTCTACAACTTTGAGTTTTTAACCAGGTGTGATGCTTTCTACTAAAAGTGATTCTTAGATCCTATGAGTGATTCCTAGTTTCTTACTACTTGTTCTTTATGTTCTTCACTAAATTCTAGCAAACTTAACCTAAATTCCAGCCCTCTTAAATCTATATTCTAGTCATATTAAACCTAAAATCCTAAACTTAAATTTTGGACAATCAAACCTTAAAATTTCCAGCCATATAAAATCTCAAAATTCTACATTATTAGCCTAAATCCAACTTCGAAACTTGATATTCTAGTAGCCTAATATCAACCATATTTCTAAATTTGTGAGTTTTAGCTACTAGTTAATAATTCTTCTATTTTTTTTACATTAATTTGGTATTAGAGTTTTGGTTCACGATTACAACATGTAAAAGAATGGCATGTAGAAGAATATTCAGTGACTAAGAGCAAGATATAATACTTTTGAGAAATATGAACAAATTGGACATTAATGACCCTCGATCATATGATGCTCAAAGAACTAGCCTAGAAAATAATGTCGAGGACAACTTCAGACAAACTGGGAAGAATTGATGCAAAAGAGTTTAATGTATATAAAAAAGATAAAAGAAGAAAAATTAGTCAACCACAAGTCTTAATTCGATGAGATGAAGATTAAGATTTGAGTTGACAATAAAAGATAAGGGTTGAAATTTAAATTATGTTAGGATTCCTTATTAGATAGGAAATAGTAGTAATTTAAATATGTTATTTTCTTTTACATATGTTAGCCTAGTTCTTTAGGACTTATAGTTTATTAGAATATGATTTAAATTTGTTAGAAACCTATGATTTCCTACTAAAATAAGGGTATTAAACCTCTATACTCAGCCCTACAATAGTAACAAGCAATCTAGAATTTTTCTATAACTTTGGGTTTTTAACTAGAAGGTGTGATGCTTTTTTGTAAGAGCGATTTTTAGACCCTAGAAGTTATTCCTAGTTTCCTACTACCCATTCTTTGTGTTCTTCACTAAATTCCAGCAACTCTCTCTTAAATTCCAACCCTCTCAAACCTATATTCTAGTCATATTAAACCTAAAATCCTAAACCTAAATTTCCAACAGTCAAACCTTAAAATTTCCACCCATACAAAATTTGAAAAATTTAAATTCTTAGCCTAAATCCAACCTTAAAACTTAATATTCCAGTAGCATGATATCAACCATACTTCTAAATTTGCAAGTTTTAGCTGCTAGTTAATAAACTTTTATTTGTCCTACATCACTTTGTCTTGTCTGTTTCCTCTTTGTTTATTCCATAAGATTGGAGATAAGGAATGGAAAATATCCAATGGAAAGAAGATATGGTTGAGGAAATGATGGCCCTGACAAAAAAAGAGACTTGGGATCTTGTCAAATACTTTAAAAGGAAAAAGGACAGTTGACTACAAATCGGTATTCACAATGAAGCGTAAGCCATATGTAGCACCCCACTCTCATAGGGCATATTCCCGAACATACCGTTAGTATTCGAGAATACACTCTACGAGGGGGACATTCTAGAACAGTCAATCATACATACTCATTGCAATTTTTTTTTCTAACATCACATGCATATTTTGAAAATCCAATAATCATTTATATCCCATTTTATTCATAACAATTTTCAATCACAAAAGTCGCAAAAAATAAAAACACCATCATAAATTATAGTAATCATCTAGGCCCAGTCCAAATACAAAGCATGTTTAGTCATAATTGTTATCACAAACAAAATTTATTCATATACACTTGGTGTAACACCCCATTACCTTAGGGTACGCACCGGAACGCCCGTAGGTCATTCCGACACATATCCTAAGATTAGGGAGCGCTACGTGCAATCACTAC
>JANZXR010000170.1:10386768-10400282 GCA_027575705.1 Erythroxylum echinodendron | reverse complement strand
CAAAAATTTCACTATTTATTATTCATGTGCATATATGAATGCATGAATATGTCAAAAACACTTTAAAATACTCCTAAACCATTCCAATTTACCAAAATGACCAAAATGCCCTTCCCATAAGTGAGGGGATGTTACATTGCAAACCATCACAATTCTACTGCGGGTATAGAACAACTTTTGTAAAAGTAATTGGATTCTCAATATGTCTAATATCATAGTCTTGTTCACCTAATAGACTATGCAGTCAAATAGGATAACTGGTCATCTCACTCTAGTGGATTTTTATAACTAAATTAGATCTTATACCCCAGGAATCTTTGTGTGTATAGTTATGGTTTCGTATTCCTGTACAAGTATGGTATAAAGACCTAGATCCACCAGATCTAAATGTATGAGTAGCGGATACATAATCACTGTAGTATCCATCCTATTATCATCTAAAGGGTCAAAAGGCCCATTATTATTTCAGATATCATAGTCCAAAAACTTAGCTGTTAGTGATTCCACTATTCTATTCCCTCCTTCTCTACAGTAAAATCTATAGCATTTAGAGTGATCAGGTTATCTCACTAAATAACAATGAGCATAATGAGTATGCAGTTTTTCTATATAAGGACTATACCACCTCAGTATGGAAGCCCTATACATAAATGTGTGTAATGTTGGGTTTTCACACTTCTAGACAATTAGGTAGATTAGCCTTATTCTGTATTGACTTTTACAAGTCCTTTAGGGCGCGGTTATGCCTTTCGGCAATACATCATTTTGCTCAAGACTACTCATATAGCGAATCAAGTCTTTATGCCAACTGATTCCATATAACTAGCAAACGGATCTTTTCAAGTCCTGAAATACCATGCTTGCCATGATATTCTCCTCCATGATCAGATCTGAGATTTTGAATGAATTTTCCAATTAGTTCTCAACCTTCAGTCTTTAAGCAAGAACTCATAACTTTAATGGGAATAACTATGACAAATGTCAGAATACTTTTGGAATTGCACAATGCAACAGTATAAGGTGTCTTCTGATAACTTTATGTATCAGACTCAACAAGTCAGAAGTATAAGTTGACTCCAATATCCATATTAGTCAACTTACCCCTGTAATAGTTAACACATGTTTCTAAACTATCATAATCTAGAATTGAGAGAATGTTTTCCTTTATCAATCTCTCAACCCTAGCTCTAGAAATGTGGCTTAAACTTTTATTTCACACCATGTATGACTTTTCATTCATTAGGGTCCTTTATTTGATGACTTGTTTAGCAAGATACGAAGAAGCGTATATCTAATTTGGGGTAAGACACATTTTATACAAACTATATGACAAGAAAGTTGTACCATTATGTTTTGCATTAAACACAACTATATAACAGAAGCATTAAATACAAAACGTCAAACTTCTTTATCCAAAATTGATCAAAAGATCATATATAAAATGTGTCTTGTAAAAACCTAAATGAACCTTGCAACAAGATTCAGTGCATACATCCACTATAGACATTACTTCTACTTCTTCATTGCTATCAACCATCAGTTCCTCCTTTTCTTTATTTAGCTTTATCCTGGATATGAACCCTTGCATCATGGAAGCACCTTAGTCAGATACTCCACTATATAATCACCAAGTACTTAATGTGGCTATCGCAAATCAGATTCATAAATTGACAAGCCAAAAAGTTATCTGATAGTCACAATCTTTCCTTCTAGGCCTTATATTGTTGGTATCTTTATATCTATAAGACCTTCACCAGCACTGGATTGACCAACATCAGCATATAGAGAAGGTTCAGTCTTTCTTCCTTTAATCTTAGTGTGCTTCATCTTTACCTTTCTTTTAGTTGCTACGAAGACTGTAGGAGTAACAAGCTTGAGTTTCTTCCCTTCAGCAATGCAACTGGAAATTAAACCATTGGAGTCCCATTCCTCATCTTACGAATAATATGCCTTCATCAGAATGCTAAACTCATAAGGGAGTGTATTCAAAGTCTGGTGAACTATGAAGACATTAGTAAGAGGAATGTGCAACATCTTTATTCTAATGTGAAGATGAACCATTATTGATATGTACTTCTTACTCCCCTTTTTCCTGTACATCTTATGGAGAATAATTCTTTATTCAAGGCACTTGTCTCAACAGTAGATAAAACTGAGTACCTCTAGGAGACATTTCTAAGAAATCACTGTGCTATGTCTGTGTCCGAAAGTTCACCAAATAGATGGTTAGGTACGGATCTCTTAATGGTCATTAGACAAATCTGGCAGACCGATCCTGGGCTTCATACGCCACTTTATGAGCTTTCAAGCTCATGGATGTAGGTAAAGATGGCCCATTTATCTATATGGCCATATCAACCTCAGCTATTTCCATAGCATTCAATACATCCTCTGTCCTTTTCTATTGAAACAGGTTAGAGTTTCAATGGTGACACTGATTTTATTGACCAAAAAGGTGACTCTTTAGTAACTTTGATTAGATCAGCACAAATGTAGGATAACAACGATATTGAAAGCCATTAAATAGTATCTTTCCTGAAAATCTGATCACACATATTATGAAAAACCTTTGGGTTGAATACATAATATATGTAATTAGACTTCCACATAAAAAGCAATCAGAGTACAAACCATCAACTCTTACGGCACTACCACCTTTGGGTGAATAGATCATTAAAGCAACGACTTTCCTCCATCTAATGCCTTTATAATCATCTCAAAATGTTATGTAAGGCCAATACCTTTGGGCAGAATAACCAAACAAAAAGCCAGAGACATCCCCCAATATGTAAATAGAACAATCCAAAATACTGACTTGAAAGACCACTTTAGTGACTATATTCTCATCAGCATCCTCAAAAGTCCACTAACACAAGGGATACAACTTTATATTATCCTCACATTCTTTATGGGCATATGGTATGTGACAATGTGACTTCAACAAATGCAAAACCCAAATGCACAATCTCATTGTCACACACCCGTGCTGATGACATTCTCTGAAAACTTCATTTAAGACTTTCGTAAAAGAAAATTTTGAGTAGAGTGACTATCGTGCATTATTTGATACCGAACCGACCACCCGAGATACAAGAATCTCATGTATCTCCTCTATGGCAAGTTCCTTGCACGAAAAATAAATGGAAAATGGCTTCAAAATGTCTCAATTCCTTTTCATATTGGCCTCACATGATCCTGAACCCTAAATATGAGACCTGAGACACGCCAATTTGAAGTATCTGCCTTATGTGATGTCCGAAGCATGAAAATTCACTTGAAATCGGATATGGAATACCCTAATTCCTTTTTCTGGAGTTAATCTTTAATTTATTACTAATGTAATAAATCCAAAAAAATAGAAAAAATCACTTTATAAATTTCCCAAACTCGAAAATTGTTCCAAAATACCTCGAGGCACCCTTACAGGAAATTTGAAATTTTTATGTTTTTTTCTCCGGAATTCACTGTAGGAGACATTCGTACGTTGACGTCATGCATAGATGTCAAAACTGCATCATCCGCGCATCTGCGCGAATGACGCGTGTGGAACACACGCCAGCCAGACACGCGGGCGATGTGTTTGGAGTGTGTCGTGCACGCACGCATCACGTGTAGACGCATCCATCAACGCTGGCACGTGCGTTGCAAGCACTAGACACGTGTCCCGTGTTTGTTGGGCCACGTGTCAGCGCGTGCATTGCGTACACCACACACGTCGCCTCCCTGTTTCTACTGTGCACTGCATGCCCCTAACGGTGCACGCATATTAGTCCAAAAAAGGCGATTTCCAGTAAGTTTTAAGTCGTTTTCTACTTTTCGGGCTCGTTTTCAACCCGTTGCTCAAGGTTAAACATATATATACTATTTTCATGCAATAAAAATCAAGAAAAAGCCGAGAAACGGAAGCTAAATATCCGAAAACCTTATAGAGAGAAAAATTGAAAAATCTCCGTTTTTAACCACTCGATCACACCACCGCTCTGATAGCACGTGTAATATGTAACATTACCTTAGTTATGTACCCTAGATCGAATGTGAAAGGGCAAAAAATGGAGAAATGTGAAAATACCTACTTTTCGATTCTAAAACTTCAACTGAGCTTTCTGAAGCCGAATCGATCCCGACTCCGTCGCCGTCTTCCTGGGAATCGCTCTCTGGGACGCGAGATAGATCTTTCTACAGTTTTATCAAAACGCGAGCTCTCTTAACAAGTTAGAGGTTTCTTATACTCGCGATTGATTTGAGCAATTGCTAGAAACCATAACCTATTTATATAGCTTCCATATCGGGCTTCCTCATCACAAGGCCGATATGGACCAGGTCCATACTAATCTGGTTCCATTTTTCACTTGGACTTCGATCCATTAATTTAGATCATTTATTATGTCACTTTTTATCTTTATCTGGATCAAATTATGCAACTTAACCGATAATTTATCTAAAACCAAATAATGCAATTAAATGTTGTCCACTTAATGGGAAAATGACAAAATTGTCATTAGGGACAAATATGTCCAAAAGTATTAACATGAACACTAGAAGTTAAAATTTGAAAATAGAAAATGAAGAAAAAGAAGTTAGACATGAAGCAAGTTTCGTGTTTTTAAGTTTTATGTTTATGGACAAATGTTGTAACCTTATTTTTAAGTGTGGTTTGTAGCATGTTAAAGTTGCCTAAATCATTTCGATTTTGATATTTCAGATCATGGCTTACCAACCTTTGATGTAAACCAAAACTATTTATTGTGAATATTTACAGATGAGATGCAATCCTGAAAAGTAGAAGTCTGTTAACAGGTTAGCTCATGTACCAGTTACAAGGAGATTTTCTTTGTATTTTGGAATTCAAACGTAAGATATTAAAGAGGATGTATAAAATTCCTAGCTATCCATTATTAGTAAATTGCTATTTATTTCATATGCTCTTACGAATGAAGTATAAGGTTTACTTAAGATGGACCCAACTATTCAGAGGAATGAAAGAAAAAAGTCAAAGGTAAGTTTGTCTTGGGATGACTAATGGGCCCAACCTAGTTTCTGATGGTCGAAATAGTTTCCATGATCAAAAAGTGTGGGTGGAGGTGGAGGTTGGTTTTGTGTTCTCCTTTGGCATAACGAGAATAAGGTGGTTTTGGCATGATTAAACCCAACAACATCTTAAGTAAACATGACCAAAGTGCAATGGAATTGAAGGAGAAACTTGACTTATGTGTTACAACTTCCACGCAAAAGGGTTTATGTTGATAAAAATAGTGTGGCTAACTTAACAACCATGACATTGAAAACCAAGTGAGTGCTTTTCCCCAAATAGTGGGATCAGCAGAGCTTTTTGTTCGGTCACCAACCATTTTTGATACCATATGTGGAATTTTCAGAATGGAACTATTGGACCAAATATGAGGTTGTTATAGTTGTAATACAGAAGCAAACCCTTCTCTCCTTTTAACTGAAACCAAAAAAAAAAGAAAGCATCATGACTATGCCGTTTCGTTCTTCTTCTTATTCTTGCATGTCAAGTGTCTTAATCTTATTTTTAAGACTTGAAAATTGAAAACCTCTCTTCCAACAGGCCCAGGCCCCTCCTCTAACCTCCACCCTCTCTATCTCTTAATTGTCTTGAAAACCAAGCGATCTTTGTAATCAAATGCCTCTCTAACCGCCATAGACACCTGCTTGCTGTCTCTCTTAGCTGTGTTCACCACCTTATCATCTTTAATTCATTTCTAATCAAACTTCAGTTCATTTGTTATGTTATGAAAATTTTTAAAGTAAAAAATGATTGAGAGATTCGGTTTATTCATTTTATTGCTCTCCTTCCTCGTAAGGTAGTGAGCAAATGCAGAAGAGAAATGGTTTGGCTTATACTTGACCCACCAAATAATTGAGAACGATTGGCCAAATTATGACATATTAATTTAATTATTGGTTCTTTTTTGTTATTTTAGCATTAACGGTGATGTTGTTGGAATATAGTGATAGTTTGGTCCATATTGAAAGAATATAAGACCTTAAGCATGCATATGAGTTTAATAAGTTACTCTTTTTAGTACCAATTAGTTTTAGGGTGGAATCTCATTTGGGCTTATATGTGCTCAGTTTATTTAGGCCTAATTATATAAAATTTAACATGGTAATTAAAAATAAATGGGTCCAAGTTGCACTCAACATTATGGAGTTCAATAATATTCGTATGATGATTATTATATAATATATACATATATTAAAGAAATTAATCTCCTAATCAAACGATATTTACCTTTTTGAATTTTGATCCTACCCAAGGTTACCTACTTCCAAAGAGAAACACTTACAAGAGATAAAACAAGGCTTTTTATGGATTTAATAAGCTTTTTGATTCACGCCCGGCGTATAATCTTCAAACATAATCATTTAGCAATAAAACCTCGCGTTCTAAAACTTTTATTTTTCGTCCAAATACTATACAAAGAAATGAATGTGCTCATATATATTTTTCTATTTCTTGGTTGGCTTGGCTTCCTTCCTGATAATAAAAAGTTTAGAATTATTCGAACTTCTTGTTTTTACTTCTTAAACTCGAACTTGATTTTATATAAATTGATGGAAGTACTCGCTCGGATTACTAATTTCTATACGTTGATAATTTAACACTACTATTGTTATGATATTTTATGATATGTATATTGTATTTTGTATTTTGTTTAAGTTGTTTGTACTGTTATTTTTAGTGAAGTGAGGTCGTTTTGTATAGATAGTTGACCTCTTTATTTTGTTTTGTGTATAAGCCAAAACATATACAATGTACAGTTGAACAAGTAAGGAATAAAAAGAACAGTTCGTATTCACCTTCTCTCTTCATCTCTGACGATTTCTCACAACTATTAGTGAATGGCACAACTGTCTGATAAAATTGAACAAAAGTTTGATAATGCTTGGTGCATTATGAAAAATTTCCATATGAATAGCACGAAAACAATACAACCAGCCCTGTTTCACTTGGCATCCATCCACGACTTTGCATGAATGTCATTTACGATTTATGTCCTCCCTTTTTACTCCAGCTATATGCTCTAGATTTTATTTACGTATGACTATTATAGGTAAATAAATCTTCTAGTTTAAGAGGTTCAATTTTGGATTCATAACAGAGAATGTTCAAATTTCGATTCATGGTAGAGGAGGTTTGCAATTCATTTCAACTTAAAAATAAATTTTTTAGAATTTAGAATTTATAAAAATTAATTAGTTTATAATTTATTATATATATATACTGGTTATGTTTACTAAATTTATGTCCAGCCTCGTCCAATTTAACAGCAATAGATAGATTACCTGAGTCCACAGTATTCAACCGAGCGGAAGCGACCTTCTTTTGTACCGCTGCTAAATGGAAGTGGCAAAGTTGGAATGAGTTCTGTTAGGGGGAGAATGTTTGCTTGAAACGGTTTTAGAAAGAGAGAGAGAGAGGATGATGTCTGCGGGTCCCATCAATACCAAACCACTTTCCCGCCCATTCTCTCTCTTCCGTATAAAAACCCTCATCTTCTCTCTCGTTTTTAAAGCCATCTGCTTCTCTCTCGCTCTTTCTCAAAGAACCAGGGCACATTTATCTCAGATCCACCGCCATTCAGGTTCTTGTAAAGCGTTGATACTCTATGATAACTTATATGATATGTTATGGCTTATTCTTGCTTTTCTTTATCAGAGATCCCCGCTAATGCGATGAATTGATTAGATGCTTTTGTTATGGGTTGTTCTTTTTTCGTTCTTTGTGTTTCTTGATGAGAAATACTCCAGTCTTATACTGTTGACTTTAATTGTTTACGATTCAGTTATAGCAGGAATCTTCAGCCACCATGCAGAATGATCCATCATCCACAGTCACCAGCGATCTTCTTCATGGCACAGGAAAATCCATAGACTATCTACACAACAATGATGTTAGTTGCTCCTCGATTTTCAGTCCTCAGGCGTCCGCATCGCTCTTCAACTCTCCATTGGTAATGCAACACCAAGATATGATAAATCGCCACGTCTTGTGCCTCACGCGCCTCCGCGAGAAGGCCAGAGAAGTTGAGTCTCTCCGGCAAGAGAACGCCACTCTCCGATCCTTCAACGACGAGCTCACCAACCAGCTTAGCTTGCTCACTAATACTACTGCTTCACTCTCCCTCCAGAACCACAAATACTATGCAGACTACAACACCACCCCATTCGATGTCGCCGATGCTTTTCGCAGTTTGTGCAACATATCTGAAGGCGGTGGAGATGAATTGTGCGACGATGAGAGTCCAACGAGCGTCATGGAGGTGCAGAACGTGGACACCGAGAGGGTTACTTTGCCTAAGAGTATTTCTGTGAGGTCTAATGGCTATTTGAAGATGATGAACCAGACTCGTGTGGCTAAACCTCGTGGACCGACTCGCCCCCGAACAGCGAGTCCACTCAATGGAGCGGTAAGTACTGGTACTAACAGATCTCCTTTAATTTGGAAATGTTATCAAGTATTTGACGATATTGGTTGGACGACTTGTTTGATTTTTCTGGAAGTTATTTTGATGCATTATTTGTGATGTTAGAAATAACGTCCGATCAATTAAAAAATTTGTTCCTAGTTGAATTGGGAGGTCTAGAAGAAGAAGAAGAAGGACAATGAGTTGTCTTCAGGTTCTTTGTATTCAATTTTGCGTTCTTTTGTATTCATTGTTTGGAAGTCTGTGCATCAAGTGACAGACGAAGTAGTTAGATTACTTCACATGGTAGAAATGAGGAAGATGTTGGTTAGAGGACAATGGGCTGCAAATGGTATATATATGCTCATCGTGAAGCAAAAGCTGGCCCAGAAAACACTGGCCATGAATGATGGAAGGTTGAAGTGAGTCGTGTAAGGAATCGTGTGATTCCAAGGAGATTTGGGTTTGCGGCGAAGATACCATAATGTATAACATAGAAAAGGGTATTAGTTTGGGGCACCAAAACTTATAGTGCAAGCTTGTTCAGAACGCTAAGAAAACTCGTGAAATTAGTCTTCGTCTTTTATACTTCTTTCCACGCGTGTGTATGATGAAATTCCCTGCAAATAATCAGTTCCTGAAATGATAATGATTGTTGGCATATTCTATATTTTTACGGGTTAGGCTGATGGACGGTTTGGTTGTGATGGGTCCGAAGTATCTTCAATTGTCTTGATCTTCAAACTAATAGTTAATTTTCAAGTGGTTCAATTTTACCTATGATTATTTTTTCATTTTGGTTCTGTTCTTGTGGTTAATCTTTTTATTCTACTTCATCGAGTCTCTGTCGGCTCTTTCTGGAAATTCACTAAGCGCTCTGTAATATAATCTTTTTTGCGGGCCTTGATCTATTTTTCTGGTGAAAACATATGCAGCAAAGGGTTTACGTGCGTGGAGGAAAGAAAGAGGAGGAGCCACTTGAACTGGAAGTTTACCACCAAGGCATGTTCAAGACTGAGCTGTGCAACAAATGGCAAGAGACAGGTGCGTGTCCATACGGTGATCACTGCCAATTTGCACATGGGATTGAGGAGCTCCGCCCTGTCATCCGTCATCCTCGCTACAAGACTGAAGTCTGCAGAATGGTGCTTGCCGGCGATATCTGTCCCTACGGCCATCGCTGCCACTTCCGCCATGCCCTTACCGAGGAGGAGAGGTTGACGAGTCATCTCAAACTCCGCAGTATGAAGTTTAGGTAGAACACATCATGGAGATCATGCGATCACTACTTATACACCACCGGGACCTTAAAAGTACAGACATGTTTATAACTCGCAAAGGAGAATGGGTAGATAACATGATAAAACAGTAATAAGCTAGCGAAAAATATACATATGTATGATCGACATATAAACTAAGAATAATTAGAGTCCTAATACAGTATATAAAAGAAAACGTGGAAGGTACTTATGGTCCGGGCAATGGACATGGCCTTTGAAGAGGATTTTACAGTCACGAAGCCTCACAGAGATTTAGATTTGCTCTTTGAACCCCTTATTTTCTAGCCGCTATCTTTCTTCCGAAATTGGCATAATTAGCTCACAATAAAACTTTACAAGGATTTGATTTTGACGATTCACGAGCACAGGATTTTTTCTTTTATTTGTAGCGTTTTTGTACTTTGTTTTGATGCTGGAAAGGCAAACCATGATCTCATTGGTTTTCTCATTTGGGGAAGACAAAACAAGAAAAAAAAAATGTTTCATCTTATTGTCTCATCATGCATTAGTCATGACTATTGTTCACTATAGATCTTTTTTCAAATTAGACGGTTTATGTTCACGGTCTTGTGTAAACAAAATGACGTCATGAAGCGCTTGCATTTTGCGTTAAATACTAATGCTTGTCATAGTTAGCATTAGTCGTGGAGCCATGGGCAGGGCTCTACTAGTTCGTAGATGTGTGTTGGTTGAAAGCTTGCAAACTTTGTTGCGAGAAACTAGCGCACAAAGTTCTCACTCCTTTTCCTGAGCCTCTAATCGTTTATTATAGTCAATTTTGTACATTGATAATATTATCTATTTTTTTGAAATAAAATTGATAATGTTATCTATTCTTTTATGAAATTATGAGCAAAAACGTTTTCATAGCTGTACATTCAGTTATCTTTGCAGCGAACTATTTCCGTCTAAATTTATTACATTAATCTGGTGGTTGATTAAAATAGGAATAAGGTTATTTATCTTCAGAATATGACGCAAGCAATATAGAACAGGGTGCTGCATAACATTACCCAGTAGTAGATTCTTTCTTTCGTGGTTAGTGGTCTCTCTTTGTTGGTTTATGCCTTACGGTCAATTGATTTGACTGTAATTTAGTGACAAATTATTTAAAGACATTCTTTATCTTGTACATATTATACATTTAGTTCACGGAATAATTTTACATTGCAAATGAAATTATAATGAGATTATAATTATGAGATTTATATTGCATTTACGTATTATTCCTAAATATTCCTAGTCATTGTGCTATTAATATTGGACATTAATAACGTAAAAAGACTAGCATACGTTGTGTTTTTTCTTATTAAGGAAGTAGTCAATCTCATAGGCTAAAGTATAAAGATACTTAAACAAACGTGTAGGTGCTTGTTAGAGAACAAGTTCACTGAACAGACCCGATATAAGAAATCCATTTAGAACATTACTTGTATTTATATGAAATTCTTATTATGATGATTGCTATATTTTGATACTACTTAGGATCTATTTAATCATGGATCGTTTAATCGATGGTCATTGGATATATCATGAACCATATGGAGATAGTTGTGTGATCAAGATAGGATTTATCACCCTAAAATAATTAGGGAGAATGTTTCGTTGCTCTCGATTAGTATTGTTTGAGAAAATACTTGACCAAGGTGAAATGATGTTTTGCAAATAGTTTACGAATGTCATTAATTGAATCGATAGCTAATGACAGAGAACTAATATAATTAGACTCAAAAATATAGTAGACATCAATTCCATGCTCTATGTCTAATTGGAACATTGGTTGATGAAATGATTGAATTATACGAAAAAAATCATACACAGAAAGGTTAGTCAAAACTACTTTGACACTCCTAAATATTTGGATGGTCATGATGCGTTGTTAGATGTCAATCTTGATCTATGATTATAAATTATTTAATTGGAGAATAAAGATAAATTAAAAGAATTTTTAATTTATTTAGTTCTAATTATGAATTATAATTAGAATTTATAATCATTGCCAACATATTTGGGAACTTAATGGGTCTTACATATAAAATAGGTTAAAGAGAGCAAAGTTAATTTAATCAAGTTGGACTTGATTGTAAAGTTTGAGAAACTTTATAATTAAATATGAGATATTTAATAAATAAGGATCAATATGAGATATTGAATATTACATGGGCATAATTGGTATTTAATTAGAATTATTTGTAATTCTAATTAAAGTAAATTAAATTACTAAAATGTCATAAATCTTATTATAAATAGATTTAAGCTCTATGGAGCTCGCACTTCATGCTTAACCCTCTCTGTAAGAGTTACAGAGTTCTCTCAACTTATTCTATGGATATCATTAGAGGCCGAACATTTGAGAGGCTACGGTGGTTGAAACGGATCAATTTTGGAAACGGTTCGAGGAATACGACAAGATTATTATCAAGTTTCGGAATAAGGTACCAGCTAAGTTTTTGCTTTGTTATGATTGTGTTAATCATTTTATAGAATTAAAAAGATATTGGTTTTCAGGAAATCAAAGATTGCGAAAAAGTTTCATAATTATTCAACTATGATCGGGATCAGATCTCGACCCAGTTTCCCATCAGTGGTATTAGAGCAGGATTTTAATATTATAATTTGATTAAACGTTTGATTGTTATTGATAAAATTTTGGAATCAAAAGTCAAAACAGATCTGATACTTGAATAATTCTGGAATTCTGTTTAATTTCTGAAAAGTTCAGAATATGTTGTTGGATTGGTTATTGCCTTTTTGAAAAACTTCCTTTAAGCCATGTTTTTGTATCTGCTGTTTTTTTTTTTTTGAAATTGAAAGCCAGAAAATTAAACCCTATAATTATTCTGGAGTTCTTAAGACGTATTTGAATATAAGCAATTTTGGTTGTGTTTTCTAGTTTGTGAGTTATAATATTTCTGGAAAAACGAAACAAAGATGTTGTGGTTGGTGTTACGTGCATTTTGTTCCAGTTAGTTTTTTGTTTGAGAATTTAAAAGTGAGTAACTGCATAAAGTGGTATTTGCGAATCTACTATTCTTCTAGAAACAACAAAACACTATCGAAACAAATTTCTGAATAATCCATAATAGAACTCATAATAAATTGTTGGTGAGATGTTGCGATTTTTTGTTGTTTTGTGTCTGGCATCTATTGGGTGTTGTTGCTTGATCGTCGAAGTACGATTCCATGAGATGGGGTTGCCGGCAGCGAGGCTTGCTAGACACCGGTGATTCTATAGATGTTGAAATTTCTGGTTGTGTTTATCTGCGAATTTATTCCCTATATACTTTTTGTTTCTAGAAATATGTTCTGGAAATACTCGGAAGAAAAATCGAATTAGACTCGATTGGGTATTAAGAAAGGTATAGATTTAATCCTTCATGAAACCCCATAATTTTTCTAGTGTTTATAAACCTATAACAATGAACATGAACAAATTGAAGGAGATGTATGAGTTTCTAAAATAAGTTTTATGAAACCCAGAATCTAGAAGAATTGTGTCTATCTGATTGTTTGGTTTGTGTTGTTTGTGATTCGGAATAAGATTATCTGGGTAGCATTGTGTGTTGCTACCTCTGCGTCACGCCATGGAGAAGCCGCCTATGCTTAAAGAAGATGTAGGTCGGTGGTGGCGAAACTGCGGGGAAGCTTCATGCATGACCCAGGCACTGTTGGACCCCGAAACTTTTCTTAGAACATTTCAAGCAGTACATGAGAAGTATGGATATGTTCATGTTTTGTTTTGGTGATTTTGGTAGTGAGAGACTATGAAATGGGAAGAATTAGGGTGAAAGTGATGAAGAAC
>JANZXR010000170.1:10326766-10354926 GCA_027575705.1 Erythroxylum echinodendron | reverse complement strand
TCAAGAGTAAAAAGGATCGTCTGTAAGGACATTATAGGCCAAGGATAAGACAAAGGAGTTAAGAGGTTATGTGGATTAAATGATTCATCTGAGTTACTATACATAGAAGAATGAAAACAAAGAGGACACGTATCGTCTGTGTTACTGTTCACAGACGAAGTGAAAACAAAGAGGACACGTATCGTCTATGTTACTGTTCACAAACGAAGTGAAAACACAGAGGAAATGTATTGTCTGTGTTATTGTTCACAGACGAAGTAAAACACAGAGGACACATAGCGTCTTTGTTACTGTTCACAGATAAAGTAAAACACAGAGGACTCGTGTCGTCTGTGTTACTATTCACAGACGAAAGGACTTCGTCTGTGTTATTGAGAGCGCTATCGCCTGTGTTACTGTTCACAGACCTCAGACGATAGAGGGTCAACCCAGAAGATAAAAGTCAACTACAGACGATAGAATATAGAGGATAGATTAAGGACTAAGGATTATAAGAAAGAGTTAAGAAGAACTTGAGTGAAGTGTATCTTCTGCGTTACTATTCACGCGCATCTTCTGTCCCAAGGGTGAACCTCAGGAGATAGAATCGACCTTCAAGGTCTTCATGGAAGTTATGGAGCTCAAAATCATCTTTCCAACCATATAAGGAATACCCTAAACCGATTTCCCTAGAGAAAGATATGACGCTTGAAAGATATCGTCTGTGTTTCCCAGATCGTCTAGATTACTGTTCACGTATATCTTCTGTTTCTTTGATTGACCCCTCAGAAGATAGAGTTGATCTTGGGTCTTTAGGGAGGTTGTAGACCTTGGAATTATCTTTCAAACCATATGGAGAATACCCCGAATCGATTATGTTAGAGAAAGTTATGAAGATTGTAAGATATCATCTGTGTTACTGTTTACAGACTATCATCTGTGTTACTATTCACAGACTTCGAAATAGACATAAATGAGACGATAGAAATGAGATGATAGACATGAGACGAAGGGAAGCCGAAAATGAGATGCTTGAGACTAATAAAAGGGGAGTTTTGAGAGGATAACCCGAAAGTGATCAAGGTGTTATCTCTGGAAGATAATTTACGGAGTAAGACTTTCTGCATGCATGAAAGTAACGAGTATGGTATTAGAGAAAACATGAATAAGGAAATATGAGAAGTAAGACTCCGGAAGCGGGGTCTAACAGGGTTGGTAAGTAGGTAAGTAAGTAAGTATGAGAAGTTAGGCTCTGGAAACGGGGTCTAACATTTGGCTTCTTGAGGAGATTCGATTTTTACATGTGATGCGTTTCTACTCTTATGTACTGGAACTGAAACCTATGTTCATGGAATGAGTGATTAATAGGCTAGGCCTATGTAGTTCCTAACCAGTAAGGGATGAGTCATAGATTAGGTCTATGAGTTTCTATGTCATGCATATTCACTTCGTAGATGGTTATATGCATGTTAGATATGTAAAACCGTCCTTAGGTTATTTGAACCATTTTTGTGTGTACCGCTTTTATGTACGATACATGTTTTCTTCTACTCACTAAGTACATAGTGTACTCATCCCCTCTACTTTCCAACCATGCAGGTTAACTTGGTGAGCCTAAAGCTCTGAGTGGTTCGTGTAATCTTTTGACATGTTTAGGGCATTATCGTGCGTGGGCACTCTCTATTTTGTACTTTTGTTGTATAGTGGCTCATGATTATGTTGAAATGCTTTATAATTTTGGTAAATTAACTCTCGTCTATCTTGTGAATTATAATTGACTTTATATATGAACATTTTATATTATTGTTGAGATTGCTCTTGTGTGGGCTTCAAAGTCCAGAAGTTGTGGTAAAGTTTTAATGTGAATATGGAAATGCGTTTGAAACTGATTTATAGGTGTTTTTCATTTTAAGATTTTCAAAATACATCTGTTGTGCTATCGAAATGCTTTTAAAGATATGCAGTTAGCCTTGCATAGTCAGGTAAGGGTACCGTGAGTATCCTTAGCCTGGGTATGCAGCGATTGTTATGTGCTCGATATGATTCTGAGTCGTGACATTTTTCATGAAATCTTTTATAATATATATGCATCTAATTTAGCATGCCAAAATTTGAAACTTGCATTCAGGTAACATATGAAAAATGTCAATCTATTTGTTAAGAATTCCTTTTATTTACTTTGGGAAGGTTTTTGAAGGAGTACCTGAAGCTAATTACTCATTAAATATTGCATTATGATTAATAATACAACTTTTGTGAAATTGGATTTGAAACATCTACAATTCATTTTAAATATGCATTTTCCTCTCTTTCCAACAATAAACAACTTCTCATCTTTAGGGTCTTGAAAATACAAAAGTTGAAAAAAAAAGGTTTCAAGTTACATTGTTGTAATAATTTACTTAATGAATGAAGATGCATATAATACATCTCCTAAGGTGGGTTATTTCTCTAAGTAAAGATCTTCTATTATGATGCCATCTATTACATTCATCTATTACATAGATTAATATTCGTTTACAAGGCTTGAAAAGTTTTCAAGAGATATAGATTGGGATTTATAAGATCATACTCCTATATTAATGACCTAAGAACCTAATCTTATATTTCTAGTAATAACAAAGATTAAATGGATTTATTTTACTAAAAAAAACTAGTACTTATAATATACAAAACAATATGTTTGAATATAAATTTCTTAATTAAGTATATTACATGATATTAAAAATAGAGGAATAGAACTTATTGTGGCAATGAAGGATTACCTCTTTAATAAAAGCTAAGGGTGATGGAAAGGAATTAGAAAATGAGGAGTTTATAGTGGATAGTAGAAGAAGATCAAACAGTAGAGCAAGAGGCCTAAAGGCTAAATTACCTTTAGTATTTCAATAATTTCTTAGAATATGAGGGAACTTAATATCTCCTAAAATACAGTATCCTTAAGGGATTTTATTTTGGACGATAAGTATGCTTTTATTGGTGTTTTAGAGACAAAGTTGAACAAGTAAAGGTTATCTATCTTGAAACTTTCAGAGAGGCAATGGTATTTCCTTTCAAACCATCACAATCATCATTATAGGTCCATTGTGATTAATTTTAATCAAAGAGTGGTTAAATGAAAACCTTGTAATCTAGTGGTTAAACAATGCACTTATCTGTATGTTTCTTACAAAAAGAATGTAGAGGTAATAGTTATTTTGTTTATGGATCAAACTATGCCTTCTAAAGGAAATTGCTTTAGTATAAGCTACAAAAGATTAGCTCCTTGATTAATGGCTCTTGGATTATATTGTCATGTTTTAATAGTCCATTAATGAGATCTGAAGCATAGGTCATGTGAGCATAAAGAAATACTCTCCTAATTTCAAGGATTATATAAAGAGCCATAGGTTACAGATTTGAGGCTTGTGGAGAACTATTACACTTGAGTAATAAACAAAGTTCAAGGCGAAAAATTAGGAAAATTTTGTACAAGTATTTAGTTAATGGTGAGTGGTTACTCCAATTCCTTAAAAATAAAACCAAGTTTATGGATCCTTTAGTATCTCATCACACACCAATCTTGATTCAGAACATGCTTGGGAATAGGAAAAGGAACTTTTCCTTTAGATTTAACAATTACCTATTTGAGATGGAAGGTTTTAATGAGATAATTATAAGAGGAATGACTAAACCTATTTAGGGACATAAGATGTAAGTTTATGTGAAGAAGCTTTAACTAATTAGATAAGACCTTAAGAGACCATACATAAGGAGAATGAGCAGTAGTACACTTAAGGCTATAGATGACAAAGGCTTACTTGAACAAAGTGCAGAAGGGTATGGTTAACAATCTAAGAGATGCCCAAAAGCTCATTGAAGAAAGTAAATCACTAGGAGTATTCTAAGGCAATCTAAATTCATGATTCTCTATTAAGGTAAAGATCAATGTGTCTAATAGATGGGGATAGGAAAATAAGTATCTTTCATAATTCAATTTTTGCAAGAAAAAATATAATTAGAATTTGTGCTCTTAAGAAAGATGATGGGGCTAAAGTTTCATCCCAAGAAGAGTTGAAGGAAGAGACAGTGAAGTTCTTTAGGAACTCATTGGGATTAACAACAATGAGTAAGTACTCTACTTCACTTCTCAAATCCTTTATTAACAATAAATTTGGAGACTAGGAGATAGCAATGTTGAGTACTAAAGAATTTGAAGAGATTGTGTTTAAAATAAACACAAGTAAAGAACCATGCCCGATGGGTTCAATAAGTGTTTTTACTAAAGTGCATAAATTTATATTAAGAATATAGTGATTGAACCAATAAAAGAATCCATTGAATAAGGGAAAATTAAAAAAAAAACTTTCTTATACCTTATCCCTAAAGTGAGTAGTCTAAGCTCCTTATATGAGTACATGCCAGTTTATGTTGTAGCTTCCTATATAGGGTGATATCCAAAATCTTTGCAAAAAGAATGAAGTGAGTTTTAAAGCCACTAATTAGCAAACACGAGGGGCCTTTATAGAAGATAGGTTAGTTCGGGATAATATTCTTTTAGCATAAGAGTTATTGAAGAGGTATTCAAAAACAAAATACTTAAGAAATTGTGCAATCAAGATTGACTTCCATAAGACTTATGACTCTCTAAGTTTATACTTCAAGTAGTATGTCTTTAGTTTTCTTGAAAAAATTTAGTAATTGGAGTAGGTTATGCATAACTACATCCTCTTTCATTGTACTAATTAACAGAGTCAACTCTTTTATTTAAGGGTGCAAGAGATTTGAGGCAAATGGATCTTTTGTCTCCATGCATATTCATTTTATGTATGGAGGCAATTATAAGGTTGGTGAGGCACAATATTAGAGCTAACCCTATATTTAAGTATCATAGTAGGTGTAAAAAGTTAGAACTCTCAGTCTTTTATTTACAAATGACATAATTCTTTTTTGAAGAGCTCATGAATGTCAATGAACTTGTTAATAGCTTATATCAGAGTCTTCAAGGAGATATTGGGGCTGGAGGTTAATAAGAGAAGAAAACCAACTAATTATATCCTCTAGTTCTCAAAATCTTATAGACTAGTTATCCATTATCACCAGACTTTAGGTGAAGTAACCATTTTTTTAATTTTCTTAGGCTTACCCATTTCCACCAAGAGACTTTAAGGAATGTATCCTTATTGTGGATAACTTGCCGAAGAGATTTATTTTAGAAGTTAACTTGTAGAAGAGATTTTGGTTACTGGACTAATATAGCCGCGTATATAGTAGGAAGACTTCAACTCATTGAATTTTTCCTTAATTCTCTTCTCAAATACTGTTCATCTCATTTTTTGTATAAAGGGTTAATTAAAACCATAAAAATATAATTGAGGTGTTTCCTACATGCAAGAAAAAAGGAAGGGATATTTATGGCCAAAGTCAAATGGAGTGAAGTGTGTAAGTTAATTGACGTAGCAGGATTAGGGATCACTTCTATTACGTTAAGTAACAAAGTTCTTATAGGGAAATGGTTATGGAGGATAATGGAGTATAAAATCTCCTTATAGAAGAATTGGATATAAGCTTATTCTTTGAACGTATTTAAGAAATAGAAGAGAAAACAACCATATCTTGCTTCTTAAAATAGTTTCCGAGGATAAGAAGCTCCCTCATAGGTAGTATAAAGAGTAAGATAGGTAATGGAGAGACCACTTCACTACTATTTGATAATTGGAACAAGAAGAGGCTATTAATGCATCCCAACTCAAGCTTATAACTATAAGAAATTGCCTTTTGAATGCTAAAGTGAAGACAAAGATAGTGTCTAATTATTATGGGCACTATCTTCAAGAAGTTGAAAGAATTTTTCCAGATTATAGTCATGAGCAAACGAGGTAGGACACTTATTTATAGTTAGATCACTCTAGTTTTTACACTAATAAATCGTATAAAGAGGTTAAGGGATAGGGGACAAAAGAAAAGATGAGCTGGAGTAGTGTAGAGCAAGAATAAACAACCTAAGGCTTCATTTTTATTATGGTTTGTAGTAAAAAGAAGCTATAGCCCTAAATAGACTATTCCTTATCAACAACGCATGCAAGTTCTGAATAAACTCAGTACTATGGATAAACTGAAGTTTTTATCCTCCTCTAAACATTATGTACTATGCAATTCGGAGGAGGAGGATAGAGATCATACGTTTTTAGGAGGAGGATAGAGATCATATGTTTTCAAGTGCATATTCTCTAAAGAAGTGTGGCATAGAATTTCATCTCTGTGCCTAGTTCCAAGCATGATAAAGAAATCTATATGATGACAATTGCAACATGTCTCCAAGAGATATGGAAATAAATAAATAACAAAAGGTTGCAGTGAAATCTAAATGCTTAAGTTCTTTTATTGAGCTCATAATTACAAGTACAGGAGAATAGCTTATTATCAACTAGATGGAAATGAATTATAGAAGAAGACTAGTGCAATCTTGGAGATTTTAATTATTTCATAATAGGTGGATATGGTTAATAGTAACTGTAAAGATGGGCACACTGATCATCCACATAAATTCTTGGTAATGTCAACAGTGTGTGACCTGTACTAAGAGGAAGAAAAAATAAGTGAACGTTTACTTAAAATGCCACTATTCTAATCAAAAGAGGACAATTGGTAGAAAGGAGCTACTATCATGGAATACTTATCAAAAGAAAGAACAATTCATAAGATGTAAGTAATTATTGGAAGATTCTTACACCTAAAGAACAGGAAAGCTAGGCCTAGTCAACTAATAGGATAAGGGAATAGATAAACACACAAATGATACATACTTCTTACAGTCAAAGAAATCAAACAGTTGAAGCTTAACACAGCACTAATAAAAAATTGAGGTGATTAAGAACAAAAGTTTAAAGGGAGAAGACTCACATGAAGAGGTAAATGAAGGAGTTTAGAGTAGCAAATTTCCCAACAAACAGATCCCATGATATCTAAACATTAGCAAGAAGCTAGGAATTAACAAAAGAACATTGAGCTTGTACAGAAGAATCAAGTAGAGTTTATCTCTTGCCTGGACTGAGATTGCCTCTCCAAGCATAGGCCCTGAGAGTTTTTCTAGCTAAATTCCAATTCTTGCAAATGTGGAACAATGATTAAAAAAATTAAAAGAAGAAAGTGTTTCACACAAAAATTAAGAGATATTACTGTTATTAATATTGACTTGTTGAGAAGATCTACTAGAAGCCTCCAAATCGCCCAACCCTAATTGGGTAAAGAATGAAGTCATGTTGCTTTGCTGCAGAGGGGTTTTACCCCTTCTACAAAATGTCATCGTTTTGTTAGGTCATCCAATGCTGCCATTTTGTTTGGTAAAAGTGTATTTATTTGACATTGTCGTTTTGATAAATTGTTGTAGGAGAGTTTTACTCTCTAGATAATGTCCTTAATATTTTATTATTAATGAAAATTTTAATTTATCGAAAAATGAACAACAACACATGCAAGTTATGCAAAGAGAAGATATAATCACTAGATTACTTGTTTTTTAAGTGTAGAGAATCTATGAACATTTGGAAAGGGTTACATGAACTATATGTAAGAATCCAACTGTGATCGAATCACGGGTGTAGCAAAAAACAAAGTTTTTTATGGATTCCGAGTCGAAAAACTTTGAAACTTTTTCCGATTGATCAATTACGAGCTGTTTAAATGTCCAACCTTTGATAGTATCCATATAGAAATTCTTAAAATTGCTTTGAGAGGAAGAAGACAAAAAGTGCTAGCTTCTAAAAAATGTTCTTCGCTTTAAATAGAACAACCATAAAGGTCTTTAATTAAAATTAAATTTCTTTAATTATAATTAAAATCTAATTCTAATTCTAACTCTAATTAATTTAATTTTAATAAAATCAAATATCTCATATTTGATCCCCAAAGTTTCTTAAACTTTATAATTAAGTCCAACTTAATTAAATTGATTTTCTTTCACAAATTTCTCTTTGATGTATCAACCATTAGGTTCATAATAAATTGGCAATGGTTATAAATTATAATTCTAATTCACAATTAGAATTGATAAATTAAAACATCTTTTAATTTATCTTTAATTCCTAAATTAAACAATTTATAATCATAAATCATGATTGACGTCTAGCAATATGTCATGGTTACCTAAATATCAGCAATGTCAAAGTGATTGACTTAACCTGTCCATGCATAGCTATGAAGTATAATTTAATCCTTTCGTCATTCAATATTCTAATTGGACAGAGTATGGTTACAGTGTCTACTCTTATCATCCAATCATGTTCGTTATTGTTAATTAGTAATTGATTTATAATTGAAATTTGAAAACACCTTTTCAAGTGTCGATGCTTTCAAATGTCAATTCGCTCTGACCAGAGAATTTCATATATCATTACTAATCAAGAATAGTAGAATATTCTCTCTAATTATTTTAGAGTGACGAATCCTATATTGATTTACTCAACTATCTACATATGGTTCATACTGCAGCCAATTACTACCGACTGAATTATCTTAGGACGATTCATAAGTAGTATCAAAACACAGTAATTCCCACATTAGATACCTTGGTAATCTCAAGTTTGATGCAATTGTCATTATGAGATAATTTATAGACACATTAGTAATATTCCATCCAAAATTCTCATAATTGGGTCAGTTCAGTGACTTATTCTCTAATAATCACCCACTCATTAGTTTAAGTATCTTTATACTTTAATTTATGAGATCAATTGCTTTCTTTATAAGAAAGAAACATAATGTGTACTAGTTTTACCATTTTAACAATATCCTATCTTGATGAAACTACAACTAGATACAGTTAGGAATAACACAGAAGTGTAAATTGAATATCAATAATTATGATCTTATCATAATTTCAATTACACAGTAATTATTCCAAGGATTTTATATTTAGTATTAAAACATAAAATATTAATTAAATTAATACATGAAGATAAATAAATCCTTTTCATTAATTCAAAATAAAGTCATTCATTAATTTGCATCCAATTGATTGGCTACAAAGGCATAAACTAACAATCTTCCACTTGCACTAAAGGTAATCTCCTATAAATCTGATACCAAATCCATCCGTATGTCGATCATGTCTCTTTTGAGACAACGGCTTAGTAAGAGGATCTGCTAGATTCTCTTCAGTGGGACTCGCTCCAATGCTATATCTTTCCGCTCCACTATTTCCCTGATCAAGTGAAACTTCTTAAGTACATGTTTAGACTATTGAGGAGACCTGGGTTCCTTTGTTTGCGCAATAGCACCGTTGTTATCACAATGCAATACTATAAGCTCAACAGTGCTAGGAACCGCTCCAAGTTCAGTGATAAACTTCTTGATCCAAACAACTTCCTTTGCCGCCTCTGACATTGAAATGCACTGTGCTTCAGTTGTTGAAGCTGCAATGGTTGGTTGTTTGGAACTCTTCCAACTTACTACACCACCATTTAGAATGAAGATATACCCTGACTGTGATCTACTATCATCATGATTTGACTGAAAACTAGCATCTGAATATCCTTAAACTCTCAGTTCATCTCCTCCATAGACTAAGAAAATAGCTTTAGTTCTTCTCAAGTACTTTAAGATATTTTTCACAGCCGTCCAGTTACCAGGATTAGATTGAAACATGCTCGTTATACTCAAAGCATAAGAAGCATCTAGTCTAGTATATAACATCGCATACATGATTGATCAAATTGTCGAAGCATATGGAATACAATCCACTTTATCTCTCTCCACTTGCGTCTTTGGACACATACTCCGTGAGAGAGAAATTCCATACGATATGGGTAAGAATCCCCTCTTGGAATTCTCCATGCTAAACCTCTTTAGCACTTTATCTATGTACGTGGATTGGGACAATCTAAACAATCTTTTTGATCTATCTTTATAGATCTTTATTCTCATAATATAGGCTGCTTCTCCCATATCCTTCATAGAGAAGTTCTTGGATAACCAGATCTTTAAAGACTGTAGCATAGGTATGTCATTTCCAATTAGCAATATGACATCCACATATAGTACCAAGAAAATTACTGCACTCCCATTGACCGTCTTATAGACACATGGTTCATCCACATTTTTGATAAAATCAAACTCTTTGATTGTCTCATCAAAACGGATGTTCCAACTCTGTAATGCTTGCTTAAGTCCATAAATGGACCTTTGCAACTTGCATACTTAATTAGGAAATCTCTTGATTCTAAACCTTTAGGTTGTATCGTATACACATCCTCCTATACATTCCCATTGAGAAATGCCATTTTGACATCCATCTGCCAGATTTCATAATCATGATATGCTGCTATGGCTAACAAGACCCTAATGTATTTTAGCATAGCTACTAGCGAAAAAGTTTCATCAAAATCAACTCCTTGTTTTTGTTTGTAACCTTTAGCCACTAACCTTGCATTGTACGTATGTACATCCATATCGATTTTTCTCTTAAAAACCCATTTGCATCAAATAGGTCCAATACTAGTAGGTGCATCAACCAAAGTCCATACTTGGTTAGTGAGCATGGATTTCATTTTAGATCTCATAACTTCTTACCATTTTAAAGAATCAATATCAGACATTGCTTCTTTAAAAATGGTAGGCTCATCATGTATGAGTGATAAATTATCATTTCCTTGCTCAATATGTAGATCTAATTTAGTAGGAGGAGGATGTATCCTATTAGTTCGTCGCAGATTATGTGTATCTTAAACTCTCAATTGTACATCATATGAATCAACTTGAGGTTCTTATTCCATTTTGATGTGAATTTGTGGCTCTTAAACTTCTCTAAGTTCAACCTCACTCCCACTATTTTCTTTGAGAATAAATTCTCTTTGTAATAATGTAGCATGTCTTGAGACAAACACCTTTTACTCAATAGGATGATAAAATTGATAACCGAAACTCTCTTTCGGATACCCCACAAATTTTCATTTATCTGATTTAGCTTGAAGCTTATTAGATATAGCATGCTTCAAATAAGCTTCACATCCCCAAATCTTTAAGTGTGATAATCTAGGTCTTCAACCAATCCATGTCTTATATGGTGTCTTATCAACTGATTTAGATGGAACTCTATTTAGAAGATATATTGTAGTTTCAATTGC
Organism: Erythroxylum echinodendron; assembly: GCA_027575705.1. NCBI lineage: Eukaryota > Viridiplantae > Streptophyta > Magnoliopsida > Malpighiales > Erythroxylaceae > Erythroxylum > Erythroxylum echinodendron. Next base: position 10,343,845 of record JANZXR010000170.1, on the reverse strand, counting down.
ATATCCCCAAAAGGACATAGGAAGGACTGTATGACTCATCATGGAACATACCATATCTAATAGTGTACGATTTCTCCTCTCAAAAATTCCATCATTTTGTGGAGTGTTAGGAGGAGACCATTGTCAGAGAATCCCATTCTCTTTTAAGTAACCAAGAAACTCGTGTCCTAAGTATTCACCACCTCGATCTGATCTAAGTGTCTTAATGCTTTTGTCAGTTTGTTTCTCTACCTCTAGTTTAAATTATTTGAACTTTTCAAATGATTCAGAATTTTGTTTCATCAAGTACACATAACCATATCTAGAATAGTCATCTATGAACGTAATGAAATACGAGAATCCACCTCTAGCATTTATGGACATAGGCCCACATATATCTGAATGTATTAATTCTAGTAACTCACTAGCACATTGTCCCTTTCCCTTAAAGGGTAGTTTGTCATCTTTTCTAATAAACAAGATTCACAAGTTTCATATGATCCATAATTAAAAGGGTCCAAATATCCTTCTTTATTTAATTTTGTGATTATAGTTTCATTAAAATGACCTAACCTACAATGTCATAAATAAGATGGAGTTTGGTTACTTAATTTTCTTTTCTTATTATTTATGTTAAGAATTGGCCTTTCAAGATCTAACTCATACAAACCATTTGTAAGCAATCTAGATCCATAATAATCATCATCTTTATAAAAAGAACAACTGTTATCCTTAATTACAAAGAAAAAGAACAACTATTATCCTCAATTATAAAGACAAATCCATTCAAATCTAAGTAAGAAATAGATATGATGTTTCTTGTAATAACAGGAAAGTAATAACAATTATCAAGTTCTAATATAAGGCCAGAAGGTAAAGTTAAACTACAAATTCCTATAGTTATTACAGCAACTCTTGCACTGTTGCCAACTCATAAGTCAACTTCGCCTTTCTTCAATGATCTACTCCTTATTAGCATCTGCATGTTATTACATATGTGAGAACTACAACCAGTATCTAATACCCAAGAATGTGGAATAGAAGTAAAAAGATTGATCTCAGTCATAAACATACTTGAAGAGACAACTTCCTTAAGCCTTTAATCTTTCAAGCTAGCAAGATAAGATGGGCAATTGCTCTTCCAATGTCTAGTTGACATCACAATGAAAACTTGTGCCCTTCTCATTGCTCTTCTTCTTGACACCTCCTTTATCCTTTACTACATTAGAAGAAGCCTTCTATTTCTTGTTATTATTCTTCTTAAAGCCTTTTTTCTTGCTTTTAGAAGAACCGTAGCAGGTACAGAACTGGGTTCCTTCTTAAGGTACCCTTCCGCAGTCTTAAACATGTTCAACAGTTCAACCAATGTCATGCCTTTCTAGTTTATGTTGAAGTTCATGACGAATTGAGAGAAGCTTGAACTTAGAGACTGCAGCACTAGATCAACGCTTAACTTGTGGTCCATGACAAAACCTAATTGGGCCAATTTTTCAGTATACCTAATCATCTTCAACACATAAAGGTTGACTGAAGATCCTTCTATCATCTTGCATTGAAACAATGCCTTGGAGATTTGATATCTCCCCACCCTACTTTGTGCACCAAATAACTCCTTAAGGTGTAGTATCATAGTAGGTGCATCCATGTTCTCATGCTGCCTCTGAAGTTCAGAAGACATGCAAGCTAACATCACATATGTAGCTTGTTCAACGTTATCAACAAAATGTTGGTATTTCTACCAATCTTCATCAGTTGCATCTAAACAAGGTTCTGATGGAGCAAGAGTATCAAGAACGTATAACTTCTTCTCTTGTCTAAGAATTATTCTTAAGTTTCGTAGCTAATCCGAAAAGTTGGGTCCTGTTAGCTATGATGCTCCTTAATGTCAAGTTGGTACTCATCTTCAAATTCAATAACCGAAAAACATAAAAGCAACATAAATTAGTTTATATCCAAAAATTAAAAAAATAAGGACTTCAAAATTATTTGATTACTCCAACTATTTTATTGAAAATAATAGCTCTCACTATTATATCGAAAAATTATCAAATAATTTCCTTGTGGGATAGGATCCTATTTAATATTAATTGATCTTGTATTTACTCAACAAACCAACTAAAATTAAATTAGGTAGAAAACTACTTTTCAATCACATCTCATGTGACTCCTAAAACCGTTAGGAGACAACTTTTTTCAAAATATATCACATATATTATTCTTAACTTTGCCGCTAAATCTATATGATCATGAGTTTACTCATCCAAATCATAGGAATTTAGTTAAGTAGAACCTATTAATTTAAGATAAAACATATCCGGGTTAAAGTGACATTGAGTTTACTCAACAAAACAAATAATAAACAGAATTCTGGTTTTACTCTCAAATAATGGAATGCAACTATCACGTTCCTAAAGTGTACTTAATAATTTATTGAGGGATTTAAATTTTGAAAAATTTCTGGTCTGATCAAAATAATATAATCTCATTATATTTATAATTTCAAACATAATCTAATTACGAAAGAAATTATTTAAAAATTTTGCTTGATTCTAATTGTTGATTTGATAAAAAATTTAATTTAATAATTAAACTCTTGGAAAATTAAATTAATTCCAAAATTTTTCCTAATAAAAATCCCTTTGAAAATAACTTTCAAACTTTACTAAAACATTGTTCAATTTTATTAGGAGTAGAAATTAATTTAATCACTTATTAAAGTAATTAAATTAAAGATTTAAGAGTTTAAAAACATTTAAAAACACATAAAAGATGAATGGGAGGGTGTCTGGAGCGTGCAGTGATGACACGTACGGTCAAATGAAGGTTGGATTTTGCGAGCAGTACATGTGCCAGTCAACGTTTGTTATAGGCTTTTCCGGAGAACGGTGGCACGCACCCATCGTCTTCTCCAGAAGCATCCAGCATCTTTTACAACTGCTCCCTCCACTTTGCCTCAACCGACACCCACATCGCAACTCACCAACCCACGTCTTTGCAAAACCGTAACCCCTCTTTTGACGTCGCCTGATTCATCCTCAACCACAAGGTCTCAAATCGCCGCCCTATCTACTTCCCTGTTTCTCCTCATCGTCGACCCCTTGCCGCTGTCTCTCTATAGGCGTTTATCGCCCTTGGCGATGCCACTGGTGCTTCCAAAAATCTACACCAGTGGCAAGGCCACTGGTTTTCTTCAGTTGCCCAGAAATTTATAGCTTTAAGGCAATTATTGCAAGCACAAGCAGAGACACAAGGTAGTAATCGTAAAGGTTAAAACAAATAGTAAATGCAAATTAGTTTTTCTCATGAACTAAACAGGTAGTAAACGTAAAATATTCCATAATCAATACATGCGTATAGATGCAAAGAGAGAATAATTTTCCAGATTTTATTGTTCAAAACATAAATCCACACTTAATGCTTTTTCAGAACGTTTGAAATACTAAAAAAAAAAGCTATCTCAAAACATAAACAGAAGCATACAGAAAATGATTTTCAAAAATCAAAACAAAGAATAGTCATGGAAACATTTTCCACAACAAGGATTTTTTAGTTTACAACAATAACCAATTAATAAAGAAAACAAGACCCAGAAGCAAAAACAGGAACAGTCGCGAAATGCAGACAGATTCGAGTTCTTAAAACTTTAATTTTTTATCGAATCAATAACAATCAAGTACAATTCAAGTTAAGCAATTAAAGGAGGCTCTGATGTTGCCATTGGAATCCAACCGTGATCGAATCATGGACGTAGCGGAAAACAAAATTTTTTTATAGATTTCGTGCGGGTCCCGATAATTGAATAAGCTTGAATAAAACAAAAACGATTTAGAAATTGTACCTTTTTCGTTTTCCTATTGAAAAACCTTTGAAACTTTTTCCGATTGATCAATCATGAGCTATTCAAGTATCTAGCCTCTGATGGTATTCACATAGCAATTCTCAAAACTGCTTTGAGAGGAAGAAGACAAAAAATTCTAGCTTCTAAAAAATGTTCTTCCTTTTAAATAGAAAAACCATAAGGGTCTTTAATTAAAATTAAATTTCTTTAATTATAATTAAAATCAAATTCTAATTCTAATTCTAATTCTAATTAATTTAATTTTAATAAAATCAAATATCTCATATTTGATCCTCAAAGTTTCTCAAACTTTATAATTAAGTCCAACTTAATTAAATTGATTTTTCTTTCACAAATTGCTCTTTGATGTGTTACCCACTAAGTTCCTAATAAATTAGCATTGATTATAAATTATAATTCTAATTCACAATTAGAATTAGATAAATTAAAATTTCTTTTAATTTATCTTTACTTCCCAAATTAAACAATTCATAATCATAAATCATGATTGTCATATAGCAACATATCATGATTACCCAAATATCAGCAATGTCAAAGTGATTGCTTAATCCGTGCATGCATAGCTATGAAGTATAATTTAATCCTTTCGTCATTCAATATTCTAATTGAACAGAGTATGAATACGATGTCTACTCTTATCATACAATCATGTTCGCTCTTGCTAATTAGTAATTGTTTTATAATTGTTGTCTACTCTTATCATACAATCATGTTTGCTCTTGCTAATTAGTAATTGATTTATAATTGAAATTTGAAAATACCTTTTCAAATGTCAATTCAATCTGGCTAGAGAATTCCATAAATCATTAGTAATGAAGAATAGTAATATTCTCTCTAATTACTTTAGAGTTACGAATCATATAATGATTTACTCAATTATCTACATATGGTTCATACTATATCTAATTACTACCGACTGAATTATCTTAGGGCGATTCATAAGTAGCATCAAAATACAGTTATTCTCATACTAGATACCTTGGTAATTTGAAGTCTGAGGATCAATTATACAACCGTCATTATGAGATAATCTACATAAGTAATATTTCATTCGGAATTCTCATAATCGGGTCAGTTGAGTGATGTATTCTCTAATAATCACTCACACATTAATTTAAGCATCTCTATACTTTAATTTATGAGATCAATTACTTTCTTCATAAAAAAGAAACATAATATGTGCTAGTTTTACCGTTTCAACAATATCCCGTCTTGATGAAACAACAATTAGGAACAGTTAGAAATAATACATAAGTGTAAATTAAATCTCAATAGTTATGATCTCATCATAATTTCAATTACACAGTAATTATTCCAAGGATTTTATTTTTAGTATTAAAATACAAAATATTAATTAAATTAATACATAAAGATAAATAAAGCCTTTTCATCAATTCAAAATAATATCATATATTAATTGGCATCCAGTTGATTGGGTGCAAGGGCATAAACTAGCACTATGGTACGTTGATAATCAGATTTCATGCAATTTCTGACTTGGTTGCAGAGCAATCACGTAGTTTATTGATAAATTTGACCCAGATTTCATGCAATTGCTGACTTGGGTGCAGACCAGTCACGTATTCTCTAAAACGGAGAAAGCAATGGTGGAGATAGGTTTTAGCTCGTGTGTCTTCAACCTGTGGAAGGAGAGTAGACTGTTTACAAAAAAAAATTAAAAGCCAGTGCAGCAAACTTCAATCGTGGATTATATGACAGGTGATAATTCTAAGTCGAGCGGATGTCTAATTAATATACATCTTCTGTGGCCACAATCAACATGAAGTATGCTCCTAACTAAAGGAAGCTGTGCAGGGAAGGAAAAGGGGACGGAAAGAATAACTCCACTGGAAGGAAAATTTTGACAATACGCAGCCTAAGTTTAGGAAATGAATCCCTATAGTGTCGGTAACGTAAAACTTATTGTAGCTGAGTCAAGTTAGAATTAATTTTGTAAGCCACATAAGGTCCCATACATGGATTAACTTTGTTTTTCATAACTCAGTTTTGGTCAATAAATTTATCCTTTACCTTTTTTCAAAAAAAATATAAAAATCTAGTTTCTTCAAAGAGACCATAGTAGGACATTCTATAGCGATGAAGCGTTTAAGGGTGGTTCCGATGATATTCTGACCCTCGCCCACCACCGCAACTCATCATCCCTTTCACTCAATGTTAATTTTTTAAAACAAATTCCAACTCTAGCTTTTCAAGAAACATTAAAAACAAAGCCATTTACTTTTGGAAAGAGCAATCCACGATAACTATACTGACAATTTATTACAGAAAAAGAAGGTGAAGGACAAAAAGCCTATATGCATTTAATACAGGATAAGGCTTCTCTTATATTACAATTTCACAAGCTGGGTTAAACTGGTTAGAAACAACTCAAGCCGCAGATATACCATTCTTCTTCAGCAACTCCTGGTAAAGCAAACACCAAACGCATTAGGCCTTATGAACAAGAGTAAATATAGTCGATCATCTCTCATTTCATATAAGCACGTAGTACCAGTTTGGTAGCTGTAATTGACAGACGCTGCCTTTCTTTCTTCTCATTTCGACACTCTGCACACCAGTTGCAACAATCTTTTTGATATTTCTTCAGCTCCCGGAAGACCGAACTGACAATAAAAATGATAATTATTAGATATTACATTAATCATGAGTACACGTTGGGGAAAAACACGACACTCCAATTTGCTTGACAATAAGGTAAATTATGTAGATACCCTGATCCTAGAACCCAGACTGATCCCAAAGTATTGACTGGATTCTTTCCACCGTAGATTGTTTCTAATTTGTATACAAAGGAGAAGAGAGAAAGTTACCTCCTACACCACAAAATCAAGTTCAGCTGATTCCCAGAAGTTGTAGCTTTAACACCATTTCGATGACGACCACAATGAAGAACTGCACGACCAGGAACATGGCCATAATCTAGAACCTCCTGCAAGTGAATAAAAGCCATACAAATTATAAGATGGGTAATTGGTTAAATTTTCTTTGTTTTGGTAAATTTAACGTTTACATGCATTGACTGTAAGCATTTAACCATTATGATCAGTTGCCAGGATCTTTAGCAATTGTGTAGTTTATCCACTGGACTGAAGCATTCAAACTGAGAACATATGCTACCGTTCACTAGTTAACCTAATGATTCTATAAAGTTCTCCTTTGCAAGAGTTTGAAGTCACATAATGGTGAAAGATAGTCGATGCTAGTTTTTGCCAGCATGTAATACACTTCCTCCAAAGCCATGCAATTATTGAGTTCAAAAGTTTCTTCAACTCCAACTATATCCTAGTTCTAGACCAGTGTATAAATAAACAAATAGTAGTAGCATCATTCAATAATTGCTTAAAAAAAGAGATCAAGCATTACCCTACCTCTGAATAAGTCTCACTATTAATGTGTTTATCACATCTAATACCCCGAAAGAACAATTCCCCACCATGAAACTGCTTACCCAAGCAAACATTCAAGGTGACTTCAGAGTCATCAACATGAAATCCTACAAAGGAAATAACTGCTTAGAGTTCAAAAGGGTTTACCAAAGCCATAGAATTACCAACATGAAGGTGTAGAAAAATTTTGGGACTATGAACATTACAACAAAACAAGGCAAAAGAATGGGTAAAATTCATTAGAAACTCCTTCGGTACTGATGCTATTTTAAAAAATTCCTGCTGTTTTTTAGATGTCCTTGCAGTTTGTTATTATAAATTTGTCCATTTTACAATAATCTTCAACTAATTAAACCTTAATCTTGACCAATTCTGGTAAACAATACTGCTCAATTGCAAAAAATTGCTATTAAATTAGCATCTCCACTGACAATTTTTTAGGATAATGTCACAAAAACAGAGAAAGGTTAAACATATTTGACTAAGAGATCACATGAACTTTCAAAGTTAAATTTAAGTAATGACTGTTCACACGTTAAAACATCAATACCACAAGACGAACAAGTGATTCTTACCCATAAAACCAGTTTGCATTCATGTGCACATCAAGTGAACAAGATTTCATATAAAGGAAGCAATAACATTCAAATAAATATGGAAGTGAGAATCTTGACATTTAAAACATCTCTTTTAAATTCTACCTACTAATGGATGATTAGAGACGGAGATTATAATAGTTTAGTATTACTATTCACTAGCTGATGATCATTGTTAAAAGATGGTTTATGAAAATACCAAGCTCGACATCCTTATTTGCTCCATATTCTACAACAAAACCATGATGGGAATCCAGAGTTGATCCACCAACCTCAGGAAAGAAAACTGCATAGGAAATCAATCCATTGAACACTAAGTTTTGGTAGTAGTAACAGCAATTTTGTTTGAAGCACAGAGCCTTCAGGTTATAGAGATCTCTAACCTCCAGACATAGGCCGTATATAGTGATCCATAAATTGGCCAAGCATAGTCTCCAAACCAAAATCATCAAGCACTACACCATATTTGTTCATAGTGTTTGGACGCATTATTCTCCAATTTGTCCTGCGAACCCATCTTTCAAAGTTTTCTACCTAAGCATCAAAACTGGATAAGAATATATTACTAAAGCACAAATAAATGCACTTTTTAACAGGGTAAAGATAAGAGAAGTGATAATACCTCAGACATCAGCATGTTACAGAAATTTGGTTTAAGCATGTCAAATATGTATACTCCTGCTGTGGGCTCAACCAGTATATTTCTAAAACTCTGCTCTTTATTTTCACGGATTGCCTTCAGAAATGATGGAAGAAAAAAGCTCGTAGGGCTCATAGTGTACAGCTCCTTATGCAAAGGCTACAACTAAAAGCAATTAATACTAATATTCTATAAGATGAAGGCCAAAAAAAAATCTCTTTCTCTACAAAATAATAGCTTTTCTAGTTTCCTTAGATCCTGATTTTTCAGCTAAGAAACTCAAGCAAGCAATTCAATGTGTAAATTTAGAGAGCTAAAAAGTGAAGACTTAGAAACAACAAAGTAAGAAACATTTACAATAACTGATACAACGCAACGATATAAACCATAGATCACGGTAAACTAGAAAGTTTTTATTATATACAATAGACTAAGTAAATTCAGTCCCAGAATGCACCTGATAGTTCTTTATGATTCTCTGTCTGTATTCTCTGTGCTTTTGCAGCTGCCAATAAGGAAATAACAATAACAATTTGCCCAATTAAAAGAGAAGAGCTGGAACAAAAGGTTACCTATAGTCAATTGCGCGGCGACATATAAAATTATTATTGAAAATATAGTGATTCTTCACATTTTTCACCCACTGTACTCATAATCTGTTATCCAGATTTACACTGTTATGCATTTAAACAAAAAAGTTTGAACATCGTTGACGCCAGAACAAAGTTTCGCGTAAAACCGCATTCATTCTTATGGACATAAGGGTGTTGTGGGAATGCAAAGCTTACGCGAGTGCGTTCACCGTCGGGAGAGTAGCGTGTGAGAATGCTAGTCATGAACTGGAATTTATCGTCGCGGGAGGAATTGAGAATGGAGGGAGGCAAGTAGCGCTCGAGAGAGCTAAAAAGTAGAGGACTGAACTCCAGCTGCAGGTCCTCGTAGCTTTCCGGATCGTGATCGGCGTCTGGATTCAGTCTGAGCCTTTGGCCTCTCGTCGCAGCGGTCTTCGGTGTCAGCGCAACGCCGTTGCCATTCGCGATGTGCTTTTTTGATGCGTCAAAGGACATTTGCGAGATCATATAATGTTGGAACACATACAAGAATGAGTATATCTATCGCTGTGGTCGTACCGGTGACGATGACTGTGACTGGTTGATGGTCGAGGATTGTATTGAAGGTTAGGGTTTGTGGCCTGTGAATAAAATGTTTTTGTTACCATGATTCAGGAAGGGGGGACCCACCCAACTTGCTTAATATTTATTTTATTATAATTTTATGTAATTTAAATAATTAGTTTTGATCATTTGTTATTTGATTATCTTCTCCAACAAAGCCTATAAATGAATTTTAGATGGGAATTGGAGTTTCCACCGGAATTAGCAAATCGATATTTTTGTCCGTGGTCAGACTAGCTTTCCACAAAGCGTACTCGACACAAGCATCGCTCATGCCCCTATATTGCCAATGTTTGTCCAATCGGCTTTCTTTAAGTACAGACGCATTCAAATATATGCCTGCCCACAAGTTTAACCATCAAATTATTAAGTGACACGTGTTGTTTGAATCTTATCGTACAAACTACTGAGCATCAGGAAGGATGTCCCCTGAGTTGGATATGTTAGATCGGTTAACATATCTCAACAATTAGCAACCCTAAATATAATGCAAGTATAATGCCTTGCATGTGATTCTCTTTCTTTTTATACCTTATAGCAACGTCAGATAGTCAGTTTCAGCGTTTCAAGATTAGGGATGATAATGGCATAACTCATAGGCTCAAATTCGTATGTTATTAATAGGTATGCTCTTGGTCAAGGTTAAGTTCAGATCGATTCGAGATTCAAATGTTCTAAAAGAGTTAAGACTTCATATTAGCTTGAGTCTAAATAGCTCAGCCCACACATAATTAAAAAGAACATTATTTTATATTTTTAATTTTAAAAAAATTATTTTTAAAAAATCGATGAAACTATCCTATGAGCCAGTTCATTGTCATCCCTATTGAAGATTAGTTCATTTATAATATTCAAATAAATATTATTTTAATGTATGATTTTGTTATACTAATTAACTTATTATTACCAAGTTTTTAAAAAATTTCCATTAATCAAGAAGAAAATGAAAGTAAATCAAGTAAAAGATCCAAAGTTAAAAAAAAAAAGAGAAGAGTTATTAAAACAAAGTTGCGAATAATGTACCGGACTTAGTACCAGATTGAGTTCTGATCCGATACTATATCGGTACCAGTTAATACCAAGTATCATTTCGGGTAATTTTTTAAATTTATGAAATAGTTTCTTACAATTTTTTAAAATTTACAAAATAGTCCATTAGTATATGGTACAGTTGTACTGTATATTTTACAAGTTTACATCAACCTTGTTTCTAAAAATCATAATAATAACTAATAATCACAATTAATATGAAATAATAATAATTTTTAAATATTTCACATATAAATAATAACCACAATTAATATGAAAAAAGACAATCATCATAATTCAAATGTAAAAATAAGAATAATACAAAGTATTTTAAAGTATTATAATAATACAATTTCACCATTTTAATAAATAATAATTACATCAAAACATCCAATAAAAAATAATAAATATCCTTAACTATTACAATTTATGAAAAAAATCATGACGAGAAACAATCAAGTAGAAGTTACCTGAAACAAAAATATTTACAATTACATTACATATATAGAATTTAACATAAACTGATAAACATCAAATATAAGTAAAATTAAAAGAAGTGGAAAAAACCTGAAACGAAATTCAATCGTTAATGGGAGGATACCCGCTATAATTGCACTGACCCCAATTATCATTTGATAAAAAATTCTCACCATTGAGAGGAGTTTCATTATCATTATCATTCAAATTTAATGCACCAGAAAGCATGTCAATGCTTTTCTATCCAAGATTATCTTCCAAGTCAATGACATCTACCAAATTCGATTCTTCAGAAACCTAATCTTCCAAAAGATCAATATTATCAATAGAAATTAGATCAGTTGAACTAATTATACTATTAAGACTCCTAGTAACAATAAAAATTAATTATTAGAAAATTATAAGAAATTATATCGAAATTAATAATAATAATAACATATCTTTCCCAAAGCTTTAAATTGTATCAAACAAAAACTAAGTCATTCATCCTCTTATGCTCTAATCTATTCCTTTTTTGGAGTGGATAAATTCAAATGTGCTCTAGTTTTATTCACAGCCTGTTGCACTCACACATTAACTTAAAATTTGAATTACAAACCTTTCAATTCTAAAACACCATTTTCGAATTGATCTCATCAAGAAGCTGTATATAAGATAATAAAAGTAGTGTTATAAACAAAATAAAGTGATAATTAATTTTAAACAAATAAGAAAAAAGAAAAAACTAATACCTGGAAAAAGTTTTCATCTTTCTAGAATAATAATTGGCATTCCAAAATCTCCATAAGACAATTTATGAAGCTCCATTTATGAGCTTAAGATATCTTGCAACGCGCCAATATTAGCAATTATTGTAATAGTTAAAAGCATTCCTCTATTAACTTCAACTTGCTTACTAAAATCCAGTCTAAAATAAACCCTAGGATTCAAAAATGCCCCAACAGTAAACAATGGAGAAGAAAGTTACCTTTCCCTTCTCTCATTAATGATTGAAAGATATGGTGTGTATAAAGAAGACCTATGTTTCAGATTGGCCTTAATTGCTTCCATCGCTCTCTCCATGGCATAAAAAATATAGCTCATTTTTTGCTTTTCTTCACTATCAGCTAAGCGAAGCACTCTCACTAGAGGCTCACAAACTTAGATCACAAATTGACATTGAGACCACAATTCTCTATCTTTTAATATAATATTACAAACCTTCACTCCAGCATTAGATCTAGTATACTGAGATGCAATTCACTTATCACTTGTAAATATTTGTCTTAACTTTTTCTTCATCAAAACAAAAGATTGAAGTGATAAGAAATTTGTTGAAAATATTGTCATAGTAGGACGCAACAAATTCCTGCTATTAATAAATTCCTTTCTCATCAAATTCAATACCCATGCATGATTATAAATAAACTTTGTCACCTTTTTAGCTTTCTGTATAGTCTCATCAATAACAAGAAAATACCTAGGATCTCCTATATTCTTTAACATTAGGTCAATGCAATGTGCAACACAAGGAGTCCAAAAACAAGAATTATACGTATTCTGTAACCTTTTTCTAGTCGCTTTATAAGCGGAATCATTGTCAGTAATAAACTGAACAATATTTTCTGGCCCTACTTTATTCACGACTTTATCAAATATCCTAAACAAAGTCTCAATATTTCTAATAAAGCCAGATGCATCAATAATTTTCAAAAATATAGAGTTATTTGTAGAATAAACTAAAAAATTTATAATAGGCTCTTGTCTCCTATTTTTCCAACCATCACACATGATTGAACATCCATAAGTACCCTAATTTACTCTTCTTTCAACCAAATAACTTTTAATATCAGAAACAAAATAACTCGAAAGTTTAACTCTTAAGTCATCAATTTAAGGACCTTTGTATCCCAAACCATAAAAGGCTATTGCATCTATCATAAGTTGATAATAATAAGATTGAGAAGCATTAAATGATGAACCTGTGTCATACCACCATCTAGCTACTGCCATATCGACATTGTGAGTCGCATCTCTTGATTACATTGTTCTACAAATTGAAGGCTGGGCTCCAGCAGTTGTTCGTGGTACAAAGAAACTAGCTACCTGCCTTCTTTTCTTCCTCACATCAAGTTTAGGTACTTCTTCTTGGGTCTGAGATGGGATACTTCCAGTACCACTACCACCACCACTATCACTACTACCTTCAACATTTCTACAATCACCATGGCAACTAGAAAATAAAATTCCACTACCAATTTCAAAATTCAACCTTTCCCTTCTATCTTTCTCATATTGATATTCTTCAAGCAATGTTTTCGTTTGTCACTTCACATCATGACTTACTTTTTTGTAGGATTCTACATCTCCTTTAACCCTAGCTAAATGCTTTTCAATTGGGTGATTCCTTCACCTTTCAAATGCTTGCTACAAAATAAGCAAACTGTATGATTCTTCATACCTGGGACTAATGCAGCATGAGCCCAAACTGGATCATTATATCTTCCTGAAGTAGTTTGATCAGGAGTAATTGAACTTCCTTCCATTTATCTGTAACAGAAAAATGCAAATGTTAGTTTTATAAGGAATTAATCCTTTAGTAGTTTATTAACAAAATTAGCAGTGCTAATGCTAAGTCCTTCATAAGGCAATGATATGTAAAGAAACTCCCAAACCAACCACATAGTTTTTTTTTTACTAATTGTCCTCTTACAATAATCAAGATAAATTAAGAAGATTAGGGATAATAAAATATTCCACTGTAAATTTGAATAAGTTTATTAGAATTAATTGAAATTTAAAAATTAGTATACACCATAAAAATTACAATTTCTAAACTTCGAATTTTCAAGCAAAAAAGTGTTAATTAGATGATTGACTTTGAATCTACCCTAACTCTTAACTAAAAAATAGTAAAGCATCTACAAGATAAAAGAATGAAAAATGTGTTCTAAAATACATCAATAGATTAATAATATTCATTTTAGTAAATGACAAATTTATGACACAAGACAAGGTAGTAATTCAAGCAATAAAATTACATAACAGAGGAGACAAATACGCAAAAATGATTTTACTATAGAAGGATCCAAAATTTTGATAAGTTTTTGAATTATGATTTTGGAAGACTTCATTGATTTATTCCTACAATCTCCTGTTGTCAACCCAACTCAACCAATTACCCAAATGTTGAGTAAGTGAGTAACCCACTAATAAAGATCAAAACACTGAAGGCATGTGAATTTTATAGAGAAAACTAGGACTGATCTTTGAAATTTTCTTTTATAGACAATAAATGATGGGAACTTTAGAATTTGGATCCAAGATAGTTAATAACAAAATTAAGGGCTGTTGTTTGTTTTTGTTTTTGTTTTTGTTTTTATTTTTATTTTTTGTTTTTATCTTCAAATTTAGGAAACAAAATTTGTTTGTTTCAATTTTCAAATCACAAGCACAAATGAATCAAACCAATAAACATTCGACTTTCAAATTTTCATTACCAACTAAACCAACCACAAACATACAACTTTCATATTTTTATCACCAAAACCAAAAACCAACCAAACCATTACCTAACTTTAAATCCAATCCAACTCCAAGTCTCTAACCAACGACAAACAATTAACCAGAAACATTCTAATAGAAATTGAAAAAAAAACATACCCAATTAAACAAAAATTCACAATCAAATTCTGTGATGGGTGATTTAGGTCAGGTCGAGATCTAGGTATCATTCCCAGATTTGACAGATGCGTGGTTGGTGCTTAGTGGTCGTCGGAGACTAGATAGTAGAGTCGATGGTGGTTGGTGGTCATCGCAGAGGTGGTGACAAGTGACAGGCGATGTTGCGTGGTTGAGGAAGATGTCCGAAGAGGCAAAGATGATGTCGCGTGGTGGAGGAGAAGTGGAGCATTGCCCGAGAGCACCGCTAGAGCACCGAGAACCAATAAGGAGTGGAGAGGATGAAGAGAGCGATAGAGAGAGGATGATTGACTCATTAAGAGAGAGAGAAAAAATTGAAAAATGAGAGGTAGAAAGACGCAAAGGCGTTGGGGGTGATATTGGGGTTTTTTTACATATTGGTCCTCAAAAGTTGGAGATTCACGGTATTGGCATGGTATATTTCGCTATTATGAGTACCGGCCGGTACCAGGCGAAAACACCTGGTACTGGCTAGTACTTGCGACCAGTACCGTAAATGATGATATTGTTCCATTTTTCGGCTGGTACGATACTGTCTGGCCGGTATCGGCCTCTATAGACAATATCCGCAATAATGACTTAAAGTCATGATGATATTTGCAAAAGTATTTAAATTTATTGGATTAAGAATTGATTATAATAAAAATGAATATTATAAAATAGAGAAGAGCTCAGTGTAGGTATCATTTGAACCATAGGGTTAATTGACCTTGATTAACCGTTAACTAAACAATGAAATTATATTTTACCGACTTTTTTTGTTTATTAACAATCATAGTTTGCTTCAGAAAAATAGAGAAGACTAACAATGAGTAGTTTATTGGGAAGTTTATATGAGGGTCATTTAAAAGCAAAAGAAAACAGGAGAAGTAAGAAAGAAAACAAAGTTAGAATACAAGAGAAATAAAATAATAACAAAGAGAAGAGTTCCGATGTTATAATTTGTTAACATTAGAGTACTCTGAAAAAACCATTGTAGAAGGCTTTCAAGACTTTGAATGTTCTTTGTTTTAAGCTCCCAGTGAGTGGTGCTCTATGATGTTTTATATACTGATGTTTAGACTATGTTCTTTCACTATTTCTTTCACTAAATTTTTAGGAAAGACACGGACACTAAAATGTTTATTTCTTTGACTATGTAATATTTTACTTCTCTGATTCTGTGTAACATGACTTTTCTCCCACCCATAGATGTATTTGTGTCTTTCATTTTAAACTTTTAAGAAAAATATGGGCTCACAAACGGTCATATTTCTCATTATACACCTCTTGTAATGTCACTAAGCTCTAATCTAGTCATATATTGGATCAAGTATTGTGCTCTAACATTTTAGTATGGAACACGAAAATATTCCAGGCTTTCCACAAAGTATTCCAGGCTATATACAATTAAAATCCCTTAAAGCTCAAATCATTAAAGCTTTGAGTCTCTTATTAAGATTTCTATAGGATCTTAAATCATCTTACTCGAAGTTTAAAAGAGAAAGTTGTGTCCACTTTGAGTAGATAAAGTTTGCTCTTAACACCTCTGTTGGCATCCTAAATCAAAATATAAGCGTAATAAGTATAAGTAGCATAAAATATAAGTAAAGAAATAAATATTAAGGGAAGAAACATGTTACTTAGGATTGTCATAAGTGAATTGTGTGAGAAAGTTTTGAATGTTTACTAAGAAAATGCAAACTTCTCAAAGTTAGTTGGGTTGAGTTGCTCTTCACCTTTGAGAAAGTAAGATGATATATTGGGTTACCCTTCACTCATCGAAAGAGAAGTTGTATTGATTTCTCTTTATTCATTAAATAAGAGTTTATTAATGAAATCAAAATTCCAAAAGAAATTTAGGATGTTGATAATAGGCATTTAAAGTGACCAACCATTATAGATTTTAGTGTTATATTCTTTACTCTTTTCTTAAAGCATATCTTAATAATTACTTTTTATCATTTTTATTTTTTATTATTCCTTCCTCCATATCCTAATTTTTTTAAGAAATTAAACTATTTATTAAATAAAAAATGGATGAGGTAGTTCTGGTACAACAAGGACCTTTCTTAAGTTCAATTATACATGTAATCTTTCTCCTAATTTAATCTTCTCCCCTAATAGCTGTAGCTAATTGTCTCCTTTCGTGTTTGCTTCACAGTCCTAAATTATCATTTGACTCAGTTGATAGATGCAATTATTGATAGAAGATGGATTTCAGGGTAATCACTGCTACATATCTTGTTCCCAACCC
>JANZXR010000170.1:10296046-10326666 GCA_027575705.1 Erythroxylum echinodendron | reverse complement strand
TGCATTTATGAATGCTTGCATATGTCACTATTCACTTATACACTCCTATTCATAGCAATTGGTGAGGGGATGTTACAAAATCAATTTTGAATATATATTCCAAACAATGTTAAAGAGAAGCCATATGGAATGTTAGTACACTTGGTGAATGTTTATAACTATAAACTATTGTTTATAAAATGAAAAAAAAACCCAATAACACAATATTACCTTTTGTTAACAAAAAATAAGCCAATTATGATCTTTGTGTTGTCTGATGTCTTCTTGTGAACATGCAAGAAACCATTTCCATGAGACTTGATTCTCAATTCTAAAAATATCCAATATGATCAGAAAAATGTTGATATTTGCATCAAGTTTAATAGTCAATAATAATTTTTCTCTATGCTTACCATTAAGTGACAACCATCGACATAAATTACAAGCCTAAAACTAGCCAAGAGACTATTTCTACAAGCGTCAAAAGATATGTATATAGAATCAAAAGTATCTTTTGGATACTTAATTATAGAAGCATTACTAGGGTTATACTTCAATGTAATTAATACATAGCTGTTTAGTTTTGCAACTTGTTTTTCCTATTTACTCACCAATAGCTTTAATGCAATGTTCTTTACTCTATATGCCTTATTATCTAGAATCTCAACAATGAATTACTTAAAAAGTTTACCCCTAAGCCTTCTAATATCTTACATAGGAAGATTTCTAAAATATATGAGGTATTTCTTGATAATCTAAAGTGCCTTACACTTTATATTTTGGCATTCTCAACCACACTCACGATTTGAGTGAAATTTCTTAATTCAAAATACAATGTTATATTGTGTTTAAGAAGCATATATTTTACACCCACTACCCTTTTTACAAATAACAATTAGTCTACATTTCTCATTCTTGACATACATATAACTAAACCATTTTCAACAACATATTGGACAAAAGCTTGTCTAAATGCACTTATTAAATCAAATAACATTAAAAGAACTTTAAACCAATTGGCCCTAATATATCATTATCAATTTTAAATTTTGGGAACTTAAGCCTTCTTCTCCCTTCTTTATATAAAATATAATCCACACTCCTAAGATCATCTACATCTTTATATACTGAATCTATATGCATATCTGGTATAACATCTGTTAGGAGATCTTATATACCACTATAAATAATCTTTTTCATAACCTCTTCACCAACTACCTCATCAATTACATCATCAAAATCAAATGAAATAGAATTATCAAAATCATTAACTTCTCCTTTATTACCCTCATATATTGCATCATCAAATTTACTAGTACCTGCATCATTTGTGTCAGGCTATTTACCCTCTCTAAAGGTAGGTTGATCAATCTTTATAACCTCACAATCAACTTATTCATCATCTTATAAACATCCTTTGTTATGTCTCGATAAGGGATACATAATGATTTCCAAAAATACCTCCACAATCTCATTGCCTTTTTTTCAATTAAACTAATCATATAGATGATGTAAGCCTCACTTACCAAGTTTGTAATACCATCCTCAAAAGACCCTTTGAAGAAACTTATAACTAAAAACTCCATTCTCTACATAGCATATAGCCGTTGCTATACTATAAATTGTAACATCGTCAAATGATCCAACTCTACTCTAAAATTATAAATTTCTCCTCGTTTGTGGTATATGGTAGGGGTAAATTTAAAGTTCCCTTCATATTAAAACTAAAACTTAATTATAAGGTCTGTCATATTAAAAAACACAATCAAATAGATTAAAATAAGTTATGACATATTTAATTAAAGTTCCAAACAATCTTAATCAAATATGATTTCAAACTTAAAAACATGTTCTTTAATCATAATATGTAAGAAATAAAATTAAGGTAATTGATGTGTGCTTAATTATTTATATATTCACTTTTTAACACTTAGTGATTATTGTTATGAAATGCTTAAGATACTCATTTTAGTTCATATTTAATTTTAGGTATAATTTGGAAACATAAATGAGTTAAGAGCACAATCCTTAAGCCAACGTTTTGATTTTCAAACTCAATTACCCTTGTGGAACAAGAAGGAGATGGATTAAGGTAAGGATTGGACAAGAAAGTATAATAAGAACAACATTTCAACAAGAATTGGAAGATACACGGCTATGTATACATTTAGAAGAACATTTTTAGACTTACACAATTGGATACACGATTGTGTATCCAACTGTGTCTCTTCACAAGTTTCACATATAATTGACTTAGTTTGATACATGTTCGTGTATCAAACTATTTATATGCCCAAAAGCTTAATTTTTCATATAAATAGAATATTTTGATGGAAAATGAAAGATGGATCAATTTTTGGAGAACATGAGGGATAGAGCATACATTCCTTAGAGACCCATGAAAGGCTAGGCTTCTCCATTCTGGTTCCAAGGTGAAATCAAAGTCGAAAATACATTTTGGGCATCTCTCTATTGTTTATTTTATTCTTTCTCTCTTAGGGATTGTTTATGTTATCCTATGTTTATTGAATTAGGTGTTGTATGATCTTAATGCTCATTTAGATTGTTTATATGAAAACCCATTGCTAAAATTTTGAATACAATACGTAATCCTTGTGTTTTTGATTCATTTGTGGCAACTAATGGTGTCAAATCATTAAGGATAATGTAACCTTGGTTAAATGACCTGAGCTTATGTGGTTGTTTCCTTAATTAATATGTTTTCCTAACTCGTAATGTGACTTTCCTATTAAATCTAAAGAGCTTGTTCTAGGTTGTTCGAAAGCTAGGTTTAGTTAAAGAGCTTATTTTAACTAAATACTATCTACAGGAAAAGCAGGGTTAACAGAGCTTGTTGTTAACCTACGATTAATAGTTACTAAGAAAGGTATAAGAATAATAAGACATCAAAGTATGCTTATTCGTGTGTAGGCCGAGATTGAACTGAGGACTGGACTCCAAATCCATTAATCACTTTTATCACTTTTTTATTGTTTTCTTTAATTTGCTTTTATTAGTTTAATTTCACTCTATTTTCTTATTTGAAATCAGTCAAATGCCCCCATAACTTAAACACCAATTATTTTCATTTTGAAAACTTTACGCACACTCTTTGTGGAATTGATTTAGACTTATCACTAACTATAATTTTAAGTTTAGTTATTTTATGTAGTGTTATGACGCGTTATCAATTTTGGCGTCGTTATTGAGGAGTGTGGTGTTTTTGTTTTTTTTTTCCATTTTAACTGGTGCTTTGTGCATTTTTTCATAATTAGTTTTTACATTTATTTCTTAATCTTTTCACATTTGTTCGTGTTTGTTTTTAAAAATAAAAATAAAAAAGACACTACAAAGGAAGTATTTCATTGCAAAAGTATGTCAATGCTCTTGGTGGAAATTTACCTATAGCCTATAGTCCCAATCTTATAACCTAGGTTGGAGTGATCAACTGAACTTCATTTATGGAGGGGATAGCCACCAAGACTTTTTTCTAGATGAGTTGTAGGAAGCACAATAATTCCCATATAGACCACAAGCCTCTTATTATAACTTAGGTGTTTAATGTCTCGATTCCTAACCTTGATAAGCCAGATGGGTTAGATGGCAGGAACTATCAACCACTTGGAATCATAAGTGAGGAGAAGTAGCCATCTCAATTCGACATGTATTAAAGGAACGTTAGTGCGAAAACCTTACGGAGCAAAAAGGAGATTGAGAATCTTGAGAGGACTACTTAAGGTATTGCTTATGAAAAAGAAGTTAAGAAGGAGCTTGACGTAGAAAAGGATATATCATTAAGCTCAAAGGTGATTATTGAGCCTGTAATTGTTGTTAAGACTTAACCTTCACCTTTACCTAGCATATTGGAGAAATTAAATAAGGAGGAAAAGGGTGAAGAGATATTGGAAAATTTTCAAGAGTGCAGGTACTCAGTAGACATTAAAAGGATGAGGATAAAGAAGGAATTGAATATGAATGATCATTAACTTAAGCCCTCTCCTGAAGAACCTCAAGTGGAGAAAGTGAAAGTTGTGACACCTAAAGATAATAACTTTGTCATCTGATAAGGAAAACAAGGAGTTGAGGCGGCAATGATAGACAAAGGCACTTCTTAGGAAACAACCCAAGGGAAGTTTATTTCTTTTCCTTTATATTTTCGCATTTGTTAGGATTGTAATTTGTGCTTTCAAATTTGTTTGTTTCTTATATGTATGTGTGTTTTTAAGTTTGTTTGTTTCTTGTGAGTTTTTAAGTTTTCAAACAAAAAGAGAGAGAATCAATAAAAACAAGCAAACATTTTCTCTTTTTCTATTGCTTCTAGGACTATATAGTCGTGATTAGAGAGTGAATTGACTAGAAAAATTCATAGAAACTTAAGCATGTACCTTCACCTTGTGATTGGTCAATATATGTTATCTTTATAAGAGTAATCACTAGTGGTAGACACAAGCTAATGAGATTTTCGAGCCTTCATAGAATGGCACATCTATATTAGTCTCATTGTCTTTTATTTATGTTTGATATTTATGACATGTACATCCTAACTTTGCTTTGATTTTCTATTCAAGACCACATTTTTATCACATGTTTTAACATGAAAATGATATAGGCATTCTTTGTTTCACAAGTTACATTAGCCAAATACCTATTAATATGAATCTTCCCTTTGTTAAGCCCTTTAAGCTTTATTTGCCTTTTTTTCTGTGTTAACCACATTACATGCCTTAAACTTAACCAAATGTCCTACCCAAACCTTAAAGCTAGTGGAGAATTTGTCGATTGATGATGTTTATGGATTTATAAAAGTGTAAATGTGGGTTTATGCACATATGTGGGTTAGTTATAATTGTTGGAATGTCATTTTGTCTCTTATCAATCCAATTTTGATGTAACTTCTTTCAATTTTTATTAAAAAAGAGAGAGAAAAAGAAAGAAAATAAGAAAAGAAAAAAGGTTTAAATATAAGTATCAACGAGGAAATGCATTTGTTTTACAAAGTTACTCATGATTAGTTTCTCCTGCTAAAGTTATATAGAATGGGTGACTTGATTATAATGCATACGAGGTAGATGTTGCTTTAAAGGATAACTCCTTATAGTTTCAATGTACATGTGGTTTATGGTGTAAAGGTTGGAATATGAGCTGTGAAACATAGGTTTTGCATTCATCATAGCTAATGGCACCCATTTTTGAGTTAATGTTGGTTTTTACGCTTGATGTTATATTGAATGTTTTTCTTGTTTCACTATCTTTGATGACTTTTGTGCTACATCACCCAAATACATCTCACCTTAACCTTTAGCCACATTAAAACCTTAAAAATTCCTGTTGATTCATGATTATGCATGTGAATGCTAGCAGTGGAGAAATGAAATGATATGCAAAGTCATGGAATGTCATGATCATGAATGGTGTATGAGTGTACCTATGGATCTGTCTTATTTGAACACATTTTGTCCAAGTGTACCATAAGATTGCTCAGCTTTTGAAGGTGATGATTACTAATTAATCGTGAGTAGAGGAATTTAATGTTACATTCTTGCCATAGTTTGCAAAGTTATTAATCTTTTCTTATAGCTATCTATTCTTGGGAGATATGGAAAATATGGAAGTGTGTTGATTTGCGAATTTGATTTTGATGTTTGCCCGAGGACAGCCAAAGGCCTTAGTATGGAATTTGATGTGTAATTAATTCTTTATACATTCACTTCTTAACAGTTAGTGATTATTGTTGTGAATTTGATTTTGATGTTTGCCCAAGGACAGCCAAAGGCCTTAGTATGGAATTTGATGTGTACTTAATTCTTTATACATTCACTTCTTAACACTTAGTGATTATTGTTGTGAAATGCTTAAGATACTCATTTTAGTTCATATTTGATTTTAGGTACAATTTAGAAGCATAAAGGCTAAAATGAGTTAAGAGCACATTCCTTGAGCCAGCCTTTTGATGTCCAAACTCAATTAGATAGATTAGGGTGAGGATTGGACAAGAAATTGTAAGAAAAACAACATTTTAGTAAGAACTAGAAGATATATGGTCGCGTATATACTTATACGGTCGTGTATACATTCAAAAGAACATTTTTGGACTTACATGGTTGGATACATAAGCATGTATCCAATTGTGCGTCTTCATAAGTTTCACACTCAATTGACTTATACAATTGCCATGTATCAAACCGTGTATATGGCCAAAAACCTAATTGTTCATATAAATAGAAACTTTTGATGGAAAATGAAAGATGGATCGGTTTTGGGAGAAAAAGGAGGGGTAGAGCGCCCACTCTTTAGAGACCCATAGAGGTTTAGGCTTTCCCATTCTAATTTCAAGGTGAAATTGAAGCCGAAGACATGTTTGTCATCTCTCCATTGTGTATTGTGTTCTTTCTCTCTTAAGAATTGTTTTTGTTATCCTATGTTTGTTAAATTGGGCGTTGTGTAAGAATGATCTTAATGCTCTATTGGATTGTTCTTATGAAAGCCTATTATTAGAATCTTGAATTCTATATGTAATTATTGTGTTTTTGATTCATTTGTGGCAACTAATGGTGTCGAATCATTAGGGATAACGTATCCTTGGTTAAATGACCCGAGATTATATAGTTGTTACCTTGATTAATATGTTTTTCTAACTCGTAATGCTAATATCCTATTAAATTTAGAGAGTTTATTCTAAGTTGTTCGATAACTACGTCTAGTTAAAGAGTTTGTTTTAACTAAACACGATATAAGGTAATATCAGATTTAACATAGTATATTGTTAACCTATGATTAATAGTTACTAGGAGAGGTATAAGAATAATAAGACATAGTATGTTTATTCGTGTGTAGGCTGAGATTGAACTAAGGACTGGACTCTAAATCTATTCGTCACTTTTATCACTTTTTAATTGTTTTCTTTAATTTGCTTTCATTAGTTTAATTTCACTTTATTTTCTTATTTTAAATCAAACCAAACCCATAAGTGGCACCAATTCTTTTCATTTCAAAAGCTTTACGTACACTCTTTGTGGGATTGACCTAGACTTATCACTAGTTATAGTTTTAAGTTTAGTTATTTTGTGTAGTATTATGACGCACTACTAGTAATGTTTGTTGAAGGGCTAACCATAATAAGAAGAGTATTGATTAAATTAGTGAGAAATAAAAACTTAGTGGAAAGAAATTGAAAACATAATGAGAATAACAAGCATATATACATATACCTTACGTAGTCTATTATAGGCATAAATATGTCATTAAAATATGTTACATTTATTTTACAATGGGAAGCACAACTGTTTTACTTATTAGATGGAGAGCATTTTCAACTAAAATTCCTTTATTTTCTATAAGTAAGAAAAGTGAAATGTATAAAAAAGGAAACCCATTTGAGCTATTTGAGGTATTAACTTAAGTGCTTACATGACCACTTATGTGCTTACATGATATACTTAAATTTGAATCTTTTAGTTATAGCTTCCTGCCTTACCTATATTGTTGTTTACCAAAATTCTTATTAACTTAATTCTAAATTTATGACTATAGAATTTCGAAGATTGACAATATATTGGTAAGTTACTATTATAAGACACAAAGATACTTGTTGGATGATGTTGGAAAAAACATAGTGCAATAAGTGGAAGCATAGTAAACTTTTGACCTTTTTTTTCTTTTTTTCCATGACTCCTAAATTAATGGTACATCCCCGGATTAGCAAATATATTCAAATTTCTCTAGAAATATGGATAAATTTTGATCCTATCTATGTAATTTTAGCTTCCTTTCCTCCTTGCATATACTATGAATATTTATTCATAATGGATGTTGCTTTATTACTTAATACATTTTCTGACCATATTGATAAGAAAGTGGTGAGTTGAATCTTGGATGTATGGATTCAAAATGGTAATACCATTTTTCCAAGCATCATATTCAATTTTGGCAATCAAAGAATTTGTGCTAATTAACTAAGTGAGAGAAAAACTGACTAAAAAACCAAAAAATATAAAAAGGGAAGCATAACATATATGATCTATATTATAGGAAACATAACATATGTATCTTTTATAACTTTTTAAACTTCAACTTTTTCAAGATTCATTTTTCAAGGGTAAAATGCATTCACAACCTTACATGTAAGCATAAACAGTGAAAAATTATTTCTGCAAAAGTAGTGACAGATTCCTTAATAGTATGAAAGAATGAAATAACAAAAATCATATAAATGCAATTAGAAATTCAAGACACATTGCAAGCACAATTATAACTGACCATTTTATATATGTTCTATTTATAAAAAAAAAACACCCTCCACTAAAATGAAGTGGTGAAAAATAATTAGCTAAGGAAAATACTAGCCAAGAAGAAACATCAGGCAACTCTATTATTGGAAGCGACTACCTCCCACCACTTCCAAAGGCAATATAATTGACTAAAATATTGCTCCCCTTTCTAGAGATGGCATTAAGAGAAGCAGTAAAATGTTAACAACTAGTTATATATCAAGGTAAAACCATTAGCAATTAATAAAAAAAATTTATCATACAACTTTATAGATTCAAAAAAGGTTGAAGATATTTTTCAATTTTTTCAAGTTGTAATGGTTAATAATTAATATCCTCTTACTTTGATCAACTTTTTGAATCTTAAACAAAAGAAACCTAACCAATAAAATAAAAAAGCATTTTCTATGCAGTTCTTCTTTTTCTTGGTTTTACAAAAGTGAACTAATCAAGTTATGTAAAATTCATTTTATTGAATTTTCTTAGATGGTCAAGTAATGATTTTCCAAGCAATTAATATCCATTCACATCATATTTTACTTTCTTTTCTAATGTATGCCATCACTAAGATATGGGAACCATATTGTAACATGAAATAATTGTGAAACAATTAAGATTAATGGTGTAGAACTAAACAAATCTACTTAATTTCGAGTAAAATAAATAAAGAAAAGGAGACTTAATAAGCAAAAGTCCCAACAAAATAAAGAGAACAATAGAATTGAGAAGTATTAATAGACGAAAAGATGAGATGGAGATGTAGATAGAGATGTAGAAAAGGAAAGGAGATGAGAAAAAGGAGGCCTGAGAAGCAACAATCCTGACTAATCTGTTAGCCACCAAGGAAGACTTTCCGAATTAAGAGAAAAATTAAGTTTAGGTGAGTTAATTATTTAGAGGGTATGGATAATCAGGTGGGTTGCGAGGTGTTGAACCTCCCGATTGGTGCTTGGATGATAGTAAAACATAGTTACTACTGATGGGTTTATTATTTTGATGAAAGGCAATATAAGAACAAATTAAAGTTATATACTCAAGAAGATAGCCTATGAAGTTGATAAAGAGAAGTTAAAGTTTACAACTGTCTAAATTAAGATCAAACCAAGAACAAAAGAAGATCAAAGCTTATTAAGTCCATTCTTTAGTTTGTATATTGATTGTAATCTCACTTTGATAATATGATGCTCTAAAAGGCTCTCCATGCATAAACATTTTATTTTACTTTATTCCACGAATTTTACATTCATCAAGAGGCATTAAAGCTTTTATTTTTAATATAAGAACCTCTTAATTTTTCAAACACTCTTTAGGGAACATTTTGAAAAGTGTTTAAATTATAATTAGATTAAACAAATAGGTTTTGACCATTTAAAATTGTTAAAATCATGCTTTCAGTGTGATTGGTCGATTAAAATTATTAAAATTGATGTGCCGTGATTTTGTTGTAACATTAGTTGATGTATTGTTCGACCAATATTCCATATCAGTCAACTAATATACCTACTAGTTGACTAGTATTCCAATGGCTAGTGAATCTGAAGCTCCTTATTCATACTAATATACCAGTATATTATACTAGTCTACCAGTGCTCTATATATATTTCTTGTAACGGTTAGTTCTTGGCTCCAGCAAATAGGTATGATCCTAAAATACTATAAATGGGTGTTTTTCATTGGTTTTAGCATCAAGAAGTATTTGGGTGGTTTTACATAAATTTCTAAGTGAATAACTGAGATATTTTTTATTTGTAATCTTTTGTTAGGGTGTTAGATATTTTACTTGGTAAATGTTCCAATTGGAATTAAGGTTCTTCTTTACCTACGAAGAAGATTGTAAAAAGGGTTTCTCTTTATTGAGAAAGATTGTATAAAGGTTATTCTTCACCTTGAAAGAAGAACTAATAAAATTCCAAGAAGAGTCTCGGGAGTAAATATAGGCAAGGGTTATTTATCGAACCATTATAAATCAGTTTACATTTTCTTTTCCTTATTGTTACAAAGGTTCTCATAGACACCAAAATTATACCAAAGTTACACCTACTCCTTTGCACAACAATCTCATTTAGGTTCGTTTAAGCAAGACTCAACCTTCCTACGTGATCGTTGACCAGCAAAATCTTTTTCTCAAACACCTCATGACCCTTAAAGTATTTTAACTCTCACACTCTAGTAAGAAATACTATAAAAGTATTGAATAATCATAGGCAACAATAAACATACAAGAGCTATAGTAAAAACCAACCTTTACTACTTTCCCAAAAGTATACGATGGAATGCTCTAATAAGCTACTTATAACCACCTTTAGCTTTACAATTCAAAATCCTAATTAACTGAACTAACAAGATCACCTCTTATCCTAATTAGATTATATCAAATTATCCAATAGGATGACCTCCCTATCTAAATAAGACTCTATCTAACAAGATTTAGCTAAATAACAGCTAATATGATAAGAAATTATGTTTAATTAGGAACGATACATCCTTATCTATGAAGAACTCTACCATCTTCAGATGATCCTCTAATATGGTCTTTATCTTTTAGAGTTGATGTATATCTATAATGATCTTATTTGCTACATCATCCAAGATCTCCCATTGATCTTTATCCATTAATGATAAGTCATATAAGCCTAAAATCTTCCATAGCACACCCGTTAGGCCTAATGCTTACCTATGTCAAGTTCATTAGTTATGGTCTGTCTATTTAAGCACACATTAAGTCCATAGAGCTCTCACATATCTCCCTCATGCATGTGATCCAGCTAATCTTCAAACTAGGGTCCATCTCAAGCTATCTTTTGTGCTCACATCTGAATCTTATATCTTGTCAAAGATTTTCGACAATGTGCACTAACACATGCCAAAGCTTTATAATGCCCATTTTCTTTTCCTACTGGAAAGTCTTTGCCTTATTCCATAGTTCTGAGTGTCAAACATCGATTAAGGCTCCCTAATGCTTGCATGATTATGCAATTAGGACTTAAGGGTCTAACATACCAACCCCACCAGAAGAATTTGTCGCCCGCGTTAAAACAATTCGTAGGCACTCCTTCGAATGTGGTTCTCTCAAAAACTCCATAGTCATTGACACGTCTCTAATGTACCATATTCCTTCTCCGTCGGGTTTATCCTTGCTCTTGTTCAAACGCTCATTTACAAGGCTCATTGAGCCTAATAAAGCATAATTATTGAGGTAGAATTCTTCTGTCGAGTATTCACCTCCTTCTCTTTGATCCTTCATGACCATGGGATTTATTTGCTTCTTACCCACCTTCCGTCTTGGGCATTCACAAGCAAAGTGTGGCACTTCACAAATGAAACAAGTAATATCCCATTTTGTTTGTTTCTTGGACTCGTATTGAGAAGATTTACACTTTCCCCTTGCCTTTCTGTGATCCATTACGTGTCCTATCATCCTTTTTGCCCTCATTGCTAGCTCAAAATTGGTGGTGGCATTTGGAGATCCATCAATGCATCAGCAACCACTATTGCACTTTGGAGGTTTTACGTTCTGCCTTTGAAGCTCCATTTGTCCCTAACCTTGCAAATGCTTATAAAGATGAACAACTTGTCTTCCTCAGACATGTTCTGCACATCCAACATCAAAGATGTAAATTTCTTCATATGCTCACGCACCGAGCCATCTTAATTTAACCTCTTTAAAGCTTCCCTCAAGAGCCATTAAATATTATTAGGAAGGAACTGGTTTGTTACTTCCTTTTTCATTCATCTTCTCCGAAGTGTCAATGGGAGGTCTACCCGCACTAATCTTGTTATAGGTTCTCGTTCTTTACCACAACTTTACATCCTTCAACATATATATAAACGTGATTGACACCTTCTCCAAATCGAACAACTTTGTCAATGCAAAGTATTGCTTTATATCCCACAATAAATTTTCGAGCTCCTTGATACTCTGTCTACTATGGAAAACTTGGGGCTCTCGCATCTTCACTAAAGTGCTTTTGACATACCCAACATCCTACATTGCAATGGCATTCCTTAAAATCATGGTCTCCAATCTAGAATCCTCTTGTGCCTTCATCAAGTCCGCTATTTGATATTGCAATTGTTGAATTTGTGCCTCCAAAATTTGGAACCGAGATGAATAGGAAGTGACCTCTTCCTCTCCTTAAGGAATTAGTCTTATAAGTGCCTTCACTCTGTTGACACGCTCTATCAAATTGTTGCCCCCGCCATATTAATATTTTGGCTCTGATTCCAGTTGTTATGAAGGTTCTCTTAGCCACTAAACTTATACCAAAGTTACGCTTACTTCTTTGCGTGGAAACCTCACTTAGGTCCGTTTAAATAAGATTTAGCCTTCCCTCGTGATCTTGAACAACAAAATCTTGTTCTTAAACTCTTTATAATCCTGGAAGTATTTATCTCTCACTCAAATAAGAGTACTATGAAATTATTAAATAATTTTGGCAACAATAAACACACAAGAGTTACAGTAAAAACCAACCTTTATTACTTCCTTAAAAGTATACAAAAGAATGCTCTCTTTCAAAGTGTTCACTTCCCCTCTATCTCTCCTCTCGCCCGGAACAATGTCCAAACAAGCTATTTATAAGAACCTTTGGCTTTACGATTCAAAATCCTAATTGAACTAAACTAACAAAAATCACATTTTATCCTAATGGAATTACTTCACATTATCCAATAGGATGACATCCTTATCCAAATAGGACTCTATTTGATAGGATTTAGCTACATCATAACTGATAAGATAATATATTTAATTAGGAATGATACATCCATATCTATAAAGAACTTTACTGTCTTCAAATGATCCTCACACATGGTCTTATCTTTTAGAGTTGATTTATATCCACTATGATCTTATTTGTCACATCATACAAGATCTCCCATTGATATTTATCCATTAATGATAAGTCATTCAAGCCCAAAGCCTTTCACAGCACACTAGTCTAATTCATTGTTCACTCATGTCAAGTCAAGTCCATTAGTCATGGTCTATCTATTTGAGCACACATTAAGTCCATAGAGCTCTCACATGTCGCTCTCATATATGTGATCCAAGTAACTTTCAACCTAAGGTCCATCTTAAGCTATCTTTTGGACTCATATTCAAATCTTGCATTTTATCGAAGATTTCTGCCAATGTTCACCAACGCTTGCCAACGCTTCACAATGCTTGTTTTCCTTGCCTACTCGCAAGTCTTTGCCTTATTCGTAAGTCTTTGCCTTATTTCATCCTCCCGAGTGTTAAACATTGATCATGGTTAGAAAAATCAGTGAATTTTATACACTTAATTTATCTTCCTCTCTCTCTTAGGTGCCATTGATGACTCATAGGACAGTTAGGTAATTTTGAAGTTAAGGTCAAGTTGGATGGGGATTTTTAGATTAAGTCTAAGTCACTAAAATTTTATTGGTCTTACCACGTAGAAATTTTCACTTGTTTTTAAAAAGTAGTCAATATTAAGAGATTTCTTTAAAACATTTTAAAGTATAGCAAATTTTTCAATAATTCTAAAGATTAGTGGTTTTCTCAATATTTTTCTAAGTACAAAGGAGATTTTTCTTTTACAATAAAAATTATAATTAAAGAAATTAAACTTAATTTAATTTAAGTTCTAATATATAAATCTTATTGAGTCTAAGTATTATAATAAGACCACATATTTAATAAAAAATATTATTTCAACATTAAATATAATATATAATAGGTAAAATTTTATTTTCGTTCAAATATATATTTATTTAAGTTTTAATTTAAAATTTTTTATAAATATTAAATTTATTTTAGATATTTTGATTAAAATATTAGATTCAAATCTACACTTTTTTTGTTTCCAGTAAATCGATACAACTCGTACTACAAAAGTCTCAATCTCGAGAAAAAAGGTCAGTAGAATCACAAGTGAAAGAGGAATCTCAGCGGCATGTCTAGGTTGTCTGTCATCTGATAAAAGGGTTGTTTGGTTTAGCCGCGTGTTTATTGTCCTATTCAGCCTTTTAAGCCATACCATGGACTCCACGAGAGAAACAAAGCCTTAACATCGTAATCACTTGCTACGGACTCTACGAGAGATACAAAGCCTTGACTTTCACTCCCTCGTTATAATCCCACCTAACCCAACATTGGACCACATACAAAAACCAGGTAGATAGAGGCTGCTGCTTTCTTGTAGACATCAAAAACCCAAACAACTACCTCCTCTCTCGATCTAACTAGTATTCCTCTCGAGTTATGGCTTCTGCGAGCTTTGCTAAGCTTAACGCAGCGTCGTCTACGTGGATCGGACAGCAGTCCTTCGGTCAGCGACCTCGTCCCTCGTCCACTCGGCGAGCCGCCCTACCAATCCGTGCCGGTGCTTACACTGAAGAGCTCGTCAAAACCGCCGTTAGTTCTCTTAAAGTTTCTTTCCTGTTTTTTAACTTAGATCGCCGTCTGTTTTGATATGTACTGATTTGACAACTCATAACTCAATTTCGGCCCGTTGCTTGTCAATTAAAGGCTTATTTTTTTTGTGAATAAAATTTTGATCTCTTCTATCCTGTTATTGTTAAATATTATAGTCTAAAATAATTGGATTAAGTTCAAATATTTTTGTTTTCATGAGTAAGGGACTAAAACTGATTGTACTTTCACCTTTATGTCTTTTATTGGTTGACCATGTGGAAAGTGTTTCATTGATTCGGTTTCTCTTGTATCACATTGTTTGATCACTTTCAATGGAAATGAAGAATTAATTGGAATGATCCAGTTGTATTATTCATCTGTTGCACCTGATTTCCATGCCTGTTCATTTTGTTGGTTTAGAAATCGATTGCTTCACCTGGTCGCGGAATTCTTGCCATTGATGAATCCAATGCAACTTGCGGAAAGAGGCTGGCATCTATAGGCTTGGACAACAACGAGGCTAACAGACAAGCATACAGGCAGCTTTTGCTGACCACCCCTGGCCTTGGTGAATATATTTCTGGTGCCATTCTTTTTGAGGAGACACTTTACCAATCAACAACTGATGGAAAGAAGTTTGTTAACTGCTTGCGTGATGAGAACATTGTCCCTGGTATCAAGGTTGATAAGGTATGTTGTGATAACAATGATTGAAGTTTGTGGTTTTTCCGTGTTTCTTTGTTTAAATTCTTAAACATGCGATGTTTGTCTTTTGATAACAAGCTCATGGTATCTATTTTGTGTTGTTTCAGGGTTTGGTTCCCCTACCAGGATCAAACAATGAATCTTGGTGTCAAGGCTTGGATGGTTTAGCTTCAAGATCTGCTGAATACTACAAACAGGGTGCTCGTTTTGCAAAGTGGTAAATTGTGCATTTGGATGGCTTGTGCCTTTGGTCATTGTCTTGACTTTTTCCTTACAGTTTCCTAGTACCCAAATACAGCTAATAATAGTCCATTATGCATTATGACTTTCTCAGGAGGACAGTTGTTAGCATTCCTTGTGGACCCTCAGCTTTGGCTGTGAAAGAAGCAGCATGGGGACTTGCGCGTTATGCTGCTATTTCTCAGGTATTCTTTTTTCAAATCTATCATGAGTATCTACGGCTATCTCATGACATTGCTTCACTAATATCCTAATACCTTCATGCTTTTTGAATCATTATTTAGCTCAAATGATATTCTGAGATTGCTAGATGATGTTTTCACAGAATACTTTCCTCCCAATATGGTTCATTTTTTCTTGGTTTTGCATATAACATGAAATTCGGGCTTGACAAATGTTACATATTGTATCATTGGATTTCATATGCAGGATAACGGTCTTGTTCCCATAGTTGAACCTGAGATTCTTCTTGATGGGGACCATGGAATTGAAAGGACACTCAAGGTGGCTGAGAAAGTCTGGGCAGAAGTCTTCTTCTATTTGGCAGAAAATAATGTTACATTTGAGGGCATCCTACTTAAGCCCAGCATGGTAACCCCGGGGGCTGAACACAAGGAGAAGGCTTCTCCAGAGACCATAGCCAAATATACACTAACAATGCTCAGAAGGAGAGTACCTCCTGCAGTTCCTGGAATCATGGTGGGAATGCACAATCCATGTTTTCTCTTAATTATAGTTGGTCATGGATTATATCACCCACTTTTCACATCTTTCCTTTGAAGCTTGAGCTGTGAATTCCTGTTTCTAATTTATGTACTATGCTAGATCCCTTGGGGCTGTATTCTTATAGAGTTCTAATTGGCTTGCTAATTTCACACTTACTGAAGAACTTAATGAACTGTGGTCGCATGAGATGAATTTAAGTTGGCAGGAGTGCTGTCTTATTTGCAGTAAAAGATTTTAGTTAAATCTCAATTGAGTGTTTCATAGATAATTGTGGACTACATACTGACTTAATTTTGATATCTTGCAGTTTTTGTCAGGAGGGCAATCTGAAGTTGAGGCAACACTTAACCTGAATGCAATGAACCAAAGCCCCAACCCCTGGCATGTTTCCTTCTCTTATGCTCGTGCATTGCAGAACACTGTCCTCAAAACATGGCAAGGACGTCCTGAGAATGTGGAAGCCGCCCAGAAAGCACTCTTGGTGCGTGCTAAGGCGAACTCCCTGGCTCAGCTTGGAAGGTATTGTGCTGAAGGTGAAAGTGAGGAAGCTAAGAAGGGAATGTTCGTCAAGGGGTACACCTACTGAAAAACCGTATTATATAAATTAGAGTTTCTTGGTCTGAACGAATGTGTGCTTGGTGTTTTGTGTTATTTCTTCGTGCACTTAAAATTTAAGGACCGAGGAAATGTAGCAATAGGATAAATGAATTTCTGTCTAAATACCAGACAGTTTGAATAATGCCTGTCGGAAAGTTTAAGGGCAATCACGCACGGCAAGAGGTCAGTTTTATAACAATGGGGGACGCTTGTATTCTTGAAATATTATGCTTATCTACAGCATGTATTCCAACGAATATTTCCTTTTCTTTGCGATTAAGTTCTGAATAGAAAATTTGGGGAACTTGATTAGGTGCTTGGTGATACAACATCGTTGTTCTAGATTTTTAGGTGTTCATTGCACTAACGACAGATGTTATTTAATCATTAAAAATTCAACGTTAATTATTAAAATGAATCATTTTTGTGTATTCTATGAGTAGTGAAAGTTTTGTGGTGGTAAATGGTATAACAAACTGTTATAATGTATTTAGATTGAATTATGATATTACTTATACTTTACAAAATTAGAAAAAGGATAATTTTATTGTTTTCGGGCCACTTTAAATTAACCTCATCGCAAGTCTTCTTGTTTAGCTTCTGCTTCAATTCCTTGAGTCACTAAACGAGATCTCCTTTGAATTAGTTTATTTTGATATTTAAGATCTTTTTCCTGCTGTGTTTAAAATTGGATTTTGATGTTTTATTATTTTTATTCATAACTTGACTCTATTTAATAAAAAATCGTATATACTTATTTTTATTTGCTATTTCTTGTGTTGAATAAGAATACGATTTAATGTCTCGGTCTATATTTTAATAAGTGAAAATGTCAAAGAATATCTTCTTCACATCGTTGTAGACTTGCATGATTCAAAATGGTACTGTTCACCAATCTTCTTGCTAATACACCATAAATCTTGTGAATGAAACAAAGAATCGACCTTGAAATTGCTAGATCACGCTTATTATAAATGCAAATTCTCAAGTAATTTGAGGCTAATGTGGTTATCAAAACCTTTTTGTTATTATTAATCATATAATTTCATGGGTTTTTTCTTGAGATTCGTTATAGTTTTTTTTTTTTTTTTTACTAAACTCTTGTTTTTTGTTACACCCTGAATATTAGTAGTGCTTATTTTATTCATGATGTTCGTCCCTAAGTAAGTTATACTCCAAATCTTCACTTGTCTAGAAAGGTGGGTATCGATGCTATTGTTTTAATCTTAACAGGTATCTTGTGTCTATCGATGTTACCCTTTTGAAACACATTTCTTTCTTTCCTACTTCTTCGATTCTAAGGAGGAGGATGATTGTTGGTTTATAAAATAACATATCATTAATGTTAGTTATACACCTTACACAACCATCACAATCACTACCATCACCTTTTCCCTATGTTTATTCTAGACAATGAGATCATCCTGATAAAAGTTTGGTATATATCTCTTTTTCCATATCAGATCTAACTATTAATGATCCGAATCTCGTAATTTTTCTTCGCAAGGTTAAAAGTAAGTGAAATTACTTAATTTATCTTTTGTTTCTTATATTTACTTGTCTTCCTCTTCTTATTCTTTTGTTGCTTCTTTTGATTATGTCCCTCTTCCGAAAATTATGCATGAAGCCTTTCTCATCTTAGTTGATGTGGTGCTATGATAGAGGAGATGAATGCTCTAGATGCTAATAATATGTGGGATATGGTAAATTTGCCTGTAAGAAAGATGATCATTGGATGTAAATGGGTATTCACAGTCAAAAGTTAATTTTAATGGATCAACTGCTCAACTAAAAGTATGAATTATGAAAAAAGGTTATGCTCAAACTTATGGTGTGGATGATTTTTACACTTTCTCTTATATTGCTAAATTAATCTTTATTTCGCCTATTCATTTATATGGAAGCTAATCATGATTGGCCCTTGTATCAGTTATACATGAAAAATCATTTCTTGCATAGTGACCTTTAGAAAGAAGTATATATAGCACAATCACTTGGATGTATTGCTCAAGCGGAGTATGGAAAGTTTATCATCTTTGAAAATCCATATATTGTTTAAAACAGAGTTACTGTAATTGGCATGAAAAGTTTAGCCTGGCAGTGAATACATTTGAAATGCATGAGAGTAAGTTTGACCATGTTGTTTTCTATAAATATTCTACATCCGACATCATTTTCCCTTTTATGTATACAAATGATATTGTCATTATTGAAAGTGATACTATAGGCATGTCATCTCTGAAGTCATTTTCCATAATCAATTTCACACAAAAGATTTAAGGGCTTCGAAGGATTTTTTTGGGAGAAGAGGTAACAAAAAGTAAGAAAGGCATTTTTTTTATCTCAGAAGAAACAAATATTGACTTATTAAAAGTGATCAAAAATAATGGACTAAGACATGCAATTCTCTGAAGCTCCTTAATTTATAACTCACAAAAGTTGGAAACTTACTTAAAGATCTTGAGAATATAGAAGAATGGTTGAAAAATGAATGGGTTAAGAACGTAGAAAAGGAAAAAACAAGTTAAATCAATGTGTTATATTTTGTTTTTCAAACCAGTTAACATATATATCACAAGGTTTCAAAATATGATAATTTTTCCTCATTTATTAGGTGCACTCAATAATTTTTCCTTATCTATTAGGTGCAGTTGTCTCCTTACAAGTTAATAAATATATCAAAGAGAATATTTAGATTTATTAGTTATGGTCAATATGTCTCGAGTAAATTTACTTTCTTATGTGGTGATGTTTATTTTTGAAATATGTTAATTGACTTTGATATATTTAGATTTATTAGTTATGGTCAATATGTCTCGAGTAAATTTACTTTCTTATGTGGTGATGTTTATTTTTGAAATATGTTAATTGACTTATGTCTTCATTTATTTTCACAGATAAATACAGAGAATTTTAAGTACTTATGATAATTCAATCAGTTTACGACGATTTAATGATCTAGCTTAGGCTTATGATAGATTGGTTACTGGAATAAAGAATTATACCATTTGTTTGTATTGTAACAAATATTTGAAAGGTGAAGGAATTGCAAGATTAAAGAAACATTTAGCTCGAAACAAAGGTGATGCTAAGCCTTTTAAGAAAGTGAGCTATGATATGAAATGACAAATGAAAACTTTACTTGAAGATTATCAATATGAGAAAGATAGAAAGCAAAGACTAAACTACAAAATTTGCAATAAAAGTTTTTTTTCTAATGGTCGAGATGATATTAGGGATGTTAAAGGTGGCATTCCTATCTAACAAAAAGGTAATATTGTACTTGATGTGAAGAAAAGAAGAAGACATCTGCCTAATTTTTTTGTAGAATAGACAACTCTTAAAACTCAACATTTAATCCATAATGCCTTACAATTCAAAAAAGTGGATTATAATATCGATAAGGCAATGATTAGATGGTAGTATGATTTCAAGTATATCATTCAATGATGCCCAATTTTATTAATATCAGTCTATGGTAGATGCTATTACATCTTACGGTATAGGATATATAACTCCTTTAATTGATGACTATAGAAGCAAACTTCTAAGCAGCTCTATTTACTAGGAGTGGCAACTGGGCTTAGGGCTAAGTTAGACTCTAGGTCAACGAGATAGGCTCGGGTTGATCAGAACTCGGATTTGATTTTCTAAGCCCAAATGGGCCTCGGGTTAAGCTCAGGCTCGAGAGACCCAACCATCTAACCAAAACGACATTGTTTTTCTAAAATGACATTATTTTGAACCTTTATTTAAAAATTTTAACCAAGTCGGGCTCGAGCCTTGACCTGGCCCAACTCGGCCCACTGTCATCCCTACTATTTATGAAATAAACAGTAATTTGGATAAAGAAGAATGACTTTGGAAACTTATGAGTGCTCAATTATATGTGATGGCTGGATAAATAGAAGATATGAGCCTATTATCAATTTTTTTTGGTTTATTCTACTAAGAGGACAATGTTTTTTAAGTTTATTAATGCATATGACTTTGTTAAAAATGTTGATACTCTATTTCAAATATTTGATGAAGATGTGAATGAAGTTGGCCAGAAAATATTTTCTTGTTTATTTTTGACAATGATCCTGCTTACAAAGTAAGTATAATTATTTTTATTGGATTCTTTGTGCTACACATTATATTAACTTGATGTTAGAAATATATGAGATGTGGATCCTATCATTGTTGAAATTTTGCAAAAAGCCAAAAAAAGTGACCAACTTCATATATAATCATGCATGGGACCTAAATTTGATAAGAAAGAATTTTACTAATGGTAGAAATTTGTGTCAACTTACTATTACAACATTTGCGACTAATTTCTTATCACTCAATGTTTCATTCTAAAAAAGAAAGAGTCAAGGAAAATATTTATAACTGATAAGTTGGGACCACATCTTAATATATCAGGTCTAATGATGGAGTGGAGATTTCTAGAATTATACTTAAAGATCATAAATTTTGGTCCCAACATTAATTTGTCATTCGAGTCTGTGGGCCTTTGGTGAAAGTATTACATTTGACTGATAATGATGAGAAGGCAACAACAAGTTATTTTTATGATACCATGGAGAGAGCGAAGGAAACAATTAAAATCAATATGAAAAATAGGCCTTCTTTGTATACATCTTATCTTACAGTCATTAATGAAAGATGAGAAAGGCAACTTTACTTTATATTGTTTACAGATAGGGCAATTTTTAATCTTAGTGTTTATTTTAAACTAATTTTTATAAAGAAAGTTAAAGTTAATAAGGGAATGCTATTAATTATTAGAATAATTATCACTCATGAGATAATACAAGATCTCCTAATCTTATAAATGAAGGTTTATAGGGATACTTTTGGTGACTTTAGGATGCTCATTACTATTCATCAAAGGTTGAATGACATTTATTTGTCATATTTCATAATCATGAAAAGCGACAATCGCTAGAACGATCCAAATTGACTTAAACATAGCCACAAACGAGAAGGTCTCATCATAATCATCTCCTTGAATCTGCCTGAAACCTTTCGCAATAAGTCGTGCTTTGTAAGTAGTTAATTTTCTATCTATGTCTGTCTTCCTTTTAAAAACCCACTTATTTTCAATGGGTTTTACCCCCAATAGGAAGATCATCTAAGTTCCAAACCTTGTTGTCATATATGGACTATATCTTGGATTTTATGGCTCTAAGCCATTCATCAAAGTCTGGGCTTCCATTAATTCCTTATAACTCAATGGATCTTCGGTGACTAACACCATCACCTCATGTAGTCCTATTTACCTCTTAGGTGTACAGACTACCCTAATTGACCTTTACAGTGGAACTACTTCTGTTTGACTTTCCTCCATAACTCTTTATGGCTGAAGTTCAACTTTGAGTTGTGTCGATGCAATTGGATGCTGGACATAAGCCTCTTACATAACTACTTATGGAGTTGGTTGTACCTGACTCCTACTAACAAAAGCATCTAAAGGTTAGTCGACATGAAGCCCACTAGCTTCATTATCTTGTAGTGTTTCTTGAATTTCTTCAAGTCTAACATTACTCCCACTACTTCTTCTTGCCTGAAACTCTTTCTTTAAGAATACACCATATTGAGCAACAGATATTTTGTTCTCTGACTTGTGATAGAAGTAGTATCCTTTAATTTTCATAGGATACCCCTCAAAGAAGCACTTGTCTGATTTTTGGTCAAGCTTGTCAGATATTAAACATTTGACATATACCTCGCAACCTCAAATCTTTAGAAAAGACATGCTAGGCACTTTCCCAAACCATATCTCATATGGTGTCTTTTCTACAGAATTTGATGGAACCTTATTTAGTGTGAATACAGTAGTTTTAAGCGTATATCCCCTAAACAAGATTGGATGTAATAACCTATTTTTCATACTGAGGGCTAGAGCCCTAGGCTATCGAGATACATGAGAAATAACATTGAGAAATTATTAGGTACATTGCATTCACATGCATATTATTAGCATAAACACGTGAATATTGATTGTACACATTACAAATATTATATATGCACTCAATTGGCATATTTCGGGGTATAAAAGATTTAAAATGATCATAATGTGAATTATGAATTTTTATATCTTGAATTTTGGTTTGATGGTTTTAATTATTAATTTGGAAATTATTAGTTAAAATTTGGAGATCTATGAATTTATGTGTATTTTTGGACTAAAAAAGTGCCAAGTAGCAAAACAAATTGACTCATGGTAATAAAAATAAGTAATAAATGGTAGTAGAAATAAATGACAAGTGGCATCAGGATTTATTAATAAGTGGCATAGAAAATTGGGTGACAAATGGCTTAGAGATTGAGAGACAAATGGACTAAGTAATTAAGTGATTTTTGTAGCATAACAAGAAAAAGACGTGGTAAGTGTCATCACAGGTGTCATGACACTCACCATGCTTTTACGATATTTACACTCTTGAAAGACCATTTCCTTGTCATTCATTTCTACTCTTATTACACGTTTTCTTCTTCTTACTTCTCTCCATCTCACAACACTCTTACTAATCCTCACCATATTGAGTTTTTGCTAAAAGCCAACACCTTGCTATTCCATCCAAAAATCTGGTTGCCAACATTTTGCTACTCCAACCAAAAATATGGTTATCTTCTTCATCTTGTTACTAAAAACCCAACCTATTCTACCTTGAAAGTTGATGATCGTGTAATGCTTAGAGAGCTAGGTTAACCCATGATTTGAAGAGCTTTGGAGTTTAACAAGTAAGTATATTATTAATCTTCATGACTTATTATAAATAGAAGCATAAATGATGATAGTTTAGGGATAGATTGATGGGTTAATGGTGTTTGATGTGTGCTGAAAGTTGATGAACGTTGATGAAGAAATGTATAGGTTTATTTTCTATTTTGGTATAAATGATCAACAATAGGTTATGAGTTATGTTATGGATGTTTTTCAGATGGAATTGAGGTGAGAATGAAGTGTTTTCTATTCTGGAAAAGTTAGGACTGCATGTATAATGGTATAAAGTGAATGGTAATGATGCATATGAGTAGATTTTTGTAGGATTTAATGTAACCAATATGAAAGCTAGACTAGCTTGAAATGAAGTAGCTTTGTAGGACATAAATTCTGGAAAAATTCAAGTAGTAGTGATGTCTCTAAGTATGTGAAATTCGCTCGAGAATTGAGGATGAAAGATTGTGCATGATCATGGCCCTCAGTGCACGATTGTGGCCTGTTTACTTGCCTTTTGTCACAATCTTGGCAAGGTTTCCCATAATCGTGAGCCTAGTTTTGGATTTATAAATTCTGTTTTATGTACATATTGAAACAACTGAGAAAAAATCACTGTAAATTAGTGTATTTAGACTTGATTAAGACTTGGAATGAACCTAGATTGTTGCTTGATTAATTGGTTAAAGAGCTTGATAT
Source organism: Erythroxylum echinodendron (assembly GCA_027575705.1). Taxonomy (NCBI): domain Eukaryota; kingdom Viridiplantae; phylum Streptophyta; class Magnoliopsida; order Malpighiales; family Erythroxylaceae; genus Erythroxylum; species Erythroxylum echinodendron. The sequence goes on along the minus strand of JANZXR010000170.1, from coordinate 10,302,362 downwards.
GTTTAGGTTGATAATTGAGGTTATAATATAAGAATGAATTGATGATATTGATGTAACTAATCTGGAAATTTATGAGTACTATATGAATGAAGGTGTTCATAGGAAAGTAAATGTGGCCCAAAGAAAGTGAGTAAGGTTTATTAGGTAAAAATGAATGAAAAATTCAATATTGTGTGATTGTAATGCTAGAAAAAGGATTGGAGAATATGTAAATTATGAATGTATAATTGATGATATTAGAATAATCAAGTTTTTTTGGGTGTAAATCTAAATGCAAGCAAGACATATATAAGTTATAATGTTTGAATGATCAAGACTTGTGATTAAGGATACATACCCAGAAAAGTCATTGAGCATACATTGAACATAATACATATACATATGTGTATGATTGAGTACTAATAGGATTGAGCAATTTAGTAATGTGTAAATGTGAGTGTATTACATAGTTTAGATGCTCAAGTCAAACGCCAGCATTCAGACGTTGCCAGTTCGTCTAGGCAATAGCTATCTAGAGCTTACTATGACTCAACCTAGATGTTTCTCACTAAAATTGATTGTATCTACTTAAATTTCAATTATTAAACTAATATTTATGTGAATGTGATAATTTTGGACACTGATGGTCCGAGGAGTTTGATAATTGAGATTTGCATTGGAAGTTTTCATAATTGAATGTGAATCTGAAAGAAATAAGTGTGCTCAACTAAAATTTGAATGCCGAACTTAGATCCGATGAAAATGTGTAAATGATTATGTGAAATGAATGAAAATTGTGATTGCATATAATGTGAATTGATGCATCTCATTACATTGAAATGCATGATCAAATAAAGGAAGTTGTGATTAGAGTGGCTAGTGAAAAAGAGCTTAAAACTCAGAAATGTGTATAAAGAGCCATAGGCTCAGTATTAAAATGAGCCCAGTATCCACAACAAATACAGGACAATTATAAATGAGTCTGGTATTCACAACAAATATAGAATAGTTAAAAAGGCGCTCAGTCACAACAAAGTAACAATGAAAGTGGAGTCACATATGCATTGCATATACAAATTGATATGTATTATATGAATGTTTGAAATGAATTATTTGAACTGTTCTGAATTAGAAATGTGAAATAGTGTACACAATTGTATTTGATAATATATGATGATATGTAAAGTGATGTTCAATATGTGATAATATGATTTGTCTGTGAATTTGGAATGTGAACTGTCTTTGTGATTTGATATGAGTGAGCACATCGATAATGGTTCACTTACTGAGTTCGCAAAACTCATCAAAATTGCAAATGTTGATTTTCAGGTACTAGGGAGACATAGTTCCTAAGGCAAACTAGTAGAAGTCTAGTTCTGTCGATTTTAGACTTAAGAATGGCTCAAAGGTCAATCAGCTGATACTGAGGAGTTTACATAAAATGTTTTTTGTATAATTCCTCATTCATGTAGAATGTTGTAAAAGAGTAGTAAAATCTTATATGTTTTTGATATTGTATATATGGATTTTGTAGGGAAATGCTACGGTGTAACTATGCTTTATAAATAGAATGACGAGTTGATAATTTGAATATTTGTGTTTTATGTATGTTGTCATATTAAGTGAATGTGATCACTCTAACATGCCGCTTTCATAGGGTATGTTCTTGAATGTCCTAAGGATGTTCAAGCATGTGCCCCGTGAAGGTGGTGTGTTACATTGAAAGTTTGGTTTGACTCATCATAGATCGAACCGTGTCTAACAAGCTTCAATTTCACCTCTTGGAAACACCATTCCATTGTGGCGTTCCATTAGGGGTGAGTTATGAGACGATCCAACACTCTCTAAGATAAGTGCCAAATTCATGAGTCAAGTATTTGCCTCCATGATTTGAATGCAAAACTTTAATCTTCTTATCGAGTTGGTTATCAACTTTAGTCTTGAATTCTTTGAACTTTTCAAAAGATTAAGACTTATGTCTCATTAAATAGACATATTCATATCTACTAAAATCATCAATAAACGTGATGAAGTATTAAAAACCACCTTAGGCATTGGTATTCATTGGTCCACATACATTACTATGTATTAGACTCAATAAGTCACTTATGCTCTTACATCTCTTGGTGAAGGGTACCTTGTTAATTTCCCCAAGTAAGCAAGATTTTCATGTCCTAATCGATTCCAAATCGAATTGACCAAAAAGTCCTACTTCTTGTAATTTTTTGATGTGCTTCTCTTTTGTATGACCTAGACGACAATGCCATATGAGATTCATACTCTCATAACAAGTATTAAGCCTTTTGTTATTGATACTAAGGACCTAGTTATCCATATTAAGGAAGTATAGACCATTCTAAACACAAGAAGATTCATAAAACTAACCATCTTTATAAAACGAACATGATCCATTTGAGATGGTAAAGTAGAAACCATCACTGTCCAAACAAGAAATGGAGATAACGTTTTGATAGATGTACAAAACAAAATATACATATTAAAGCTCCATTACAAGCACACTGAGCAAATGTAATTCAATGCACCGGAAAGCAACGATTGCAAGCTTGCACCATTCTCGATGCACAGCTGCACTTCACTCTTTCCAAGCATCCTCCTATCCTTTAGTGCCTACATATTTGAACAAACATGAGCACAAGATCCGGTATCCAATACCCAATCAGAAATAAAGGTAGCAAGGTTAATCTCAATAAAATATATTCCTGAAAAAGAAGATGGAATCTTTTCACTCTTCAGGTCCTCGAGGTATTTGGGACGATTCCTCTTCTAATTTCCTTTGCCTTTGCAACAAAAACACTCAGCATCGGAAATGGTTTTGTCCTTGGGAGTGCTCGAAGTCACCACTTGAGCCTTCCCTTTGCCACTTTTTCCCTTTTTCTTAGCTTTTGCGCTTTTTCCTGCCTTTCTTGATCTTCTTCCCTCCCTCTTGAACGGTCAAGACCTAAGAAACTCGTTTCTTCATGTCCTACTTAGTGGTTTTGAGCATCTCATGTAGTTCCTCTAAATTCTTCTCCATCCCATGCATGTGGCAATTCATGATAAACGATGAATAGTAGGGAGGCAAAAATTTGAGGACTATGTTAGTGGAAAACCCTAGTTTTAACAGGGGACCTAGCCTATCTAACTACTCCACAAGGCTCATTACTTTAAGCATGTGAGTGCTGATAGAGGTACCCTATGACATTTTAATAACTAGAAGAGACTTGGTCACGTTGTACCTCTAAACACAGGCTTACTCAAGAAACATTTTCTTAAGCTATTCTATAATTTAGTATGACATGTTCAGCTCAAATTGCTTTTGCAATTTAGGTGGCATTGTCACTACTATAAGGCATTGTACATCAACCTCATCATACGAATACTTGTTATACGCATCAACCAATTCCTTAGTGGCACCTTCAAGGGGTGGTTCAGGAAGGGAAAATTTAAGACATGATACTTTTTCTCGTGCTTAAGAATGATTCTCAGGTTTCAGTGTCAATCTATAAAATTTGTACTGTTGGAGCTCAATTTTTCCTTGTCCAATATAGAACTCAAAGAGAGAGATTGATTCGACATGATCTACAATATTTTAAAAAGAAAAATTTTAAGTTCATGTAAATATTTTATTTCCAAAATAAAACCTTCATTACAACTTTTTAAATTCAATCCCTTTTGTAGTAGGTCTAAAATCCCTATCTTTACTAAAAACAAGCAAGCGGCAGTGTGAAACTTAAACTTAGCTATTTTAGGTAAGCAACTCTTTGCTAATCATATCATATGTGACTTTTGGTTTGTCAACAACTAATGTCAACAAAAACCTTTCCCCAAGGTCTAAAACCATTTTGGTTCCTTGTTAAGTAAACCTCGCTCTATTTGGTTCAGCATGTATGACATACACCACAACTCCTAAAGATAGAAAGTGACGCTCGCTGAGTGGATCCCGTCATCTAATAATCGATAGTTTGATATAAATAGAGTAAGGAGGGAAAATGACTTAATATTATGTGGGACGTTTCATAGAAATTTTAGGGATCAAATTGTCACACAATCTGTCAATCATATTAACTACAATTTTGAATTATTCCATACAACTCAAGAAATTGTTAATCCCAAAGTTAAAAGTTTATATATGATAATCACGTCAATTTTACACCTTTAGTTATCTTACCCATAGTGATTATGTTAATATACACCTATACCTAGCCTATGAAATTCATAGCACCATATATGTTGTGAATTTTGTATGGCATTTGTGGAACTTTTCCCGCATCTTGTTGTTTTCTCCACCATCTCTATGGTGGAACCAAAACATCATATTTAAATGCCCATCCCTAAGTAAAACTATTCTAAAAGGAAATTAAAATTACATTTTAGGATCCCCATCTCAAATATTATAGGCATGCAAGCCTCAATGAATGAATTACATCAAAAGCAAACTAACGTACTCAATTAATTAATCTAATTAATTAACTTTAAGGGGCATCGAAAAGGCCACATTACATTCATTCACAAGGGAGCAATACAACACACAAGACATTGACACCTTAGCCATACAAAACCCACTTTCGTCCCTATAAAAATAAGTTAGTGCAAAAGTAAATGCAACATTTGCATTTTCCCATAGGAACAATTCATGCACCATTTATAAATAAATCAATTGCAATTTTGTAGCCCAAAAAAATCCATGACAAAATATATATTCCATTGGATGTCAAATAATTTTCTATTATTCAAACATGGCAATTTTTCACAAAAATTCCATGTAATAAAAATTAGAATCAAACTTTATCTATTAAGGCCATTAATAAATCTAAAAATAAACTATATATTGGAAAGGCTTATAAAAATTAATCTATCACACAGACTTAACCTTTATAACCTAAATAATAATCCTATTAACTTGGTTTAGCAATATCCCAAAATAATTAGATGAAAAATGTGCACCTAAGTGCAAATCGAGGTTGGAAAATTTTCAATGTTTTTAAATCATTGACATTCATTGGTACCAATTAATCCAAAAATTAAATTAATTGTTCCCAGGCATTAAAACATAATCATATTAGTGTTCCAAACCTAGAATAGCACCAAATCAGTTATAGGAAATTTTTATTTAAATTCAAATTTATTAATACACAAAATAACTAGGCTATAAGGCAAGCAATCAATCAACTAACTTATCATGTAATAACCTTGTACTAATTTAGTCATGAATTGGTCACAAATAAGCCTAAGCTCTGATACGACTGTAGGATATGGGATGACCTCAAGTTGGTTAAAATAAAAATTTTAAAACAAGAAGCCGATGATCTAGTCTTGTAAACAATTTAAAAATTGAAATAACATAAAATAAAACATAGAAACCATTATACCTAAAATTCAGTTTCTAAACCAAATAGAAGGGAACTTGAGGTAAGGGGCTGAGGCAAACACCACCTTAGTCTCCTCTCCACCTACTTGCCCTTGGCCTTGAGATTGGGTTGCTCAGTTTGTGCCTCCTTGCACCAAATGAGATGCATTCCAAGTTTTCACCAAAGATTGATTAGAAACCTGATATTTCTCAATGCTAGATGGTACTTTAATGGCCTAACTTCGATACTCAAAAATCCCCAAATTAAACTATTTAATGGGTGATTAATTGCTCAACACATGAGCTAAACGACAAAGCTAATTTCAACCTTGATAGAGGGATAGGCAAAAATTGGCAACTAGGAAGAAGATAGGGGGGGAAAAAAGCAGGTGGAAAGAAGAAAGATAAAGGGCAACTAAGAAGAAGATAATAAGTTTTGCCAAAAAGCAGCTCATATTTAGTGACAAGATTAGGGTGGAGATGCCTCTTGAATTGTCTCAATAGCCTTTATGGAAATAAAGTTATGAAACAAACATGTAAGGATAAATTAGTCATGAGGCTTTGACCTTATCCTAATGGTCATTTCATAGTACAGCTCAAGGTGAGTAACTTCCTCACCAAGGTTGGCCATGCAAAATTGTCCATTTAATTACCATTTTTTCATTTAATCTCATGCGTCAAAATAATTAAAAATGTGACCCAATTGCTACATAACTATACCATATAATTATATGCATTATTTTGTTGAGCAATAAATTTATATGACATGTCATAGATATCAAATAAATTTATCTAAGATTAAATTTGTATTTAATAACATTTATTCTAATACCATATGACGACCAAAATAATTATCGTCATATTCATATCTTTATATGATATGCTTGTAACCCCCCATTACCTTAGGGTACGCACCGGAACGCCCGTAGGTCATTCCGACACATATCCTAAAATAACGGAGCGCTACGTGCAATTACTATAAAACTCCTA
>JANZXR010000170.1:10280224-10295946 GCA_027575705.1 Erythroxylum echinodendron | reverse complement strand
CTATGCATGTGCATATATGAATGCATGCATATGTCACTGTACACTTATACACTCCTATTGGTGAGGGGATGTTACAATGCTAGAATAATTTCATTTTCTAATCAAATCATTTCTAGTGTGACCTATTGGGATCTATGTCATATTGACAATAGAATTAAAACTCCTTTTAATTCTATAAATCATAAGTGGTATCTAGCAAAATAAATTATAATTACTCAAATGACATAGATGATAAGTATTTTACACAAATCATGATCCCGAAGCAATAATTGCTCTTGTCATTTCTATTGTCACATAATATACTAAATAAATGCAAGTTTGGAATATGTCATTCTTACCAATATATTGTTTCTTGACCTCCAAATTAAATCGTAAATATAATTAAATCCTCAATCATATTTCATGCATACAATATTATTTTATCAAGGGCCCCATAGATATTATCACTCATATCATATACGAGGGACAATAGTATTCTTGATGAGCATTTATCCTCCATACAAGTCACGTTTACTGTGACATTATCTGTATAGCTACCTGGTACGATTAGCGTTAGACAATACCAATAAATACACATTTCTCATGCAAGAAAATGAAAATCACATACCATAGAATTCAAGACACTTATGAAACATTAATGACATAAACATAATCCTAATAATTTTTCATTTAAGGTTTGTCGAATACCATAATATCCATTTTTATCTATGTAATTAAACCGATAACTCCTAATCGAATGGTTTGCAGAACATCACCATAATTTAATCAACAAGCTAATCTTTTAGTGTTCAATTAATATTCCATGTTAATTACCAAGATTAGTGACAATTCAAAGTAATCATTATTTTCTATTACAGATTTCTACAATTCGAGTCCTCAACTCGAATAATCGATAAATAATGATAACTTATAGAACAAAATGATATAAACAATCCAATTTATGAACATAATTGTTAGAATACAACCATCCAATAGTTGGCTTCTAGATCATAACACCAACAATACCCTATTGTACCAAAACCAAACTTGGTATCGTTACCTATATGCCATTCATAACATTGATTCATAAATCAATATTGGCATCTAAAATTACAGCATGATCACCTAAATATTAAGAATGTCAAAATAATTTTGACTAACCTTTCCATGAATTATTTTTTTGTATAATATAATTCTTTCATGTAATTTTTGGTTAAACATAGAGTATGAAATTATTGTTTACTCTATTCGAATCTAATCATATAAATTCTCTATTATTTGTAATTAATTCCACTTATGACGTTTGAAAATTATTGCAAAATGTCATTCCACCTTGAGCAAGGATTTCTCAAATCAATACTAAACGAAAACAACGAACCTTCCTCCCTAACCACTTTAGAGTGACGAATAATATATTAATCCCTCATCTACGTCCATGCAGTTTATCTTATATCTGATAACTATGTATCGAGTCTTGATTTGGATAGGTAATAAGAAGTACCAAAATATAATAATCATTATATGAGATACTTTAGAGATCTCAAGTCAAATGATCGTTTATACAATCATTACAATGAGAATTTTTATAGATATACAAGTAATGCGCCAAATGGAACTTTATACCAGGCCAGTTCAATAAACTTATTCTTTAACAAACACCTACACATTTGTTTAAGTATCTCTATACCCTAGTATATAAAACCAACTGCATTTCTTATAAAGAAGTAACATAACATATGTTAGTCTTTTTACACTTCATTAATGTTCAATCTTAATAGAATAATAACTGGGAACAATTTATTGAAGAGACATAAATACAATATGAATCTCATAATTATGATCTCATAATAATTTCATTTGAACATTTATTTATCTTATATTTGACATCAAATAGTTAAATATATGTGCATAAAATACAGTATAATTTCAAATAATTATATTAAAAAACCTACAATCAATCGATTTTCTGTAAGGCATAAACTAACAGTGATAACCAAGGTGCCCTATATATTATTTCTAATTATATGTTTCATAAACAAACTAAACATATTGAAATTAACTGTGATTTAGTTTTTAAAAAAGTATAATAAATTTGATGTTTATAGAATATGTAAAAATTAGAGAGAAATTGGAGATATTTTTATAAAAGCTCTAAATAAATTTAAGATAAATTATATTCGTAATAAATTGAGTATAATCAATATAAATGCTCTAACTTAAAAGGGAGTGTTATAGATTATACAATTGTTACAAGATCTTAATATGTTAATTATATAAATCCTATTTAGTAGTTGAGTAATTAGTATATGTATGTAGTTTAATCTCTATATAAAGACGTCAACTGAAACATCTTTTTGCTCTTCGTTTCATAATGCTTTACAAAAATCACGTATATATGGACATTTATATCCTATTTCTTTATGTGTTTGTCAAAAAAGAAAATATGTCCATTCTTTATATGCGTTTATGCTCAGTGATGATACATTGTATACAATGTAAGATACTTGATTAGTGACTATATTAGAACGATGACAAAGTATGCATAGATGTTAAGTAGGAATAGGGGTACATTTTAGCTTATTTAGTAGCGATATTCAAAATGAATCCTTTCTTATATAATAATATGTTGTAAAGACATCAAGCTTCTGTTAGAAAATCATGGTGGGATTCGATCCCGTGCGCAACAAAATAGTAGCAAAACTTTGTTATTTGATTTTGAAAGTCAAAATGACAAAATTTTACATAACTAATGTACAAAATATAATAAAGCATAAATTGTAATTCGTATCTTATTTTGAAACAATATTTTTTTGTTTTTTTCCTTAAACTAATTTAAAATTAACCTTCTCAACTATCATAGTCGCACAAATATCTAACTTCTAATGGTATCTACAAAATGTATTGAGAGAATTCTACAACTATTGCAAAGAAGGTAGGTAAGAAGTGTGAGTTTCTTTGGAGTCTAAACCTATTTATAATAGGTTATCTATATTTTAGTAATTTAACTGAAATAAAATTATAATTTCAATTAAATTTAATTAAGAGTATTATTAATTCTAATTAAACACAAACTATACCTTATTTTAAAACTTAATCCTTTTCTTATTGTTTTTTCTTAAACTATTTTAAAATTGATTATTTCAACCACCATAGTCATACAAGTATCTGGCTTTTAATAGTATTTGTAAAACATGTTGAGAGAACTCTACAACTGCTATAGAGAAGGTTAGGGAAGAAGTGTCAGCTTTCTTGGAGTTTAAGCCTATTTATAATAGGTTCCGTATATTTTAGTAATTTAATTGAAATAAAATTTTAATTTCAATTAAAATTTAATTAAAATTACAATTAATTCTAATTAAATACAAATTGTTCTCCAATAAAATCTAATATCTTATATTGATCCTTATTTATTAAATATTTCATATTTAATTATAAATTTTTTCAAACCTTACAATTAAGTCTGACTTGATTAAAATATATTTTCTCTCTTCAATACATTCTTTATGTATAACTTATTAGGTTTCTAAATATGTTAGTGATCGATATAAATTATAGCCCTAGCTAAATCATATTAGGATTTGATAAATTAAACTTGTTTAATTTATCTTTAATTTTTTAATTACATAATTCATATCTGTAGGTTAGGATTGATGTTTAACAACACATTATAATAACACAAATATTTAAGGATGTCAACGTGATATCGATTAACCTTTTTATTCATAACTTTTTTGTGTAATTTAATCCTTCAATCATATAATGTTCTGATTAGATATAGAGCATAAAATTAACATTTGCTCTATTTAAGTCCAGTTATATTAGTTCTTTGAAGTTAGTAATTGATTCGATTAATTTCATTTGAAAACTATTTTTAAAGTATCATTTTACCTTGGCTAAAGATTTCCTAAATCAGTACTAATCGAGAATAATGGAACATTCTCTCTAGTCCTTTTAGATGATGAATCCTATATTGGTCACTCAACTATCCATTCATGTTATATCCAATAACTATTGGTTGAGCTACCCTTGACGAAAATATGTAATAAATAGTATCAAAGCTTAGCAATCCACTTATAATATATTTTGGAGATTTCAAATAAAAGTATTACTTATACAATAATCACAAAAAAGATAATTTTTATAAGCATATAGGTAAAGTTCCAAATGAAATTCTCATTTATATTTAGTTCAATGAACTTGATCCCCAACAAGCACTCATACATTTGTTTAGGTATTTTCATATTACAGTTTATGAGATTTACTACTTCCTTCGTAAAAAAAAAGTATTACGTATGTTAGTCATTTTATATTTAATTAATAACCAGTCTCAATAAAACAATAATTAGAAATAATTTAGAGATAACATACAAATTTATTATGAATCTCAAATTTATTATCTTATTATAGTTTCATTTGTAATATTTATTTATTTCATAGACTTTGTCTGTACACTTGAATATGTATGAAATAAAAAACACCATTAACTAATTATATTACTAAAATATAATTACCCGATTGGTTTAAAGTTATAAACTAAAATAGTTTATATTATACCTGATAACATAGTAATGCTTCTTTCATGACAGGATCTGTGTCTAATTTCTCAATTTTCATTGTGTTACCTAGTTTTGGTTGAAATAAGTGGCATCTTTTAACAGTTATAGTCACAACCACTCCATTGCCCGTCATCAATGCGACCACCACAACCATCACTATCCCCTCTCTCTATATCTCTGCGTATATTGGGTGTGGTTCTAATCCGCTTTAGATGTATGATTACCAAATAAGAGATCGATTCTTTTTGCTTCGTGGAAGTGGGATTATTATGGCTTTCGCTGTTATGAAGCTTCTAGGAGAAGAAAAAACAGCCAGACTAGCATCTTTTTCTGACTTGACAATGTTGTCGCTATTTGATCGGCTTTTCTCTCCTTGGAGTTTTGCAACGACAGCTGAGCAGATTGAATGGCTGGTTAAAGCTGTCTCTGCACTAAAGTAGCACGTAGCAGATATGACGTTGAAAGAAGATGACAATTTTCTCTGCGAGACTTGAACACTTCTGTTATTCTTAGTTAATTAATATGTCATAAGCTTCGTTCTGATCCGTAACGGCATGAATATCCGTCCATAACTGCTACGGGAATCTAGGAAAAAGTAAAACCAAATGGTCTCCTGTTGCCGATGTTCTTCTGTTATGATAATTACGTCGTGGGTGGACAATGATTTTACAGGTACCCTCTTATTAATGGCGGACAACTGAGAAAGTCATAATTGTGTATTTTTCATATTGATGGAGCAACAAGCCGAGTACAAAAATTTTAAGAGGAAAACGTTGCAGACAGCTTCCATCCATGGTCCCTTTCTTTCTGGCGAATAGCTTGTATGGTACCCCACGAGTTTACATTTAAAATCCATCCATGTCAGATTCTTATTAATAAGTGGATAATTATCTACAGTCCAAAATAATATTATCATTTCAATTTTAATTTGTTGAGAGATTTTTTATTTTTAGCTATTTCAAATTAGGCTATTAACTTCAGTCTTAATGAGGGAAGACTAAAGCCAACTTAGGACAGCAAGAAAGAAGGTAACCTTAACACTTGTGATCTCATCGAGAAAGTCCATATCCTACCTCTAAACAGTTGACTAAATAATTTGTGAAATTGATTGAATATGACACATCCACTATGTTTAGAGGACGACCTTCAAATCTTAGGTGATTGCTAACTTTTTAGTAGAATGCATAAGCCGACTGATGAAGCAGTCAAGAGGAAGCAGAGCCAGCTATGGTTTGGGTAGCATTCATCGATAAGTCTAGCAATGGAGAAGATGGTGGGAAAAGATCTATACTCAAAGGCTCACTCAATTTGAAAATCAAATATGTGCATAAGCACAACTTCAAGGTCTTAAAAGGCAAAGTATGAAGCATTGCTAAGTACAATGAGATCAGTCTCTCGGTTATAATTTAAGTGTAGTACAGATATGATCGGACTTTTATTTGGTTGTAAACTAGGTTTTTGGCACTTCTAAAGCTAAGCAGTAATGCATGCGAAGATAAAAAAGTCAAAATATCCCCAGATGGGCCAGACCATGACCATATACCTGCAATTAATCCATTATAAGGATGATGCCATGGCAGACAAGTTATTGAAGTGGGGAATCCAATGAATTTGAAAGGGAAATCTTTTGTGAAGATAGGCCTGAACCTACGTACTTGGAAGCTCCTATGAATGACATTCAACAATTGGAGATGCATGGATTAGGGAGATCGTATGGTATATATAATAGGAGAGACTTCTATATGATGTCAACGAAGTCGGGAAGATTAAATGATGAGTGGTAAGGTAGACGTTAGTAAGTGAGAAATGTTACGCTTTCACTTTGCCTTACCAATGTTATGTGACCTCATTTGAAGTGTTATACAGACACATTATACAACGATTAATGTATAATAAATACAGACATATATTTATTATACATTAATCGTGCAATGATGTTTTCACTAAAAGCAAAATGCATAAAGACACATATGTTACACAATAATTATGCAACTAAAACATTTTTCCTCAAGGCAAAATACAATGGTAAATTTTAGTCTACTCATGCAGCAATCGCCTAAATAAATTACTATTCAAAACACGTCTAAACCCAAATAGACATCACAGATTTTACTTAAAGATAAAAAGAAATTGCAATTTGATAGGCAAAAAGGAAATACACAACAATAAACACAAATGAGGGAAAGGAAATATGCATTGATATATATTTGGTCTTAACGCTTAATTTGTATAATGAAGAACCAAAAGAAAATAATAATGCACCTCTAATTAATTAAAGTGAGATATATAGACCTAGGCACTATCATATATATAATTATTTAAGGTATACTTGTGGATATGTATTAGCCAACTCCAAATAAGGGTCAATGCAAAGGGATTACTAGAGGGTCCATCTTACAAGATTAAGATAGCTCTCAAATCTTTTTATGTTGGAACCTGTATAAATGTATAGAATACATAGATTTATACACAGTTGTTTTCCCAAATAACGAAAGTAGCTAAATCGATTTTTGGCTATATATATGTCCATAACCGAATAGTGAAAGTAGCTAGAAGCATAAAGGCTAGACTATTCCTTCACAATCACTAGCTTGCACCCAGAGCATAACCACAAGCCAGTCGACTGTTACTCTGCATCATAAAAAAAAATATGGCTAGAGCTGATTTCTCCATGTTCAATGTATAAAGATGCAAAGTCTTGATGCCGAGTGCCATAATCTTCTTGCAGATTTCTGTTCCAAGGTGAACTCCATATGCTCTCACTGCTTCTTCATTATCTTGAACAGGCTCCAATATAGCAGTAATCTCTGTTAGTATCTATAGTTCATTACAAACTCAACCATTTCACACAACAGATACCCTAAAAGATAGCTTAAAGTATGCAAAATCATAGTCACGCAAAAGGAATTGCGGTTACTAAATTAAGAAGCTAACTTCTTCAAAGCTCATAAGCAAAGTGACCAGCGGGTCGTAGATGCAGCATAATTTCATAATAAAAGCTTATTGACATATATGTGTGCAAAGCACCAGAAATTAGACTCGATTTTTTACTTAACCAAAAAGCAAATTTAGAAAACAAAGAGCAAAATTTCACAATAGAGGAGTGAAAGGCTAAAGAAAGAACCTAAATAACCAGCAATAATGATGCCAAAGTAATCACCATACTTAGATCTGATATGTTTAGCTTGCAAAAAAGCATAAAGTTAACTTATGTTGATCAAACCAAACTATTACTAAGCAACTAGAAGTTTCAGTTTAGTGCATTAAGTGATCGAGAGCGCACGCGAAACTGCCTTGGATCTGAACGAACTTGTCCTGACCGTGTGGAGGATCGCCGTAAAGCTCGAGCATGTTCTGGATTCCATTAACATTGATCGTGTCAAGCGCATGGTCATTCTTTTCCACAGGTCTTGATGCAGACGTCATTTTGCATGCAGTTAGCAATCTCCAACGTGAGATCGGCAGTTTACAACTTTCTTTCTCTAGTGCATTATTGCAATTTACAACTTTCTTTCTCTAGTGAACATTAAGGGCCCTGCACTTTATAGACCCTAAAATTCAAAGACGATCGTGGACGCAAACCTACCTCGCAAGCTTCTGTTACATTTTGTAGATTGAGAAATAATGGGTCGTTGATTAGGCCTTGGCCTACATTTCCCCTTTTTTTAAGATGTTTATTTTAAAACATAAAGACACATACTAACTCATTGATTGGGCCTTGGCCTAAATTTCCCCTTTTTTTAAGATGTCAAACTCATATTAACTAAACATTTTTTTATAATTACTTACTTTTGACATTAATTAATCGTTATTCCTGGATGTATACTTGCAACAAATTATAAAAGGCGTCAATTCTTATCCCAGCAATTGGAAATTTTAGAAGTTTTAGATTCTTTTTTAATATATATTTTTAGACAAATTTTGCCGTCTTAGATAAATTTATAAAAACTCCACCAATTCTTAGATTATTTAAGATAATTATTAGATGTGTCTAGGCATAAGCGTCTAAAACCTCCTTATTTTGTTGTAGTGTCCTAATCTTTGACCATCTTGCTTTCATGTCATCCTTTTACCTTCACTATATACTCATTATTGAGGATCTCCTTGGTAAGATAGAATAAAAGAATTGCAAGAATCAAATATCTGCTTGTCAAGCGAAAAGATTAGAGAAAGAGGGAAGAAAAGAAAAAGAAAAATTTTCGAAACCTTTACCATATTGATCTCCATCTATTAGGGCAATGTATCAACATATCGTTCTTTTTTAAGAACTTCTTATCTTGTTAAAGAACCACACTTTGGCTTATGTGTGAATAAAAAAGGCACATCCTCTCATAGAGTGAGTCCTTATTTGTTACATCACATTTAGGGGCGTATTATTCCATTGTAGGCATGATTTCCTTCCTATTCTCTTTAATAGTTGCAACATTAGAGGTAACTAACTAAGCAATTTTAACAGAGCTGTGTGAGGGTTTAGGCACTTTCTTCTTCAGCTCTTTATCTAAGCCAATTTGAATAACCTGGCCTAAAGGTGCAGCCTATCAAGTCTAAGTGCTTTCTTATAGTATTACTCTCTGTCTCTTTTTGAAAACATCTTCCTTATTGTGAGTAATATACATGCATTTGTATAGATCTATGCTTGAAAAATGCGTAAAAAATTGGTACTTGTATAGTGAAACAACTTATAGGTTTGTTAATCAATAAGGCCAAACTCTAACAAAAGTTCCTCCTCTATCAAACTCCTTTAGAGGAAAGAGATTCTAAGGCTTGTATGTAAGAGGCTAGAAGAGCATATGATATTTTCCTCTTATTGAAGCTCAATTTAATCCTTTATCAGACTTAGCTAAAACTCTATTCATTCTTATCCTCTAAAGATATGACCAAAATAGGATCCATTCCATTGATTCCTTATAATGGTTTATTACGGTTTATTTTAAGCCTTGTATTCAAGTTATACTAATTTAGGAGTTTTTCAGAGAGACAAATTTGATGCGTGAACTTAAAGCAACCTAAGGTTAGCTTGATGCCTTTTAAGTGACAGACTACTTGAAAGGAGGATATGATATATCAAGATTGCAGATAAATTTAACTTATCAGAAAAACATATTTCCTTCAATATTTGAAGCTATAAAATGTTTATCAAGAACCTCATCTCGCACATAATGTTTCTACTTTTATAGCTCTTTGATTTTAAAATTATCACCGCCCCAATATGGAGAATAATGAACCAACATGTTGACCCTCGACCCTTCCTTTTGACTCACCATTGCTAGACACTATCAACCCCTCAAATTCCTATTCAGAGACACTAGAACTATAACTCAGACTCCCATAGTAAGACATGCTAACTATGGGTGGCGAACTGGTTACCTATGGCCCAGTCTAACCCAAAAATTTTGTGGCTTGAGCTCAGCACAAAACTCAATTTGGCTTTAGTTGTTTAGGCTAACCTTAAGCTCGATCAAGTTTTAGGTTATTAAAGCACTATTGAATCCTAGTTATTCAGTTCGAGAGGGCTTTATACCTTAAAGCTCAACTAAATCAAGCTAAGCTAAAAAATCTTACCAATCTTTCCAAGCTTCCATCCTTAGCCATAATTCTTCCTAGTTTCCCAGAAACCAAGAGAGAGGGTGTGTGTACTAGGAAAGTAAGTGTTGATCAAGAAAATATATGTTGTAAATTGAAAGTATGCTTTAGTTTAGAAAATGAGTAATAATCTCAAAACTGTCAAATAAAGAAAGAAGTAGAGGCTAATAAGTATTAAGAAACTATTTGTAACTCCCTGCAAACTTAAACTCTCAAACAGAGAGACAAGTCAAAGCTAATGGGAGGGTAGAATAGAGATGTTGACAATAAAATAACAAAAAATAAATTGGCGTTTGTTAATTATTATCCTAAGTCTTATTTTCACAATATACAAAATAATATCATGAAAATAACTTTTTATGTATATGAAAAGTTCAAACTTTGGATCGGGTCAGATCATAAAATCAAAGGTCAGATCATAGAATCAAAAATTGAATCTAAGCTAAAATTGAGTCAACTCAAACTAAACTCATTAACTTAAAGTTGAATTATGCTGAACTTTAAACTTTTTGTCATCCTTAATGCTAACTCAAAAGGAGGACATAGCTTAAGAGAGCATAGAATAAATGAACCTCCAATGAAAAGTTTGGAGTAATGTTAGAGAGTTAGGAGGAAGTTAATTTCATCAAACTTCATATAAAAAGGAAAGGTTCCACAACAAGAGTTAAGAGAGTTATTTATAAATACTTTTGATGATCGAAATCAATCGTACACCATTGAACTATATTATGAGACATTTTTCATTCTCCAAGGCATCCAATGGCTCTCCCTATTCAAATCTCATCTTCTCTCTCTTATAGAATTTTCGTGCGCATTAAAAACTTAACGATTTGTGACTGACTATTAGGAACATAAATTCGACCATATCTCCCTCTAAAAACATGGTCTATCCCTTTAAACAATAATTGCATACCCCCATATGATCTGCTAAATTCCACCAACAAGATATGATGATAAAATTTAAAAGGGAATTGATACTAGTTAACTTAAGCTCCTCCCCCGTGCCCAATGGGTCCCTCTTCTTAACTTTGACAAATTGTCAATAGGTTTAAAGCCTATCCCCTTGCTCACACCTTAGCTTGTTCTCTAACATTTCAATAGTATTATCTCTATAACATATTTGTAATTTGTTATATATCATTGTTATTTTACCTCTCATCTCATGCCTGTGATCTGATGTGCAGTCGCGTATGAGAATAATTATGCAATCTTCACCCATTATGTTCCTCTAAATAAGCATGAACAAAATGAGAAGTAAAATAAGAGAATAAGATTCATTTAATCTTCAATCTTCTAATTTTGACCTTTTTTGACTCAAATTTCCACATTCAAGAACTAATTTAGGCATTGAAATGCTAACGTTAGAATAACGTCCAACATTGTTTTACAAGAACTCTTTGATTAACTCAGTGAGTGAACCATCATCGGTGTATTCACTCAAGTCAGATACACAGAAACAAGTCATATCCCAATTCAACAAGTATTACATATCATCTAATGTTGAATATCACATCACATTTCATCATACCTTATCAAGTACATCAAGTTTATCATACTTTCATAAGTATATCAAGTAAACTAACATTTCATGTCAGAACACATCCTCATTTACTTTTCAAATGTATTTCAAACAATTCAATAATTCATTTCAATTCAATCATATGATACATATAAGGATGTATATGCAAATGCACATGTGACTCCATTTTATTTTACTTTATTGTAACCGAGATCCTATTTACTGTCCTGTATCTGTTATGGATACCGGGCTAATTTCATTTACTATCCCATATCCGTTGTGAATACTGGACTCCTTAATAACTGAGCTTATGGTTCTTTGTGCATAATCCTAAGCTTAAAGCTCTTTTTTACATTGGTCACTCTAGTCACAACTCCTGTATCCGATCATACATTTCAATGTGATGCACCATTCCATATTCTATATTTCATTACCTTTCATTCCTGTGTGCTTCTGTCACATGTATCAAATTCATCAGAACTAAGTTTGGCAATTTGCATTCAATTGCTCACACATTTCATACTCCTTCCGACATTTCACATTCAATTATTCTCACATTTCATATTTATTCCAGCAATTCACATTCAATTGCTCACACATTGCATATTTATTCCGGCATTTCACATTCAATTGTTCTCACATTTCATATTCAGCACACATATCAGACAAAAACATATATAATTGGGCTTACACATCTAGGTTAACTCACAATATGCTCCAAATAAGCTATTGCCTTGATGATCCGACTATGTTTGGATGTTAACGATCAACTTGTGTATTTATCTTCATGCAATACACATCATTAAGTTAACAGTCATATGATTATTCAATCATTAACATGTGTATATATATATATATATATATATATATATATATATATGTATCATGTTTCAATGCATACTCAATTGACCTTCTAGGCATGTATTAATATACAAAGATCTTGACTGTACTTATACGCTTTCAAATCATTCAAACTTTATAGCTTGTATACTACTATTTTGCAATTAGGTTTATACCTTAAGTAAGCTTGATTTATTCATCAATCATATATGTTCATATAATTATCCAATTCTCACTCACAATTACTTCATGTTCTCCAATGTTCATTCATTTATATCTAATACACATTACTAATATCCTTTGAATCATATTTGCATTCATAAGAACATATTAATTCCTTTAGCAACTCATAATTTCCATATTTCAATATATTGATATCAAGACAATTCATTCCTTAAGTTATGACATCAATTAACAATTTAAACTTATCAAACCCTTAACCAATGAATCAAACAACAATTTAGGTTCATTTTAAGCCTTAAACAAGTCCAAATACACCAATATAAAGTGACTTATCCCTATATGGTTCAAAAATTACACAAAACAGAAAGCATTGCCCACAATCGTGGTGGACCTTCCCACGATTGTGTGATGAGTGACTCGAAAGTGCTCTATTCAATTTTCCTCAATTTTCCACCAATTTCATCTATTTAGGATCATCATTAATACTTTAAATTTTCCAGAATTCATACTCTCAAAAGCTACTTCAATTCATGTTAATATAGCTTCTATCTTGGTTACATTAAAGCTCTCTAAATTCTATTCATTTATGGCACTAACAATCATTCTTACACATACACTGACATCACCAATTTTTCATATTCAAAAGACCTTCATAACATTCTATTAATTATACCTCTATTATATCTTAATTATACCTCAATTACTCATCAATTTCATCTCAAAATTTAGCTCAAAATCATTCATTTAATGACTCATAAACTATTGTCTTTCATGCCTGCAAAAACAAAATAGAAACTATCATTCATGCATCATTTTCTAGTACTACTTCGATATCAATATTACATTCAATCCATCCCTAATCATTCTTAATAAAGGTTCTGTTAAAACATACCCCAATAGATTAGTATTTCACTTCCTTGCTTAGCTCTAATGCCACCTCAAGATTAGCTTTCTTAACCTTACTTACATGCAAGATCATTTCAAAAAAAAGATGAAAGAAGATAGATTTCAGCAAATGCAAAGAGATGATAGCAGATGATAGCTATCTTTGTGAAGGGTCTTGTATGGATTTTAGGTGGCAATGCTCAGCAACTCCAATATGTGAGTGAGATGTGTATGTTACAGTAGTGAGAGGAAGAAGAAGGAGAGTCTTCAACAGAAACAAAACAATTGAAGATGACTAAGCCATTGCCATATGTAAGATGAGTGTTCTTACATGAAGGACATTTGTTACATTAGAAGCAAGCTACGTGCCCTCTCCTTAGCTGGCACACTTTTCCTTCTATAAGGTTTCCATTTGTCACTCAATTTATAGGCTTAGTCATCCTAATTTTTCACATGTCAACTTGTCTTATCACTTGACATTTTTCTTAGGTTAGGTATACATATTAATTCATCAATCTCTAAGTTACTAATTATAATCTATCAAATCTTGTCATTGGTAAGCTAAAGTACAAGACATTGAAAATGCAGATTCATATGACATTCATTTTAGTTTCATAATCTGGAATATATCAACTGAGTGCAATTTGTCTCACTCACAACTCATGTGTGTATGGTAATATTATGCATTTGAATACAATCATCAAATAATGTCATAAATATACCAAATTTATTCTATATGATGCCACTCGTGTGACTCAGTAATCTAAGATTTTAAATCCTTTAACAATTTGAGAAACGGGATACTATAGTATATATTGTTACAAAGAATCAGTATAATTGTTTCGAAATTTGTAACATCCTGTGATTGTACTTTGCTCTTAATTTTATTATAAAGAAAAAGAGGAAATTCACACCAACCATATCAATGTGGCAAAGTGTTTTTTCCATTATGTTGTATGATTGTTGTAGTTGTCGGTCCAACGATAGCGATGTAGAATTGACCAGAGTTAGGCAATTGGCTGTGAAGAGTTTCGAAGAATCCTTTGTTAATTACGTCCAATTCTAATAATGTTGAGCTTGGTTTCATGGTTGAGTTCTTATTTCACGTGAAAAAAAAAGTGATTAATACATTTTTAATGTTACCTTATTGAAGAGAAGATAAATTAGTTTTTAAATAGAATTAAAATTTAAAATTAATAGAATTATTTTATTCATTAGTTAAAAACTAAAAAGATGATTGTATTGCCTTCTCTTAATTTTACTGCTTGGGATTTCATAGAAGAAGAGGCATTAGATGTGGTTTTATAAATTTTTAATAAAAATTCCTACTTTCCAGTAATATAAAAGAAATGAATTTATTTACGATCGAGCTAAAAAGGTTGTGTTAAAGAGCGACGGGGACATGTTCTGACGAAAGTTTTGACCCATGGGGCATGTGCCAGAGCTGGCTAAGTTAGGTAATATATAAATACATACTCAGTGTGGGACTGGTATTTGCCAGTTGGCTAAGCTATCTATGTCCTAACACTGCATATGGCGAATCTTTTGTTTAATGCTTTTTCTTTTTTTTTTTTAATTTTGTCAAAAAGACAAAGTTGAGGGATTATACTGGAACAGACACTGCTTTTCACCATTAAAGACAAAGGGCTTTTGTTCCCAGAACCACCAAATTGTGTGAGGGTAAGTTTGAACCATTGATAAAATTGCTCCAGTCATTAATTTAAGTCACGAAAAAAACTACGTCACTATTTTTTATACCAGAAAGTTGTGTGCTTGTCATTTGGTAATCTCAACTTTTGTTATCCTCTCAAAGTTTGCTTTACGATAACAAACTTTTGCCGTCCTTATGGTCAAACTATGATGCTCAGCCCTGAAAAAAGTTTAAAGAAGGTTTAAAAGTAGCTTTTTAGCTAGGGAACCAAGTCATTTAGAGCATATCGTACCCCCCAATTCAAAGATACTATAATCTTTGATTCTTTTTTTTTTTTTTTTGATTACATTAAGTATCCCAGTTTAGCCGGACTAATCCTAAACTTCTAAGACCCCACCCCAAGAACCCTAGAGGATGTAAATCTGGAACCCCAAGACCCCTCAGGTTCTTACGTAGCCTGTACACTTCTGCGCACAAGGAGTCGTCACATACTCGATTGGTCAACTGCTGATTGATCGCTGGTCCC
>JANZXR010000170.1:10250381-10279992 GCA_027575705.1 Erythroxylum echinodendron | reverse complement strand
GCTAGAGGATCATCAATAGGACAAATTCCTATTTCTCCTCCTTTGGCGTGACTCGAACTCAAGACCTCTTTTTTAAAGGAGAGCCTTAAGTGAGGAGCTGAAGCCATTGACTACTGATTATCCTATATTTCATTGATTTGGTTTACGATTCTGTAATGAATGCTTACAAAAAGATTGTTGAATCCAAATATATAAATGTTTTGAACAGATTCAGATCTGATAAATTTCTAAAAAATGTTACCCAATGGACTTTAAATATAACTTATCCACATCTTACCATTAGATCATGTTACGATAATGTCTTCAGTTGTAAGACAAGATGGCTAAAATAAGAACCAAAATTTGTCCTCTTGTACTCTTTGATCCATTTATGGGGTTGGGGGCACCAAATAGGAGATAAAATACTTACAGATTTGACAACAATAACAAAGCATAAGATGAGTGTCGCAGTAAATTAAAATGCATCTATGCGAAGGCACAGTTAAGCAGCAAAGGAGTGTACTATTTTATATACAGAATTTTAATTTTCTCAAAGCATTAACTTATTTATGCACCGTGACCAATTTTCTGATTCACTCAAGAAAAAGAAATTATCCTTTGTATTTTAATTTTGAAGTTTAAAATTGAAATAAAAAATGTGTTATAAATTATTTATGGAACATAAGATGCGTGTAGAAGGCAGGTACTAGGAAGTTTGAGATGAGCGACAGAAGAGAGAGTGGGACAGAAGAGAGAGTGTGGTGGAGCCTCTACTCATAACTAAAACTCATTCCTCTAGCTGCATTATTCCTAGCCCCCTATTCTGTTTTTCCTTTCTTTCCTGTGTCACAATTACTTAACATTTATTGAGAGACATCCCGAGAACTAGAAGCCAGTAATTTATTTGATTAAAAAAAAGAAAGAAATGATTTACTTTTGTATGTAAGCTAGAAAACTGAACGGTGTGGTCCCTCTCGCTCGTATGAAAATTACTTTAGGACCAGAGTAGTCTAATTGCATCTCTCCCGTACTGCAACATCCTCTATCGAGTTGTCCTTTTAATCATCTTGGGTCTTCGGCTTTGGTATCCAAATGCAGACTCGAAAGAGCATCTTTGACCCACTTCCACCTGCCTAGTGCTACGTACCAAGGACAACTTTAATTTACAACTAATTTATTGTTTTCTTTTTCTACTCAATTATTGCAATGCAAGGCCATATCTATACTTCGTACTTGAATGTTCACGGTTTTCCTGGATTTTCATCTGAGCTGAGCAAGACACCAACATCCTACTCTTCTTTGCACGTGTATTATTGAGTGGAACGTTATCGACTACCAAGTTTTAGAACAGTCTCATAAAACTACATTTGAGGTCTAAAAATGTTTTAGTGAAAACTTAAGTTATAAATAATTTTTGAAAAACTTTATAATTCAATTTAAAATGTTATAAAAACAATGAAATGTTAAATATAAAGCAAAACAATTAAATCTATATTAGTGTAGATTTTTAAAAATTAATGTATAAATGCCAATTGTTTAAAATGTATATAAATAAAGTTATTGGATCTCAAATAAGAGTTATATAATTTGTCAAAGTGTTTTTTATTTATCATATTAATAAAATATTAAAAGGAATAAATCTTACAATTAAATTGAAAAAATTATATACTAAACCTAAAGAAATTTTGAACATTTTCACCTTATACAAAATACAAGCAGAGATCAAAATTAACAAACTTTGTTCATGGGATGCCATGTTATGTTACCCTTACAAGTACATCCCATTTCATAAACCATGTGAAAACAGACATAAACTTAAGCATAGTTAACAAAACATACAGCCTTCCCCTCCACACAATATATAGAGTTACTCCACATATTTTGTACAATGCCAAATCAAAAAAAGTATTTTTAAGAAAAGTTTTTCATTTTTTCTTCATTTTTTTAATCACTAGTTGTGGAAGTTCTATATGTTTAAAACTCATTTTTAGTGATACCCTCTATTGCTTTTTTAAATAAAGACGAGAGAAGTTTGGATGCTTTAGGGGTGATATTAGGATTTTGGTAGATTTTGTTTTTGAAAATTAATGGATTCGCAAGGATTCGCAGTTTGTTGATGCTTGGTGGCATTACTAGATGAGTCAAACTAAATCCATGGCGCCATAATTAAAAGTTAGCTAATCAAAGTACTAACTTATCTTTGACTATTGACTAGATTAGACGTGTGAATTGTTGTTTCTTTATTGTGACGGGCTGTTCATTTCTAACTCTGTTGATGATTTGCCAAACCTTTTTGAAGAATCGAATGATTTGAGATTATTCCACTAAATGTCTATTAAGATAGTCTATATTTTAGTATATTAAAATTATTTTATGAATTTATTTATAAAAGCTCCATAGTTATTATATTAAGAGAAGTTTTTAAAAAATGATAAGATGCAAATGCAGCACTATATATTACTTAAATAAATATGACTTACTTTATCAAATATTTAGCGTACAGAGATTTTAATAAAATAAAAAATGTATGTAGATATAAATTTGGAAAGCCAAAGCTCAATCATTTTGTATAATTTGATGCTAAGGTTGGCGGCGAGACGTGTTTAGTTATCCAAACCAAACTTTTTCCTCTCTGTTGTAAACTAAATCACTGCTTCACCAAAAGATAAAAAGAAAAGGGAGTTACGCTTTGCCCCCATCGAATCCATCCTTAACCTCAAAGGGCAATTTAGGAACACTCGTTAAAATATTATATATATATACATCTTCAACTTATATAAAAAAGAAAATCCCCAAAACATCTTCAAATCTCTCCCTTTGACCATCGTACGCCTCCACGCACACTCCCTCTCTCTTATCATCTCCGTATAAAATCCCCTCTCTCCCTTTCTCCTCTTCTTCACTTCCACTTCTCTCTCTTTTCTTCTGCAACTTTCTGTTTCAGGTATGTATTTATGTAAAGATAATATCTGAAACATCACCTTTTCTTCTTCTTCTTCGGCGTCTCTGTGACTTTAACGCACACTTGATCTTTATCGAGATACAATACTTAATACTTTATCAGACGGCCTCGATCTTCTCGTTCCTCCCCCTCTCCAAATCGTACGGTCTTCTTTTAACCCCCTTCTCTCTCTTCATTTATTTTGCATTTTCTATGGCAGCTAAAGCAATCTTTTTCCCATCTCTTGCTCTCCCTTTTTTACAAAGCAATTTTCTTTCTTCTTCTCTTTTGTGATAAGCTTTTTTCATTTATAGCAAAAGTTCATGTATACGTTTTCTATCGGAATCTGTTATATACCTCCACCCTACGTGCTTATGTCGTTTTAGTTTTTCTTCTCTTCTTTTAAATTCTTAATTATATATATATTTTTTGGGTTTATAACCTGTGAATAAAGCGTTTGGTTCGATGGCATTGTTGTGATTTTACTCCTTTCTTTTCCGTTACCTTCTATATGTTTGCGTTTGCATGCAGTGATTCAATTTTGCGAATTCATTTCTTAAACGATCAATTTCCTTTTCATCTGTGGATTATTAGCGATTACGTTTGTTTCTCTTTTAGTTATTTTACAAGTTCAGTATCTTTTTTTTTTCCTCATCTTTCATCTTCAATAATATCTTGCGCTCCAAAACTTTTTCCTTTTCGTTTATAATGAAGAAATTTTCATGTCTGCTAGTGATTACTTTTTGGTCGGTTGGATGATCAAAACAAGGCTTCCTTTTTTTTTTTCCCGATAGTATTAAACAATGGGTGAATTATATTTTTGCGAATGATAAATTTCTTTTTCTTATTTTTTTATGTGGATTCTGTGATCTGCTTGTAGATGTAATTTTGGTTAGTAACTGTAACTAAGAGATAAGGTGGCTTCTGTCGTTCAATCATTTGTTGTTTTGGAAGGTATAAATCGGTTCTTTTATTGCTGTGCCTGATCAAGAGGGAAGTTCCTATCCTTACTGAATGCATACTAGAGTGGTTAATTTGGTAGCAATTTCAAATCTCATCAGCCTTAGCTTTACACTTAATGAATCTCTATCGTTTCTATCGTTTCTATTTTTTAATTCATCTGAAGTGGAAAGTTAAAAGATTTTACTGATTGGCAGTTCGGTGCAGAAATTGGCATATTATTATTAAATTAATATAGTACTGTGCTGGTGGAGCGACATTTTTTTTCTTGAAATAAAAAAGTATCGTTTTTGCTAGTGAAAGGCTGAGATAATTGCCTTTTTTTTTTGCATTTTTTTCTTAAATTGAGCTTCGCTTTAATAGTAGCAACAAAGTGCATGCCAAGCTTTTGACATTAAGGCTGCGGGAGACCATAGGAGCTTCTTAGAAGCTTATTTGCGGTCATATTTTGCTTTATTTTCATAGGAATTTGAAACGTTCAGTCGAATCCAAATGTTAAGTTTTTGGGTCTTATCACTATGCATTCCTTTATGTAGCTTATATGAAGATGGGCGTCTAGAGGATAGAACCATCCAAGGCCTTCGATTGGTTTTGCAGTAACCTTTAAAGTCTGAGAATTTCTTCAATGTCTTGTGGACTTATAATGTTATGTCCTTAGGAAATGATTTTAGTTGTTTATGTTAGGGCTTGTTCTCACCTGCAAGTTTCCATGTCCATGTTGCTTTTTCTTTTAGAAAAAGAACTAAAACCCCATGATTCGAGTCTTCTTGGTGAGACTTTTCATGAACTTGGTTATTGGATCGCGTGGGGTGTGTTCCATATCTGCATCAGTGGTAGGCCATTCGGTGGGGACTGGTGGTTAGAGTTTCATGGAACATTTCCCAGTTGTTGGACCCTGTATTGCGCTTTCTTCTGTGCTTTAAAGAACCATTGTCTAGGCCATGTGTTGTTGTTCATTTTATACTGTCACAATGTTTCAAGAAAAAGAAATTAATTGAGAACTCAAAATGGGGCTGTGGTTTAGAGATGTGTACGACATGCAGCTGGTCTAATTCACAACTCAATTTTTGTGGTGATTGCTTTATTTTCTTTAGCATCGTCTTTGTGCTGTATGTTTACTTCTTGGAATAATATGTATTCCATAATTTCAGATTTCTGCTTTCCAATGGTTGAGCAGTGTACAGTCTGATAACACCTTAAGGAACTTGTTTTAGAAAACAATTGTCCAAACAGTTCAAACTTTACTGTTTCAGATTGTCCTTGCAACTTAGAGATGGGGCCTTCTCTTTCCTAATTAATATTAAACTGCTTTACATGTATGCTAGTATAACTTACTATTTGGACAAGATAAGGTTGGGAATGTTTGCGTTTTTTCCCCCTTTAGCATTTACATGATCCCTATCATTGTTCCACTGTGCAGTCAGGAACTTGTATGTGTGAAGTGTGTGACTATGGACGCTAATGATCACAACAGAAGTAGAAAAAAGGATAATCTTGCTCAACAAAATGGCAGCATGACAATATCAAATGTTGGTGATGTGGATCCATGGACTGCTTGGGCATACAAGCCAAGGACTATCTCTTTGTTACTTATTGGTGCATGCTTTCTAATGTGAGTGCACGTTGCAATATTAATTTCTTCACCAACCTCTGTTATAGTATTTTGATTTTAACTAACATTTAATGCACTGGCTATTTAACACTAAATATTTGACCTAAATTTTTCTAGACTTTTTAGGTTTTTTTCTTTCCTTTTCAATCACATTTGTTGAGCCTAAATTTTTCACAATCATTTTCAATTTTAAAGTTGTCTATTTTTCTTTATCTTGAAAATTATATGCATATTTGGATTGTAATGGTTGCAAATGGTTCTCTTTTGATGACATCGTTCATGGAATTGTCAGTCTAATTTGCTTCAGCTTCAAAAAATGATTTGGTTCTTTTCCATGATGTGTATGCATTCGTAGAAAGATTTCTAAATGAGTTTCTATCAATCAGTATTATCAGCCGTAGAGTGCCATAATTTGTAGATCTTACAAGGTCTTACAAAACTATCTTTTGTTAATTCCTTGGCGTCAGGAACTTGAATCTGTTTTTGCCTATGTTTGAAACAAAGAGAATCTAAGGTGTTACTTCTTTTCTGTGTCTTAGTTGGGCCAGTGGAGCCCTTGATCCTGAAGGCAGTGGATCTGGAGATGCTGTCACATCTGTGAAAAGGTTAGTTTGTGTTTGTTAATATGGTGGCTGTTTTGGGGTTATCTTTTTACAAGTTAAATACCCTAACTACCTTGTGTATTTAGGGGAGTATGGGCGATGATTGCAGTTTTTCTTGCTTATTGCTTGCTCCAGGCCCCTTCAACGTAAGTTGATAAGCAAGTTATTTCAGATTTTCTTTTCCCATATTTAAGTTTGTATTGCCTGTGCTGAATGTTTAAGCATGCATTTGAACAATATATTTAACATCTATTTTGTTGCACCTTGACACTGCAGTTTTCAACGATGATATAACTAGGTTATACTTGCTGATTGTGATGAAAACTTTCAATTTTTTCATGATGCATGTGCTTTCTATCCCTTACATTGCTGTGAATTTTGGCTCTTCATCTAAGTGAAGTTAACTATGTAGCATTTTTCCACACTATTTTTTCACAGGGTCCTTATACGACCACATCCGGCAATTTGGCGTTTGGTTCATGGGCTGGCAGTTGTTTATCTTGTTGCTCTCACATTTTTACTTTTCCAGGTTGGTTTTCTTGCTCATAAAGCAAAGTTTACCTTTTAGAAGCTTATGAGCTTTCTGTCCTTTGTTATTACATGCGACTTCCTTTTAACTTTTCAGGATTTATGCATAGTTTTTGCTATTTAATGCTCCCATTAGTGGCATATTCGAAATATTTTGTGTTTATTAAAAAAATTGCTTGTGCAATGACCAATAGGGCACTATTGTGTAGCTGTGCCTATGTTTGCACAGATACAATTTGTTTCTTTTTCCATGTCACTGTGCTTGTATTGTTGGTGATTGTTGCCTAAAATTTGAATTTTCTAGAAACGTGATGATGCACGGCAGTTCATGAAGTTTCTCCACCCTGATCTTGGAATGGGTAATGCTTTTGGATTAGCAGTGCAACTGTAACTACCTTGTGGTTATAGTACTTGGAATTTCCCATTCATCTCATTCTCTTTTATGATGACATTACCACTAAACTTCACTTTGTACTGTCAACATGTCTTAAATGCAGAACTACCTGAAAAATCATATGGTGCTGATTGTCGAATTCATACACCTGAAAATCCTACGAGCAGGTTTAAGAATGTTTATGTATGAATTCTTCTTTCACATTCTATCCCTTATAATATTTCATCCGATCTAACTTCCACTTTTTGTTCTGGATACTGATGTTTTTTCTTAGATTTCCTTTTCCTTTTTATACTGATTACTTGATTGTCTTTCAGGATACACTTTTTGATGAATTTGTTTTGGCTCACATCTTTGGGTGGTGGGGCAAGGCCATCTTGATCCGCAATCAACCACTTCTTTGGGTGTTATCTATTGGATTTGAGTTGATGGAGGTTAGTTAGACGGTCCTTCCATCCTAAGTTCTCATTTTTATTTGGAAAAGGTATTAAGTTGGTTTTGTTCATCTTACAAATAACTAACTCTGGATTTTCAGCTTACATTCCGCCATATGCTACCAAACTTCAACGAATGCTGGTGGGACAGCATTCTTCTTGACATTGTGATCTGCAATTGGTTTGGTAAGTTCCCTTTGGTCATTAATATATGTTATGCTGCCTCGTTTGCTGCTGTGAGGCTTTAGTTACCTAATATGGGTTTAGGCTATAGTCACGGGACGACTCACCAGGTAGTTGTGCTACTTATCCTTGTTTAAATTCCTCCCCTTTCTATGAGACCGTATTGTGGCAGAATAATGGAAGTTGTCCTTAACAGACTTTCAAGAAAGTGTTTGATAATTTTCTGCATGCCTTATTGCTTAATAGGGTGGCCTTTATAGCCTTTATTGGGGCATAAATACATAGGATTTTAAGGAATAAGATCAGGAAAGAATCAGCTTATTCTCTGTTCAATTTAAAATTCAAACTGATTTAAATTCGAAAATTGAAACTAAGCCTAACTGACTGAAATATGTGGCCGATTTTCTGCTAACTGAAATTATATTGCTGATTTTCTGCTGACTGAAATTATGTGGCTGATTTTCTGCTAACTGAATCTGTTGTTGACATTAACCACTCCTGTTTCTTGCGTATAGTTTGCCTACAAAGGCATCTTGCACGTCATTATTGCTCCCCTAGCAAAGAGCTTGTCCTCAAGCTCGAATGTGGGATAGGCTTGTTGGAAATTAGAAAGTGGCTCCCACGAAGCCTCCTCTTGAGGCAAGCCTCGCCAATGAACCAATAACTCCCACAGGCAACGGTTGAGTCGTGCTCGCAAGATGGCCTATGGAATTGGGCTAAGTTTGCCCTACAGTAGTGGTGGTAAAGAGAATGGAGCTGTTGGTGGTTCCCCTCTATACTCCCTGGGTTGTGACATTGCTCAAAAGGGTTTGGTTTGTGTTTCTGAATGGAAAGAGGTATTGTAGCAATATTTGCCCCAAGTAATCCATTATACCCAATGGCTTGGTTGGTCCCCAACAAAGCTTTGTATGTACATCTCAATTGTTCTATTGACCACCTCCGTCTGCCCATTTGTTTGAGGATGATAGGCCGATGAATATGCTAACTTGGTCCCACAAAGTCGAAACAACTCCCTCCAAAAGGTACTGGTGAAAACTTTATCGTGATCGCTAACAATAGATTCAGGTAGTCCATGCAATCGAAAAATACTTTCAAAGAAAACATGAGCAACAGTAGTAGCAGTATAGGGGTGTGCCATAGGTGTGAAGTGAGCCATCTTAGAGAAACGGTCAACTACAACAAAGAAGATAGACTTACCCCCAACTTTAGGCAATCCCTCTATGAAATCCATTGAGATATTTGCCCAAATTTGTGTGGGATTGTCGAGGGGTTGCATTAAACCTGTTGGGTGAAGATTTTCCCATTTATTTTGTTGATAAACACTACAAGTGTGAGCAAATTCTTTAATGTCCGCCCTCATGCCATGCCAAAAGAAATCTTTCTTAACTCGCTGTAGTGTCTTTTGGTAGTCTTCATGGGTGGAATTATAGATATCTGAAATAATGGCAACAATCAGGGGAGAGTGGGGCTGTAGAAAAACTGCCCCCTTGTACAATATTAGGCCTTCCTAGATTGCCCGTGCTGCTCCTATTTTTGCTTGCTGCTGCAACTGCAACAACTCCCTGGATCCATCAACTTCTTCTCTGATAGCATCAAATAATTGGAGTTGAAGTTGGGAAATAGCCTACAAGGTTGCCGAATCATCCTCCATATGGTATAGTGCATTTGTTGCTCGATCCAGAATGCTAGCCCTGTACTCCACTTTAAAATTTAAGCCAATTAGTTTACATGCCCAATGTTGTTGAGGGGAAGTGGATAAACTCTGCTCTAGAAGTTGTCTCAAGCTAAAATGGCCAGTTTTATGATGAACGGATGGCCCCATAAGTACGGTCACCAATGTTGCACGGCCTCGGCTAACTCGATCAATTCCCTTTCATAGGCTGGGAGTGTAAAGTGTGTTTTTGCAATGTGGCAGCTTAAAAAGCAATTGGGTGGCCTTGTTACAGATTCTGGTTGTGGTGATTCAGTCATTGCCGGCACTTTTGAGGGATCCACCGACACACCTGTACCACGGACAATGTGACCCAAGTATGCCACTTGAGTCTCCCCAAAAGCACACTTGGTTTTCTTCACAGGAAGCTAGTGGGTACGTAATAAGTCTAACACAGTGCGCAAATGTTGCAAATGTTCAATCCAATTTGTACCGTAGATCAATATATCATCAAAGAATACTGCAAGTGTTGTTAGAAAATCTCATCCATTAGAGCTTGAAATGTTGAGGGGACATTAATTAGGTCAAATGGCATGACCAAAAACTCAAAATAGCCATGATGAGTTCTAAATGCCATTTTCTCCAAATCTGTAGGATCCATTCTGGTGATAACCTGATTTTAAATCCAACTTAGAAAAATATTGAGCCCCGTGCAACTCATCTAATAGCTCATCAAGTACATGGATGATGGGGAACTTATCTTTTACTGTTTTGGCGTTTAGCTCCCGATAGTCAATGCAAAAGCGCTAAGAGCCATCATGCTTCTTTACAAGCAACGCAGGAGAGGAGAAGGTGATTGGCTTAGCTTAATGATACCTTGGTGTAATATTTCCTTGCACTGTCTCTCAATCCCATCCTTCTATAGGTGGGGATATTTTTATGGCCTTACCACAATGGGTCCTGAGCTTGGGACCAATGTTATTTTATGGTCACAACCCCGTGTAGGAGGTAATCCTGAAGGTTCTCCAAAAAGATCTGCAAATTCTGCTGGTACCCTTTCTAATTCCACCAAGTGTCTTGGAGTTCCTTGGATGTGGTGCACTTTTACTCTTTTCTCTAACTTGTGTCCTGCCACTTAACTCGATTTCCTTCCTACAAGGTCAAAACTCATGGCTAGAGACGCAAAATCCCACACAATTGGCCATAGGGTCCACAACCATTTAACCCCCAAGACCACATCAAAGCCTTCTAGAGGAATAACATAAAGATCAGTAGCAAAAGAGTCTTTATTATTAACCTTTAATAATTCCTCACATACTCCAAAGTTGGCACCTTGTCACCATTCTGCATTGATACTTGGAGATTGGGCTTCTGAATTATAGGGATGTTGAGTTCCTTGGCAAGTGTAGCACTAATAATGTTGTGGGTGCTTCCTGAATCCACCAATACCCACATTGGCCTCCCTTCAATAACACCTTCAGCTGCATCGTCTGAGAATTCCTGATTCTTGTGATTGCGTTTAGTGATATTTTTGGATCCCCAACCTTTCCTATTTCTTCCTCTTCCACTTCACTTGAATCATCCACCTCTAGCCAAAAAATCTTTTGCACTTGTGCTGCCTTGAAAAAGGCTCATCACAATTGAAGCAAAGCCCCTTTGCTCTTCATTCTGTCATCTCCGCCAAGAAAGGGGTGGGCGTGCTCCTAGCACTTGAAACCGCTACCTAACTTTCCCTAAACCCCCTTTTCTCGGCTGCCATTTGCTATAGGACCCCTACTGTCAATCTCCAAGTGGGTTGCCTAATGGCTGCTATTTGGTTGCTTTCTAGTTTCCTATTAAAGGCACAGGCCATGTTCATAGCAACCCCTAGAGTATTTGGCTGCTGCATCTCCACATCTAGTCGAATTCCTTCCTGCAACGTAGCAGTAAATAGGTTAATTGTTGTTTTGTTTGAAGTCTCGTGGTTCACGCCAAGAGGGAATAAAATTCATTCTGATAATCCTCCATGGTTCCCGTTTGCTTTAAATTGGCCAGCTTTCTTAGTGGACTGAGGCTCATTGATGGTCCAAACCTCATATGGCAATGTCCCTTGAAAGCCTCCCAAGTCGTATCTGACTCTTCTTGCTCCACTAGGAAATACCACAATTGGGCTTGCCCTATAAGCTGGAAGGTTGCCAACCCTACCTTCTCCTCCTCCACCGTGCTTTGGTTCCCAAAAAATTGTTCATACCTATGAATCCATATCAAGGGATCATTAGTACCATCTATGTGGGAAATTCCAACTCAGAATACTTGGGAACTATATTGGAGCCAGCTAGTCCATCTCCCTTTTCTTCCCTCCGTTGGCTCACAGTGCAACTGCTGCTCCCTACATCACTGCTCAAGTTGTGGCGTGGTTCTTTGTCATGTCCCCTCATCATGGTCAAAAGTTCTTCAAATTGTGCTGCCATGGCTCGTTGCTGCTGCTGGATCGGATTCTAGCTTGTTTGCTGGCGATTCTCCACATCTGCCAGCAGCTGCTTCATGAACTTCATGAAAACATCAATCTTGGCATTCAAAGCTCCTGAGTCTCCCATGACACCTTGCTTTGATACCAAACTAATATGGGTTCGGACTATGGATTTAGTCATGGGATGACTCACTGGATAGTCTTGCTCCTTGTCCTTGTTTAAATTCCTCCCCTTTGTATGAGACCCTATTGGGCTTGATAGATTGTCAAGAAAGTGTTTGATAATTTTTTGCATGCCTTATTGCTTAATAGGGTGGCCTTTATATAGGCATAAATACATAGGATTTTAAGGAATAAAATAGGAAAAGAATCAGCTTATTTAAAATTCAAACTGATATTTAAATTCAAAATTTGAAACTAAGCCTAACTGACTGAACTATGTGGCTGATTTTCTGCTAACTAAAATTTTGTGGCTGATTTTCTGATAACTGAAATTATGTTGCTGATTTTCGTTGACCTTGACCACTCCTCTTTCTTGCATATTGTTTGCCTACAAAGGCATCTTGCACATCATAACCTAATTTGCTTTTGGATCAATGATTGTAATTTATTGTGAAGCTAGCCAACGGAAGTTGCATTATCACACTTGAGGATCTTTCTAGTAACTCTTTGGTATTTTTGGGTTTTTGTGAGGAAGCATGCATTGTTTGTTACGGTCTAATTGCTCCACATTGGTAATAAGAGGGCCTGATGTGGGGTTTATAAGCTTATGGGCTTTCCCACCTTTAAGCTAGCTTTTAAGGTTGGGTTCTCCCATAAGACCTGTAACAATTGGTATTAGAGCCAACACCGCTCTTTAGAGTCCTCGTGCCATGGCTGGTGATGCTGGTATTGTAATGTTCGCCCGAGGCTAGAAAAGGTTTAGTGCACAGCCAGCACGTGGATGTGTGGGTGGTGACACCGATATGGCAGTGTTCGCCGGGGCTTAAAAAGGTCTAGCGTACAGTTAGCTGGCGAGTGCTTGGGCTGTGAAACGTGGTGCAATGTTACGGTCTAATTATTTCACATCGGTAATAAGAGTGTCTGATGTGGGGTCTATAGGCTTATGGACTCTCCTACCCTTTAAGCTAGCTTTTGGGGTTGACTGTTCCATAAAACCTGTAACATTGTTCTTGGGTTTACTTGGAGAGGCTGAAGTAGTATGGAGACTCTGTTTGATTAGCTAATCAACAACTATCTTGTGGGTATTAGGAGAATGGTGGAGCATGCAGCACTAGGAGGATTTACTTGCTTCTTTGGTTCCTGATGTTGTTAAAGTTGGGCATTTTGACCTATAAATTACTTAGATACTGAATTTATTTTGTGCATATGTTTGATATCATCATATTTTTAGGGATGACGGATTTTAATATTCCTAGATTTTCTTTTGCATTACTCAGCCATTTGTTTTTAGATTTTGAAAGTTTTATCTGAAGACCACAGCATTTACCGTTGATGAATGTGGGTGGTTTCTTATTCATTTAATACTGGTTATTTCTAAATGCAACTGTGTTATACAGTTGGTAAAATATTGAGATCTAGAGAAGGGTACTTTATGTGAGCTTCAAGCTGCATTTGTCATGTCTACAATCATGCCCTCTACTTTACTAAATAATGAGTCAAATCGGCATTATTTTTTAAACTATAATTTTCTTAAATCAGTAGTTTCATACTCGTGGTTGATTATTTTGCAGGGATTTGGGCAGGAATGCATACTGTTAGATACTTCGACGGGAAAACATATGAGTGGGTTGGTATAAGTCGCCAGCCAAGTATCATAGGCAAGGTACGTTATGCTATTATGTGGTATTGTTGACTCTGTTTTCCTACGAGTAAAAACAGAGTTTAGATGGATTGATATACATCTTATTACTGGTACTTTTAGTAATCCAAAATATGTGTTGGCTATCCCTTGACCTGTAGCATTATTGTAGAATAATAATACCCAAGAGTTCTTTCCTGGATTATATCCAGACATGCCTTCTCATTATTTGCTGATTAGTTAATGAATGCATTATAAGTGTTCCTCCCTATTTGTTTTGATTTATGTTTGCTATCAAGCTGCATTGGAGCATTATAGTGACTGTAAGCCGGTATATTGAAGTTAGTTTTAGATTTTGGACTATTGTTTGGTCCCAGTTATTGCTATTTCACATATGTTACGGACTATTGTTTGGTCCCAGTTATTGCTATTTCACATATGTTACTGTCTTTTTTCGCTAATATTCTTAATTTTGATTCCAATAGTTGCAATCTATTGACTTGGAGATTACTTCTCAGGTGAAACGAACGCTTGGACAGTTTACACCAGCTCATTGGGATAAAGATGAGTGGCACCCCATGCTTGGTCCCTGGCGATTCATCCAAGTTCTGAGTCTTTGCATCGTCTTCCTGACAGTAGAACTGAACACTTTCTTTCTCAAGTTTTGTCTTTGGGTTCCTCCTAGAAATCCTGTGGTAGTTTATAGGTTGATCTTGTGGTGGTTGATTGCCATACCCACAATTCGCGAGTACAATTCATACCTCCAAGACAGGTACTCTATTGGTCCCTCCAAATATGAATTACAGTTGATTTCATATTGCAGTACTTCCTGTAATATATGCTTGTTCTTGCTAAAATACCGTCAAATTGTTTTCAGGAAACCGGTGAAAAAAGTAGGGGCTTTTTGCTGGCTTTCCCTGGCAATTTGTATTGTTGAACTTCTCATCTGTATCAAGTTTGGACATGGTATGCTGTATATTTTCTAGGATGTTTATGTTAAATCCATTTTTTACATAAGAGTTTTGAATCTAACAAAATCGGACAATGACCTGTTTGTATGGGTATTTGGCCAGGTCTCTATCCTAATCCAATGCCTGTATGGTTGGTCATCATCTGGACGTCTGTTGGAGTTGCTACACTTATGTTTCTGATTGTTTGGTCATGGCAAATACATCGAAGTTTAGAAAGAAAAAGACAGTGATTTTGTTGCTAGCCTTGGTGCACCATTCTTTGATTCCTTAATCTTATAGGGGTATCGGTCAGTGCTGTAAATACCCAATCAGCAATAGAATTGTAAATGCTTCTTTTAGTGGATCATGAGTTAGAAAAATTTTCTTCATCATTCCGACCTCACTAATTGTTGAAAATTTCCCTATAACAAACTACTATTACAAGGTGGTTTTTTTACCAATAGCAGCACTGAGTTTACAATTTGTTTGTCTTTGATTAAAAGTACATCCCTGTTTCTCTTTTCTTCTTTACTGACTAGAAACTCCCTTTGCACCTATTAGAATTTGTTTCTGTCCTCTCATAGACGACTGATTGTTTTTATGTACAAGGTAGATTTTTAAATCATCTACCCATCCCTATTCCTTAATATGTGCCTCAGGCTTTTGGATTTTCAATTATTTACAAGCATGAGCATATTAACATTTCAATCAGCGGAGGGGGGTTAACACTCTCGTTACTTAAGGCCTATTTGAGGGTTAGTAATAGAATAGAATAGTACGTAACACATTTTTATTATTTAATTAAGAATTTTATAATAAAATGGGATGGAAGCGGAAGATTTTATGTTACGTTTTATTTTATTTTAAACAGTGAAATAAAAATTTTCTAATTTGAGGAGTTTAAGATGGAACGTAAATGAATAAATATATAATATTTAATATATATTTAATAATTTTTTAATATTAAGTATCTATTCTAACTCTCTCTTTTTTTCATATTTATTACAGTCCGCAAAAATTTTATGTAATTAATAATATTTATATTATTTCATTTTATCTTAATAATAATATTTTTATATTACTAATAATAAATTGTGTATATTTAATAATAACTGTATGTTCATAATATGGCATTTGGAACAAAGGACCTCTGCTCTTCCTGTTGGCCGTGGAGCATTTACTTTGGCAACCATATCTACTCTCCTAACTGGGGCCTTTACTGTCCCAAAACTTGCTTTAGTTGGTCGCTTGCCTGCCCAGCAAAATGCAACTGTAAGTTCATAATATCCAAGCAACATGTTTATGAATTTTTACTATTCAAATAGGTTTTAATTTTTTTCAACTATATGCCATGATCTTATAAATTTTGCAGTATGTCAGATATGTCTATCCTATTTTTTCTTATTAATTTTGTCTTTTAAACTTGCATCTTTTAAATAAAGTTTGGTAGCTTTTCTGTAAGTACTATAATTTTTTTACTTATTTATTATTACTTTATCCTACTTATTTATTTATTTATTAGGTATCTAAGTATTTTATCACATTTTATTTATTTATTTATTTTCTAAAATCTTCCTGTCACATTTGCAAAACTTTTAACGTTTTTAATCTTTTAACCCTATCTATTTATGTATTTATTGAAATTTTAGTTATATAGATTTTTTCCGTGCTAATTTGACCTTTTCTCTGTAACCTACATCATTCATATATCGTCTCATTTGTATGTGAGTCCACCGAAAACAGCCTCTCTATTGCGTAGGGGTAAGGTTGTGTACTATCGGACCTTCCCAAATTCCTCTTCATTGCGGGATTTCACACTGGGTGATGATGATGATGATAATGATGATAATAATAAAATAAAAAATTTTAATAAAATTTTTATTAATAAAAATAGAAAATATATAAAAATTATTCTTTAATTGTTTGTATATATTTTTATATAAATAAAAATAAAAATAAATAATTTTAAATATAAATAACATATAATAGAATAAATTTTATTAAATAATTAATAATAATATTTTTATATAATTAATAATAAATTGTATATATTAATAATAAAAAAATAAAACTTTTATTAAAATTTTTATTATTTTAAAATATAAAAAATAAAAAATTATTTGTTACGGTTGTGATTTCAATAACCGTGACTTTTTAATTAGACATAATTTTTGTTTTAAAATCATAACTTTAAACTTCTTGCAACAATCATTTAATATCAGAGATATAATATTAATAGTCATTTATTATACATTATATTTTATTCCATTCATTTTCCAAACAACTTTTCATTACATTATATTATGAGCCCTTCTATTCCTTCCAAATAATTTTTGACTATATTATATTTAATATCATTATAAAACGTTTCTTTCTGTTTCGTTTCGTTTCGTTTCGTTCTATTTCATTCTATTAATTAACATCCAGCTAAACAAGCCTAACGTTAACGCGAAATTTCTGTTTCGTCTCCATGTTGATAGTGACCAAGGCCTAACTTACTTTAAAATCCCTTATATTTTATTGTTTTCATCAGAATTCACAATTATATTAAAACAATAATTTTGCACAAACAAGCAGATACTTGGCTGCTTTGAATGAATCTATCTTGATAAAACCAAGAAACAGATTCCACAATCACCAACATGACCATATAAACAAACAATTATTTCGATTAAAACTAGCCATGATTTTGTTTTTTTTCCCCCCCTTTTTTTTCTTCTAGGCAGTGACACCTTGTCAGTATAGTAACTCATTGAATTTCAATGGGACTATTATGAGGATCTTCATTTCATTGTCCACAGATTCAAGACTGGAATGTCGAATAATCTTCAGATACGTATATAGTTTTATGGCAGAGCTTGTCCTGTTGCAACGTGAATTTTATGACAATGAAATTCATAGCAGCTTTGCTTTTCATTTACTTGGAACGAAATGACATAGCAGACTGTTTTCTCTTCCAGTCAGTCTTTCCTCTAACAATTTCTTCATTTTTGTCTTCTCCTCTGGTTTGAAGTAAATGTGTGTATTTGAGTGGTAGAGATCCCAGAAATTCATTTACCTGTATGGTCTTATCTGCCGAGGAAAATCTGTTGAGTAGACTCATTTCGTTCCCTCCACTTAAACCCCTTCCAAGGATTCCATTTTCATCAGGTTCACAGAGTGATTGAACTATATCTGAACTATCACATTCCTTTCTGTATTCTAATACAATGCTCGACAATTGATGATCTTCCAAACACTGGTCTGGGATTGTCTGAATAAGAGATAACGGACACAGAACTGTGAGATGTTTCATGTTTTTAATGGACTGGATGAATTGTAGGGCTTTTTGTTATTACCTCCAACATCCATCTTATGTACTTGACATTGTTGACATGGTGGTTCATGTCCAAATCGCTCCTTTTGGGCTGAACGTCAAAAGGTGGAATTAGCAATTCTTTGTCAACTAACTAGTACATATAATCGACTAGCAATTCGGTTGTGATACCTTGAGGTTAGTGTTCATATATTTTGCCTTGTCGCCAACTTTATTGATCTTCTCGGGAACTTCTTTGATTGCTTGTTTCTGTATGAACCAAGGTGAGATCTCAGCCCTGACCTCTTCTGGCATTTTTGAGAGACGCCTTGTGGTCTGATTCATCATCACCCAAGTGCTGTTTGATGTTTGTGGCGGCAGTACCATTATTAAACTTCTGCTGAGGATTTCTTTATGTAAATAGTATAGAAGATATGGGACCGTTAAAGAATAGAACCAACCTGGTTGCACGTGCAAAGACATGGCCAGTTGCTTGGCTTCGGACCAACCAATCTCGCCTCATCCCATTTTTGCCAGAGGCTCCAACCCATGTATCCATTTCTACTATCTCACCCCTGCAAGACAGCTTCCTTAAATAAATTGTTGGGTCCACTTCGGTTTTAGGTTTTTACTGATTACTTTCCTTAGACATCGCAACTGACTGTCACCAATTTTTCTATTTTCATATGACAATATTAAAAGCATTTGAACTCCAATAAGCCCCTGAAGCTGTTTCCAGGATAGATGATGATACGGTGCACAACACAATGCAAGTACAAAATAACATATTTTAAAAAAAAGTTACTGAATTTAGTACTCCTGGTGGGTTCTTAGGTAGCTCTCCAGGTTTGAATCAAATATCTTTCTAGTCCCAGGTGGTAATTTAAAGATGAAAAAACAGGTAAGCAAACAATGAAAGAAGCATCCGTCTTCATCTTTGATAACTGCTGTAATCATTGAATTAGATTGCGCGGAAATGACTATTGGGAGCAGGACTTACCAGATTGGATAATGATCAACTTGAACATGCATTCTTGAGACAACCCAGATGAGATTGTTCCTAACCATTCCATGCGTGGCTCCAAATCCATTGCCCAGAAGTCCCGACATCCACACATGGTTCAGTGCTGTTTCCTACATTACTTGGGAATATTTATAAGAACACAAACTATATTATTTCACGACACCGCGTGTATTGAATTTAGATAACAAAATCAAGCTGAGAATTTGTCACCTGAAGAAGATTCAGGATGGTTTCAAGTGTGGCAGTTTTATCAACTCCAACTTCATAAGACCTTATAACAACGGTCTGTCTGTAGCCAACCCCACCTTCTATCATGAGACCTTGACGATAAGGATCAACAAACTGCTTCTTTGTTGGAATGTTTTGACGTATATGCTCTATTGGGATGCTTCCATTTTCAGCTAAAATTGCCTCTGAAGAGGTCCGTAAGCTTGCAGTTTGGCCTAGGGCATCAACCTTAACGAACCTAATAGAGGTGGTGTTAAGTTTACGGTTGTTCTTGGTGGGATCATGGTTAAAACCAATGCTGAACTGACATCTGATAGGTAAGGTGATAGTATGAGAGAAAGCAGCCATTTTCGTTTCAATGTTGTGCTGCTTTTTGATCTTTGTGAATAGGTGGAAAGTTTGAAACAGAGAAATAGGTGGTTAAACACATTTATAGAGATAAAACGGCGGATCTGTCCAAGGGAGAGAGTCTTTAAAAGTTATAAAAAGGACAAAATTAGGGAGCTTTATTATGGAAAAATACTGAGTAATCAAAGGAAGACTAAATCAGGTGTTTTTTGGGGAAACAAATTTTAAATCAATAATTCTTGGTGTTGACAAGAGGGCTTGTCGAAGCAGACAAGAAGGCTTCTTCCTATTCCCCAACTTTTCCTGTCGGAATCGTAACATTTTTGTTCTAAGGTTTGATTTGTAGTTGCTACATAGTCACATAGTCCCCAAGGAAGGAAGTCGCCTCTTTTTCTGTGTAGGCGAGCACCAAACATTACTAGAGACCTGAAGCGAGCTTGCCGGTTGAACAAAAAGTAGAAGAAAATTGAGCTTCTTATCTTCAATTCCATTTAGCTCCAGTTTTGTTGTAAAGTAAACTAAAAGAAGGTTTTTGAGTAGTTTCTAAAATTAACCGAGTTATATTCATCCATTTAAGATGGCTTGTTAGAAAAATACATATCAGTTTTTGAACACGAATTTTCGGCGTGCTCTAAAGATTGATTTGAAGTAAGCAAATCAGATGTGCCATAAAAGTTATATTCAACAAAAGCAAATTTAAGAGCTTTAATTAATAACATTCAACAAAACTTTGATCTTGTCTTCGCTTGTATAATGTCCAGGGAAACAAAAAGGTCAAAAACTTCAATTACTAACTCGCCAAAAGGTTTGACAATTAATTTTGACTGATACCCTAAAATATAAAGAGGGTGGTTTCTACTTAATAGTATAAAACAGCTGTTTTGAATTTGGTTTTTGCTTCCACTTCCGTTTTGCTTTTAACGCCGTCTTTGGTTAGCAAACTTCCCATTTTCGTTTTTGCTTGAAAGGGCAAAAAGATACTGATCTTATGCTGATTGATTTATACAATTTGTAAAGGATTCTAACCTCCCTCATCCCTTGGAGTTGGAGGAACCAGTTTTGAGTACAAACAGAGCTGCTTGGCTTTGATTCTTTTTGGTAGCAAGTGATTGGTAACTTTTTTATATGAAAAGAATAAAAGACACATCACATGCCCCTCTTTTTCAAAAAGTCCAAAATTCAGTGTCATTGTGCAGACACCTCTCTCTATGGGCTATGGCGGCATTAACAAGAAGCTGCTTAGGATTTGAAGAACACATCAAGGCTGGCTGGAAGAACACGGGGTGCTGTCAGACTAAATCCATCTTATTTATCTATTAATTACTGCAACTTGCAAAAAACAAGTGGACAAAAAGGAAAAGTGAAGAACAGGAGGAACATATGAACTTGGCTTCCAGAGAATTAAAGAGAACAGTCATGAGCCTTGTTGGAAAGTTAACAACGTAGGCATGAAATCTGAATCAAGTGCAAGGACCCAAAAAAAGATATGAAAACCAACATTTTCTTTTAAGTAACCATGTACAACAATTGGATAAATCAATACACAGTCTTCCGAAAGCCAAAGAAATTCAGACAAAAAAGTAGAATTTTGGCTGGTAATAATTGTTCTAGTTTCCAAAATCAACAGGATA
This sequence comes from Erythroxylum echinodendron, assembly GCA_027575705.1. Taxonomy (NCBI): domain Eukaryota; kingdom Viridiplantae; phylum Streptophyta; class Magnoliopsida; order Malpighiales; family Erythroxylaceae; genus Erythroxylum; species Erythroxylum echinodendron. The sequence goes on along the minus strand of JANZXR010000170.1, from coordinate 10,258,982 downwards.
AATGAACGTTTCATTCTGTGACAGACATGAATTCATAGAAAGAAAGAGGTTGGGAATAGATGCTTTACGTTCATCTAAAAGGGACCTGGTTTACAACTCTTAATGAACCATATCTTATCCTAGGATGACAACATCATCTGCTGTTATACCTCATTTAAAAGGAAACAGAAACTAATTTTAGTCGGTCCCAACACTTTCCAAGTTTAGAATAGAAACCTTGGCATTCTCAGTATGCCAGTTCCCCAGAATGGTTATAATGAAGGAAATGAACTCAACTTCTCTTTTATTTTGATCGGTTCTTAGTAGGGAATTAGGCCCTTGGTGGAGGGGAAGGAGACAGTATTGATCATTATTCAGCTCTACATCTGCTCATTAGAAAGGAAAATTACCAAAGGAATACCTTCAACTGAAAAAGGAACAATCTAAAAGGAAGTATTTCTGTCCACCACAGAGCCACATATTCTTAGCCTAGAAGTATGAACCCTTCAATTAAGGTCTTCATCATTAACAAACTAATTCCAAATTCTATCACTCAAACCCCTCCTAAACCATTTATACCCAAAAAATGAACGGCTGCACAAAACAATGTGTTATGGTATGGTTGAGAGCTCTTGTAAACAAGATATTATTATCAAAATAATATCTATCAATCTTCCTAATTATCATGTTTTTCTATTTCAGTCCTCATCCCTTTGCTAATTTTATACTTCAATCTAGAAAATATATTGTCATTCCATCAATTAAATTATAAGTTCAAAGAAAAACATCAACTCTATACCCCTCATATACTTGTCATCTTTTCTATGTTAATCCTCCCAACATAATGTACTTTCATTTGCACTTACTTTCTTAAAAATATATTGATAAAATCAAGCAATTGAAAAATATTGATGGACTATTTTAAGAGATGGCTAGGAATGGTTTGAAACTTGAGACATTTCAAAGAGCAAGAAAACTAAACAGAAAATCAGTAAGGATAGAAGGACTCTAAAATGATTATCCATATCCATAAGAGTATATACAAAAGAAAGAGTTCCACTCTTATGAAGTTCTGATAGCCAGAGCCTGAGAGGACAACAAATCTTTTATGATAAGAGATAGAATTTAAAGCATATAGGGGGTGACCGATGCCAAATATTCATAATTTTATCATGTACAAAAAAATTAGAACGGACATCTCATACTAAACTGATTACCTGAATAGATACACTAATCGTTACAATAATGATAAGTAACAATCAGTAATCTTTTTCCTCTCAAACTTCTTAAAAAGAAAGAATGAACGAATTTCTTGTATCTGGTCAGAGATTTTTTATTTAAAAAATTCATATAGTTTCAAAATAATCTTATATTTCTCTAGCCAAGATTGTGGCAGAAATAGATCTCTCATATGGAGACGTAATATACTGAGTGGAAGGTCATACCAGTCAAGAACTCCAAATTTTTTCATGATCCATAATGACTTATTAGCAGGTCCATCCTCTATTCTATCTGTTACATGGAATGTATCAGTGAAAGCAAAGAATATATGATAGATTGCATTAACTGAGCAAGAAGATACCTTACTTTCTGAAGGATCACAGGGAACATACATAGAGGCCATTGGAGCAACTTTGGTGTTGGATTACATGAATCTCTTGAAAACTATGTAGGCCCTTCTTGTGCCATCACATGAGAATTCCACGCTGATTAATGTTAGTCAATCTAGGGAAAATCTAGTCACTGCTGTGGATTAAACTTTCAAGGGACTGAACAGCTTTAACTTTACAGTTCTCATCTAGTTGCTTCAATAGCGCACCATGTGTACACGCATCAGGCAGAATGTTTCTTTCTAACATGTGTTTATACAATCTAAAAGCCTCCTTCCAATTCCTCATATTGCAATTTTCATTTATCAGTATAGTATAGCTATACTTATTAGGAAATATTCCTCTTTCTTCCATCTCAAAGAAAAGCCTGTAAGCCTGATCCATTATCCTTGCTTTGCAAAAACCATTAATGAGAACATTATAGGTGACAACATTTGGCATAACATTGTTCTCTTGCATCTCTGAGAAATACATAAATGCAAGTTCTAGCCTCCCTTTCAATGCATGTGCATGTATTAAAACAGTGTAAGTTATTACAGTTGGTGATTGACCCTTGATGAGCATCTCACAAAACAACTCTCTGCCTTTCCTGAGACGACCTTTTTCTAAATGAGCATGTATAATGCTGGTATATGTTATATGGTCAGGAATATGACCATCATTTACCATCTTCTGAACCAACTCAGCTGCTTCTTCCAAACTGTCCATTTTACACAGCCCATGAACAAAAACATTGTAGGTTACTAAATCTGGTGGGTACCCTTTAAAAAACATTTCTTCTTGCAAACTAAATGCCTTGGCAGCGTCACCCAGCTTCAGTTCGCCTACTATTCGAGTTGTGTATGCATATCGATCTGGTGCTATACCCACATGCAACATCTCATCAAAGAAATCCTTAGCCAGTGACATATTTCCAATTTTGCAGCATCCCTTTACCAGAATTGTATAAGTAAACACATCAGGATGGATCCCATGGTTGCTCATATCTACTTTAAGCTTTTGAGCAACCTCCATGTCACCCAATCGACAAACCCCATCAATGAGGGTATTATAGGTAACGACAGTAGGAACGATACTGCGGTACCCTAATTCATCAAACAATAGAAAAGCCTCCCCTAAATTCCCTAACCTACAATACCCATAAATTAGAGTATTATAAGAAATAATGTCTGATTGAACAGTAGTCATCATTTGCTCAAAACGGTGCCTTGCTTCACTCATTCTTCCACATTTACAAAAACCATGCATAATGATGTTATGAGTCGCCACAGTAGGGGATATTCCTCTATTAACCATCTCCTTTTCAATGTTTAAAGCATCAACAAGCAACCCTTGTGTGCAATAACCAAAAATCAGCGGATTGTATGTGTTCACAGAAACTCCCAATCCCACTTCCAACATCTCCCTAATCAATCCCCTAGCTCGCTTTAAATCTCCCCTCTTTGACAACCCTTTAATTAAAACATTGTATGTCACCTCATTCGGAGAACACCTTCTCTTTTGCATTTCCAGAAGAAGGTCCAACGCCTGTTGCACTTCCCCTTCCTTGAAAAAAGAGTCCAACATAGTATTATACGTAATAATAGTAGGCTTAATATCGTATTCACCCATTATTCTATAAACTTCTCTAACCTTATCAAACCAATCTTTATCCCTCAGCATCCTAAGGATTCTATTGCAATTCTTCACATCAGGCAACGACCCATGTGCTACCATCTTATTGAAAACCAATAAGCATTGCTCAATCATCGACTTCTTGGTATAAATCCATAGCAAGAGATCAAGAAGCTTGATGGAAACCCCAGAACTCAGGTACCCATCAATCAAAACATCAAGAATCCCATGCATTCCCAAACTAATAACTCTCTCCATTACCCAGTAAGCTGATCCCATCAAATTTTTCTCAGCCAAAATCTCAAGAATCACGCAAAAAGCCAACACTGATCTCTCATACCCAGGCTGCATCTGAACCCACCTAAAAAACCTTAAAGCTATTCTGGGTTTCTCACGAAGTAAGTTAAGAACTCGAACAAGCAAGTCAGGGTCCTCAATTACAGGACCAAACTCGAAAGACACCCACTTATTATTACAAAAGGCCCATTCCTTGACTTGAACAGTGCTAAAAATAAGGTCTTTATATTGGTTCTCAATACTAGTTGAGTCGGTGGCGTTGGTGCTGATACCAGGAGAAGAAAGACAAGTAGTACTAGAAGAGAAAAGAAAGAAAGATGGAACCTTGAGAGTAAAAAGGCAGGAGCTTCTTCTTGTGGATAATACTTGTGAGGCCTTTACGCAGGGGGTCATTGAATAGAGAGGCTACCAGATGCAGCGGTGTTGCGTGCTGTTGCATTTGGAGCGAGCCAAGAGAGAAGCTCTCAAGAACGAAAGTTGTTGACGAGGATCAGACATGAGGGTTTAGAAGAGGTGACATTGGGGTCGTGGCGGCGACGTTGAAGGGTTTTTGGTGGTCGTGGTGGTGATGGTGGATTCAAGAGCAGATTTTATATGAGAAAATGAAAAAGTTAAAAGTGGAAATGGAGATTGTGCAAAGCAGATTCAGAGAAGAAGCCATGCATTTGCAGCACATAACCTTGAGCCGCCCGAACCCGAATTTTTTCCGTCAATCTTTACTCTATAGCTAAGAAGAAGAGGTTGTTCACTTCCGGCTCCGATTGCACCACGTTTATGTTCTCCAGCCCATTTTGTGGACCCTGTTCCCAAGTAGCTAATACTAAGCCCATACATTCTTTCTCTCAAATGGTCCTCAACTTTTCATCTTGTATTCTCTACTAATTTTGAATATATGATATTTATAACATGTTTACCTAAAGTTCGTAAACCTTTATAATTTTAAAACACAACTTTTAAATTAGTCTCATCGAGTAACTATTAGAGAATAAAACTATAAAACTAATATTATAAATAAAATAAAGTGATAATTAATTTTCAATAAATAACAATAGTAAATATATATATACCTACATTAAATCTGTCTTTTTGAAGAATAATAATTTGCATCCTAAAATTACTCTAAGCATCCTTATAAATCTCTATATGTGAGCTTAAGATATCTTGCATCATCTCATAAGCAATAATACTTATAATAGTTAATAACATTTGCCATTAACTTTAACTTTTTTTTTGTAAAACTTGATAAATAGATACTATAATTCAAAAATACCTCATTTGTAAAGAACAGAGAATAAAGTTACTTTTTTTATTTCTCATTAATAACTACAAGATAAGATGCGTATAAAGAAAACTTATTTTTTCATATTGGTATTAATTGCTTTCTTCACCCTCTCCATAATATCATAAAAAAACATATCATTACTTTCTCATAACTATTAGCTAAATAAAATACTCTCACTAAAGGCTCAAAAGTGTGGATGACAAATTGACATTGAAACTAAAATTCATTATCTTCAAGTGTAATTTTAGAAACTTTTAATCCAACATTAGACCTAGTATATTGAGATGTAGCACACTTATCACTTGTAAATATTTAGATTAACTCCTTCTTTATTAAAATAAAACATTAAAATAATAAAAAATAGTTGTAAATATTGTAATAACAAGACGTCACAAAATTCCTACTATTTGCGAAATTCCTTTTAATTAAATTTAGGACTCATGCACGATTGTAGTTTATAGAGGAACTCGGTCACAATTTTTGTTTTTTATACAGTTTCACCAATAATAGGAAAATATCTAGCATCTCCTATATTTTCTAATATTAGATCAATGCAATATGCAAAAACAAGGAGTCCAATAAAAAAATTATACCTGCTAATGTTATGAATATCGTATCAATACTAATACTGGATTTGGTTCTTGTATAATACTATACTGATACCAGTAAATACCAGGTACTGTTTTGGGTATTTTTTAAATTTATAAAATAATCCCTGAATCTTTTAAAATAAAAAAATAGTCCATTAGTATATTGTGTTGTATACTTTATAATTTTACATCAACATGTCTCCAAAAGTCATAATAATGGAAACTTCAAATAACAATAAATTATTTATTTTTATTAACATTAATTTTCATATATTTCACATATAAACAATAACCATAATTAATATGAAAAATATCATTTAATTATTATACAAATATAAAATTAAGAACAATACAAAATATTTAAAATATAACAATTTCATCATATAATAAATAATAATTACTTTAAAAATATCAAATAAAAAGAATAATAAATATCTCTTACTCTCTAACAATTACAATTTAGAACAAGAGTTCGTGTTGAATAACCAATTAGAAGTAAAACATGAAACAGAAATATTTACAATTATATTACATATATAGAATTTAATATATAATCAAATATAAGTAAAATTAAAAAAGAGGAGAAATAAAAACCTAGAACTTCATTTAATTATATACTGGATACCTACTATAACTACATTAATCTCAATTCTCATTTGGAACAAAATCCTTATCATTGAGAGAAGCCTCATCATCACCATCATTCAAATTCATTGGACCAAATGACATGTTAATGCTTTTCCATCCAAAATTATCTTCTAAGTCACTCTCATCTTTCAAACCCGGTTCCTTAGAAACCAAATTTGCCAAAAGATATTATCAATGTAAATTGGATTTATTGAACTACTTGTCTTATTAAGAGTCCTAGAAAATAATAAAATTAAATTATAAAAATTGTATCTAACTAAATAATGATAAAAATATATATGTTTCGAAGCTTTAAATTTTATAGAATAAAGACCAAATCATTCAATGTTTTGTGCTCCAATCTATTCCTTTTCTTAGAATAAATGAATTCAAATGTGCTCTAATTTCTTTCACAGTTTGTTGCACTCACATATTGACCTAGAATTCGAATTGCAAACTTTTTCAGTTTTGGAACATCACTTCTGAATCAGTCCCATCAAGAAATTGTAAATTATATAAGAGCAAAAGTAGTATTATAAATAAATAAAGTGATGATTAATTTTCAACAAGTTTCAAAAGTGAAAAAATATATAACTAAATTAAGTTTTCCTATTTATCGAATAGTAATTGGCATCCCAAAATTCCCATAAGACTCCTTGTATATCTCCATTTGTGAGCTTAAGAGATCTTGCATCATCTTATGAGCAACAATTATTGTAATAGTTAATAGCATTCTCCTATTAACTTCAGTTTTCTTTGTAAAACATGGTCTGAAATAAACACTAGGATTTAAAAATGACCCAGCTGTAACTAAAGGAGAGTAAAGTTGTCTTTCCCATCTCTCATTGATGACTGCAAGATAAGGTATATACAAAGAAGGCTTATGTTTCATATTAGCCTTGATTATTTCCTTCGCCCTTTCCATAACATTATAAAAATAACCTATTATTGCCTTTTTATTACTATCAGTCAAACGAAGCACTATTACCAAAGGCTCACAAATTCGAGTAATAAATTGGCATTGGAAACAAAATTTAATATCTTCAAGTATAATTCTGGAAACTTTTAATCCAGCATTAGACCTAACATGCTGAGATGCAACCTACTTATCACTTGTAAACATCTGTCTTAACTCTTTCTTCGTCATAATAAAGCACTAAAGTAATTAGAAATTTACTGCAAATCATATAACAATAGGACGAAACAAATTTCTACTATTGGTAAAATCCTTTATCGTTAAATTCAAGACCTATGCACGATTGTATATGAACTTGGTCACTTTTTTTGCTTTCTACCCATTCTTATCAATAATAGGAAAATACCTAGCATCCTCTATATTTTCCAGCATTAAATCAATATAATGTGCAACACAAGGAGTCCAAGAAAAAGAATTATACTTGCTTTGTAATCTTCTTCCAACAGCTTTATATGCAAAATCATTGTCAGTGATGAACTGAACAATATTTTCTAGCCTTGCTTTATTCACAACTTCATCGAATATTTCAAATAAAGCATAAGTATCCTAATAAGGCCATATGCATAATAGACCTAAAAAACATTAAGCCCTTTGTGGTAATAGGCTTATATCTCGTATTTGTCCAACTATCACACATGATTGAATACCCATAAGTAGCCCAATCTATTATTCTTTCTTTCAAATAACTTTTAATTTCGTGAACAGAGCTACTCAAAAGTTTACATCTGTAGTCATCAATAGAAGGATCTTTGCGTCCCAAACCGTAAGAGGCTATAGCATCTACCACAGGTTAATAATAATAAGATTGAAAAGCATTAAATGTTATACTTGAATCATACCATTGTTTAGGCATTGCTTTATCTACATTGTGAACTGCTTCTCTTGATTATATGGTACTACGAATTGAAGGCTGAGCTATAGGAGTTGTACATACAAAAAAATTTGACACTTGCCTTATTCTTTTCTTAAGATCAGGTCTAGATGTAACATTTACTTTTTATTGGTAAGGAATACTACCACCTTCAACATTTCCACTATCATCCTGAACACCAACAAAAGAACTTACACTACCAATTTCATAATTCAATCTCTCACTTCTATCTTTCTTGTGCTGATATTCTTCAAGCAAAGTTTTCATTTGATATTTCATATAATGATTCACTTATTTATAAAGTTCCACATCTCCTTTAACTCCAACTAAATACTTCTTTAATCTGGTGATTCATCTACTTTTCAAATGCTTGTTACAAAACAAGTAAATAGTATGGTTCTTCATACCAGGGACCAATGCAGTATGAGCCCAAGCTATATAATTGTATCTTTCTAAAACGGTTGAATTATCAGGAGTACTTGAAAATAAATGAAGATATATATCAAAATTAACTTAATAACTTCATATCAAAATAAAGAAAACATATTTTCATTATCAACTACTATCACAAATTGTCTATTGTTTAACTCAAAAGTCCAAACTAACACATTACACCACACACATATACATCTTATATAATATAACTCATTTTGTATGATTATAGTATACATAATTCAATTTCATCCAACACAATTCACCAATAAGTCAAAAACCAACAATTCAACTATTCAACATACACAATTATACAATTCATT
>JANZXR010000170.1:10235662-10250281 GCA_027575705.1 Erythroxylum echinodendron | reverse complement strand
TTGTTTGTGTGTGTGTGTGTGTATAACTCATTTTGTATGATTACATCATATATAATTCAATTTCATCCAACACCATTCACCATAAGTCAAAAATAAATAATTCAAGTATTCAACGTGCATAATATCATAATACACATTTACATCTCATATAATATAACTCATTTGTATGATTATATCATTCAACTGTAAACTAAAGACATATACTCATAACTATAACATATTCAACTGTAACCATCACTCACAACTATAAGTTTACGACTTACTTTATGTAATCTCATAATTCAATTATAAACTAATATAATTTGTTTACTTATACAATTCAATTTGCGATGCTTATAATTATTTTATTTCTTAACTAATTTTAATCAACATTGTTACTAAAATCCTAATTCCCAACTTTAATTTAACAACCTTTTGTTCATCAATTTTAATCAACATTCTTAGTTTCTCACTTAAGTTAACTCCACAATGAAGAGTTAACATATACTATATAATTCAATTTCGTTCAACACAATTTACCAATAAACAATATAAAAATGCAAACATTTAGTTTTCTTAACTTAATTAAATATATTAAATGATTTAATTATATATTAGATCTTATAATTAAATGATTAATCATATGTTAAAATTTTTTATGTATAAGAAATAATTAGTAAATTATATGTTTCATATTAATTAATTAACAAATTAACAACTCAATGCATTAATTTTAAAATTGACAATGCTTAAATTATATTGAAATTGAACAACTCATACAAATAATTCCAACTTAAAAATCCAAAATTTCCAATGCATTAATTTTCTTCATAAATTTACAATGCCTAAATTACATTGAAATTGAACAACTTACACAAACAATTCCAAATTTCAAACTTAAATTTCTCAAGTCACACAAATAATTCAAAATATTCCAACTTTCAAATTATTCAAAAAATACTTATGACACAACCAAAACACAATGCAAATGCAATTCAGAGCAAAAAAAGTAATTCAAAACAAACCTAAAAAAATCAAAAATTGCAATTTGGTTAGGTCGGGTTTAGATTTGAAAATGAAAATGAAAATGGATATTCCTGTGTTTTCAATCGAGCAACGATGGTGGAGGTGGACTAGTGCAGCATCTTAGCATTGGACGAGGTGGAGAGTAGTAGGCGATGGGTAGACATGGAGAGCAACAGTGTCTAGTATGGTGTTGGGCGAAGTTAGAGAGTAGCAACCAACAGGCATGATGGGCAGAGCAGTAGGCGTGGTGGGCAGAGGTGGAGAACGTTGAAATTGAAAATGGTTGAGAGGAGAGAGAGAAAGATGAAAAATTGAAAATGAGTGAGTGAGAGAGTCTGTTGCATAGGTGCTGGGTAAGGTATGTTTTGTTTAATTTTTATCTTTGAATTTTAATCCTTGAATGATACAAGCAAGTATTTGACTGACATTTTAAATTTTGACCGGTACTGGCCAGTACCAAACGAAACTTCCATCACTAGCCGGTACCGATGATCGGTATCAAAGAAGCTATTTTTGTTCCATTTTTCAGTCAATACATTGCCTTCTAGTTAGTACCGGCCAGTATGATACGAAACTCTAAACTTTGATACTTGCTTTACAATCTTCTTTCAGTTGCTTTATAAACAGAATCATTGTCAGCAATGAACTGAACAATATTTTTTAGCCTAATTTTGTTCGCAACTTCATCAATTTCTTTTTAAGTAGAGTATCAAAATTCCTGATAATGTCAGATGCATCAATAAACTTAAAAAACATTGTCCTCTTTATAGAATAAACTAAAAAAATTAATAATGAGTTCTTGTCTTCTATTTGTCCAACCATTATATATGATTGAACACCCCCTAAAAGTAGCCCAAGTCATTCTTCTTTCATACAAATTACTTTTTATTTCGTAAATAGAACTACTTCGAAGTTTACCTTTGTAGTCGTCAATTAAAGGAGCTTTGTATCTTAGTCTATAAGAGGCAATAATATCTACTATAACTAATAATAATAAGACTGTGTAACATTAAATGCTATACTTGAATCATACCATCATCTAGCTATTGCCATATTCACATTATAAGATGCTTTTTCTATATTGTAAGGCACTACAAATTGAAGACTAAGCTCCAAGAGTTGTTCATGGTACAAAAAAATTAGACATCTGTCTTCTTCTTTTCCTAACATTAAGTATAACATTTCCTTCTTGTTAGATAGGAATATACCACGTTGAACATCCTCACTATCATCTTGACAACCAACAAAAAATCTTCCACTACTAGTTTCTTAATTCAATATTTGCCTTCTATTTTTCTCATGCCGATAATCTTCAAGCAAAGTTGTCACTTGTCATTTCATATCATAATTCACTTTTTTTAAAAGGCTTCATATCACTTTTGACTCTAACTAAATGCTTCTTTAATCTGGTAATTTCTCCACCTTTGACATGCTTGTTATAATACAAACTAATGATATAGTTTTCATTTTGGGAACCAATGCAGTATGAGCCCAAGTTGAATCATTGAATCTTCCTAAAATGGTTGAATTATTAGAAGTATTGGAACTTTTTTTAACTTAATAACTTTATACCAAAATAAAGTTATTAAAAAAAACATAAAGAAACATATCAATAATAGTTTCGCAATAACTTATGTTTCTTTCTACATCCAAACATCAAATATATATACATTGATTGTTACACTTTCGCAAATATAACTCATTTTGTTTTATTACATAATTTAAACACAAGATCATAACTATAAACTATTTTGTGTAATTATATAATTCAAAAATAAACTCCCAACTATAAATTATTTTGTATGATTGTATAATTCAATCATAAACTCACAAGTCACAATTATAACCTATTCTATATAATTATATGATTTAAAAGTAAAATTTTAACTATAACTTATTTGTATGATTATTGATTAGTTAATTAAGTAATCCAATCATAGGCATAAATTCACAACTATAATTTAATTTGTTGAATAACTAATCATATAATTCAACCTTAAACTAAGTAATCCATTTTGATGATTGCAGAATTCAATTTATAATATATAACCCAATTTATGATAAATATTAACATTTCATTCAATTTTTAATATATCTTAATCTCAAATTTCGGACAAGAACAACCTCAAATTTACAATCTAACTTCAAATTTCAGACAACAAATGAATAACTTCAAATTTAAATTCATAATCCAATTTAAAATTCAATTTCCCAATCATCATAGAAAATCAGAAACATAACCAATGCTAATTTTCAAGTGAACACTATGATAATTTTTATGAATGACACAAATTCAAACTTTCATTTCACTATTCCACAATCACAGATTCACAATTTATAATTCACAAACCATACATGTTAGATGATACACCACATCCACAAGTCTACAAGCCTACAACACAAGCAATCATACACACACACGAAAGGTTCCATCCGCACACACACTGACAAAGTGGTACCTTGGCTTAATTTCACAAGACTCACAACACAACACAAAAGAGTGACGACTAGCAGTGACTCGCAGCGATGATGTAACTGGTGAATGGCAATGATTGATGCGACTGGTGAATGGCTAGTGTGATTGGCAAGTAGCGATGATGGTGCGACTAGAGGAAGGATAGTCGACTGGAGAGATGAGCTCAGTCATAGGGGAGAGGACTGTGGAGGAGAAGAGAAGGTGAGCAGCTACAACAGGGTAGTTAAGGTTTTGTTTTATTTGATTTTATTTTTGCATTTCAATCCTCTAATTTTTTTTTTTAAATTTACAATACTTATCGATATTTAATCAATATTTCAAATATCAAGTACAAAATGCTAAAATTTCATATAATTTTTTGGCCGAAAATTCAAAACCTTGATCTAAAGGTTACAAAAGAAACTATTTAATCAATATTTCAAATATCATCTGGTACAAAATGCTAAAATTTCATATAATTTTTCGGCCAAAAATTCAAAACCTTGATGTAAAGGTTACAAAAGAAACTAATTAAGAAAATTTTTTTCAATCTGAGTAGGTAAATTGCAGTTGATAAAATTATCAATTTGTTGTTATACATACAATTGTAATGAAGATAAATGACTATAGTATTTATCATCGTAAAATTTAAATTGACCATTCTGAAAAGTTGAACATATATTACATATTTACATTACATTCTAATACATGATAAAAGGTTATTTGCTATTTGAGAAATCAAACATTTCCATAAAAGAGCTCTTAACAAACAAGATAAAGAAATTTGGAAAAAATCACTATTAATCCTTAAAAAAATCGAAATAGTAACAAGATATAAGTCGTCACTCACAAGTAAGTGTATTAACATTATGCATGTAAAAAGAACAGTAAGGGCAACAGGTACGCATGCAGCCGAACTAATTGACATATGATGGAATGCAGAATTTTCTTGAGTTAGGGATAAACACGATCAGGAGTTTTATATGTAAATGGTTTACAAAATATTGGTAACATGTCTTGGCATCTCCGGAGAAAATAGGTTCAGCCATTCTAAAAGTATACAGCTGAGACAAGCGCTTACATTACATGCTCCTGCAAAGCCATAAGGTCGATGTAATCCAGCTCTTCCAACTTCATCGATCCAATAACTTCTGAAGAATAGCCTGTTAACACAAGTTTATTGATGCGGAACTTTTTTACTACACTCGTCAAGTAGAAATCACCAACTGAAGTGAAGAAAACGTACCCCCAGAAAGGATACTACTAACTAGTCATGTTTTCTGTCTGACGAAATATTAAGAGCCATAGTGGACTTCTGACTATGACAGGAAGGTGATTTCTTACAAAATTAATTCAAACAATTCCCATATGAAGGGTAACTGTTTCATTTAACTTAATAGCTGCTTTTCCTTCACCATATTCCGCTTTTCCTTTACCTTATTCAACATTGTCAGGCTGAGATCATATTAGAGTTGTGCCTTAAGAAGTCGTGAATTCAGTATTAACTTACAGGACATGAACGATATGATTTCAGTCCCTCCTGTAGCTCACCAAATGAGATCAAAAGCTTCACTTGACGAAATTCAACTGATTGACCATGACCTCTGCTGTCAGTGAAACAAATTAATTCACGCTGTAGAAGTCGTTCAAATGCCTGCACAAGTTGGGGTAGTTAATCTTCATCCGGAGATAAAACAGGTGGAATGCCCATTTGAATCCATTACCATTCTAAACCTATAGTCTAGATTTAGCGAGGTGAATTGAAGAGCTTACACACCCTTAGGCATACATTTTGTGCATAGTAATCAGATGTATGGAATGAATCATGTATGCTTTTGTACTCTGCAACAATGGAGACTATGTTAGTAATCAGGAAAAGTAAGCTTAGTGATGGAAAAAGAAATAAAAGAAGCATCTGAAGGTGACAACCTTTCATAACAGAAGCAAAGTTATATGAGTTCTGCTCTTTAACTTCCAATCTCTTCATACACACAAGGATGTACAGTTCTAATATGGAGCAATCTGCTTGACCATGTTCAAGGTGACATCAGTTTTATTCCATGATAAATAAACACACACACACACAACAATTTTGGAATCGATAATCAAACCTAATAAAGAGCTAATATGCATGCCTTCTTTTCAAACAGTCAAGTTGCATGAACAGAATCATTTATGAAGATGTCAAGTTTTCTAAAGCAAGTATGCATTAAAATGTCCAACTATGAAAATAGTTATTGACTCCGTGATCTTAAATGCAAATAAATAAATAAATAACTCAAAAATTGTTCTATTATTGTCTTGAATCTGCAATAAATTCTACGGATGAAAAATGAGAACTTATTTGACATGGATAGTTAGGTATTATAAAATAGAAAGAGGCTTGAATTTCTTTATGTTTTCACTGTACAGTAGTAGGGCTATATATACATATTTATAAGATTAATTTAGGGAATGTAATCCCTATGATCAAGGGATTATAGTGCCTGTAACGAAGACTAGAATCAATGACATTAATGCTCAATATGTAACAGCTACAATGTAACAAATAAAAGGGATCTAACTAATGGTGTTTCCAAGGAAATAGTAGGCAAAATCTCTTAGAAGAAATGTTGTTAAAATGCAAATCTGTGCAAGTCTTTTATACTGATAGAACTTGCACTTATTGTGCCTGTAAACCACCACCCTAGAGAATGAAGATCACACGAGTAACCATACAACAAAATGATTCACGCCATATTCATCATACCTCTTATGGCTTCCTGCTTTGGCTGCCTTTGGATGCTTAAGAGTGCATTTTTAAAGTTCTCTATTGACAGGAATCCTGACTTTGGTTCCATGTAAGAGACAGCGACAAATCTAGCATCCAATTGCATATTCAGACTAGTATTACACAAGATTTGATGCATCGAGACATAGGCAATGAACTTACAAAAATCGTAGTAAGTTGTTGATGGTAGATTGGACATTCAGACAAGAAGCAATGATCTCCTTGAATCTCTCATCAGCAAAAACTTTCTAGTGAATTTCAAGGACCTCTATTTCTGGAGAAGAATCAGTTGAAAGATGCTTTGAAATGGTAACAGAGGATTTAAAATATCAAATTTAAACAGTTGGATAAAGGATACTCGTAGCTTTCCATTGAATTGAGAAGCAAAATCATGAGGAAGACTTGTATCTACGGGCAAAAACAAGACATGCTCTAACAGTCTGCAAAACCAGAATTCTGAAGATCGAACTTTGACTCTTGGCAAAACTCTTGTATCTCTCTTCATATAAGAGGGAATTTACCTCCGTACATCCTCCATAGATGGAGGAAGAAACAATAGCTTTCTATGTGAAAAACGAGATCTTACTCTTTTTTCCAAAAGTTGATCAGCATCCTGCAGGCAAAGCTTGAAAAGTATCACATACTAGAACTTAAACTTTTCTGTCAAGTCCAATGAGTTTTATTTTCATTATCTTTACCAGTAAATGGTTTGAGTGCCAAATTTAGTTACTGGTACACGTTTACAAACTGTAAAATTCTACAAGTTTTCATATATTGAACATATAAGTTAACATTAAAAGAAAAACAAAATCTCCTTTTATAATAGCAAAGCAGGAAAAATCCAGAGAGGGCGGAGGAAAACTAAGCAAGAGAAGATTGAAAGCATTTAGAAATAAGCATACCAGTCGACAACTCACACCAATGACAACAGCTTGTGATGTTACTGATTGCATCGCGTCTAACAAGCTATACAGTAACCTTTGCTTTCCCTGAAAAGAACGAAATGAGGAATTGTAATGTGCCCCTAAATTTCATGTTGATATTCTAAAGATAATTAGCTGCTTTAAGGCTAAAAATTAGTGGTTGAATTAATGAGATTGTATTACTTAGAGAAAAAATGGATTCTCCTTGATTTAAGGAGGTGATTAGGAATGTACTTTCCTATATATTTCCAATACTATTCATAGAAAGATGAAGTAAAAATTACTTTTCTCTATGATTTTCTTCATGGTATCATAGTTCAGACTTCTGCATAATTTTTTCGTCCAAATTATTCCTAGATGGACTATCGTTTGGCAATGAATAGTAGGGGAGAAACTCCTCATCCTTTGGCAATGATTTCAGCAGTTCAAGTGTGACTAATCCCGGTACTATGATATAAAACACATAACATAACGGTGATCTTATCAGGTTGAATTTGCCTTTGACGAACCACAAGTTGAATAATCATAATTACTTGGAATGGGTGCAAACAATAAAATTGGCCATTGATGGCAGACAAGAACTTGGCCATTTGACTGAAGAGATAACAAGCCTGACTTCGACTGATCCAAATATGGCAATATGGAGGTCCAAAAATTCTTTGACCACAACTTGATCGAATAATTCAATGTAACCTATAATTGGAAACCCCCATATATTTTTGCCAACAACAAAAGATGTATAGGATGCGGTTGGAGAGATGTTTTGGAGACTTAGAATTCTTCTCAAATTTTCGAACTAAAAATGAAGCTATAAAAGGCCAAGAAAGGAGACAACACTGTTACTTTGTTTTATAACAAACTTGTAACCTTGTAGCTAGAATTAGAACTATGTTAGCATGATTGGGATTATTTGAATGATAGTGTTTGATATAAAAATGGGTAAGCAAATGATAAGATTCATGTTTTTCTTGCACAATTAAATTGAGAACTGGATAAAGTCAAAGGCTAAATTTTGGGAAGAAAGCCACTGCCTTCAATAAGAGAGGACTTCTCAGAAGTAAGGAGCGAGGAGATGAGGTAAGAAGTGATGATTGGCAACAGTGAATCAAAGGCTGAAGGTTCAGCACTTGTATCTAGAGGAATAAAGGCTGAGGGAGAAAGGAAAAACAACAAAAAGTTTTGGTGTGATCACTGTGAACATGATTCGGACACACAAAAAACTTGTTAAAAAAAACCATGGAAAGCCAAAAAATTGGAAGAAAAACAATTGAAGATAATTATACCTAAAATTTCTCTAATTCAAATCCTTTTTGTTCTTTGGCTTAAAAAGGTAATTATTTAGTTGCCTCTTAATTCAATGTCAATTCAAATAATTCTTGAACAATTAATTCTAGGGAAACAGATCATATGATTGGATCGTCTAAATTGTTTTCTTCCTATAGTCCTTGTGCATGAAATCAGAGAGTAAAAATAACAAACTATTCCTTGGCAGCAGTAGCTGGTAAGGATAAACTGTTATTTCCCATGATCTTACAGTCTATAATGTTTCTTATGTTCCTAAATTGTCCTATAACTTGTTGTCAGTTAGTAAAAAAGAACTGTTGATCAAAATTGTCAACCGAATTTTTCTTCATCAGATTGTCAATTTCAAGATTTGGACACGGGGAAGATATTGGCAATGCTAAACAATTTAGAGGTCTCTAATTCTTTGAAGATGGATATGACTCAAACAGGCAATCCTAGAGAACTTGTCTCAATTCTATTTCAATATTTACTGAGAGTAAAATTATGTTATGGCATTTTAGATGAGGACATCCAAGTTCCCACTATATGAGACATTTGCTTCCAAAGTTTCTTATAAATAAAGATCCATCTTCATTTTAATGTGAAAATTTTCAAATTGTCAAACATCTTTCTGAGCACAACCTTACGAAGTTTTGTTCATTATGATTTATAGTGATATTTGGTTACTCCAAAAATAAAAATAGTAATTGAAAAAGGATGGTTCATAACTTTATTGATGATCATATTAAAATTACTTGGGTCCTTTTACTTGATGAGAAATCAGATTTTGAGAGCATGTTTCAAGACTTTCTATAAAATGATCCAAACACGGTTCAAACTAGATTCAAGTTTTTAAAATTGATAATGGAAAAGAATATTTCAGCAAGATTTTAAGAATTTCTTTTGGATGAAAAAGGTATTGTTCATCAAATCTCATACAATGACATTCCACAAAAAATGGAATTGCAGGGGAAAAATAAACATCAGTTAGAAATTGCAAGATCTTTAATATTTTCAGCTAATGCTCCTAAGTACTTATGGAGTGACACTATCCTAGCAGCTACATACTTGATCAAATAGGAAGCCTTCAAAAGTTTTAAAATTTCAAACCCCTCTAAACTTTTTAAATAAATGTTGTCCTTCCTTTTAGATATCACATGATCTTCCACCTAAAGTGTTTCAAGTGTATTGCATTTTTTCATATTCATGACTACAATCGAGAAAAACTTGATCCTAGAGCATGAAAATGTGTTTTGTTAGTGGTCCTTCTACTCAAAAGGGGTATAAGTGCTTTGCTCTAATGTCCAAAAAGATAAAATGTCTCCATGATGTCACTTTTTTTTTGAAGATAAACCTTTTTTCCCCCCTCACCTCATCTTCAAGGGCAAACATCTAATGAAGATTCATTTTTTGATAATTCATAAGAATAGAAACCACAATGAAAATGAGATTATGGTCAAAATTGACAATGATGTGAATATTTTCTATAATTTTGATTCAAAAATTGATAATATCTCAAATAATGGAAATATAGATCCATCTTCGATGCCTTTACAAATTCAATCTCAGGAAAATAATGAAATGTTTGCAAGGTTAGATGGACATCATTTTAAAGAGAAAGTTCTTTTGAAAAAAATCTAGAACGATAGCAAAGAACAAACATGCAGCTGGTCAAGAATCTAACCTAAAGACAAATCCAAAAATTGGAGACCAATAAGGCAAATCTCAGTTTGAACCTATCCCTATTGAGTCATTGTTTCCTAACCAATATACATTCCAAAGTCAGATTATAACTTAAATTTACCTATTGCTCTTAGGAAAGATTCTTGAACTTGTAGTAAATATCCTTTGCATAACTTCTTATCCTATCAAAGTCTGTCTCCATCATTTTGAGCATTTACTTTTAATTCGTATAGTATTTCCATTCCTAAGAATATACAAGAGGCTCTAACTATTCATGAGTGAAGGGATGTGGTCCTGGAGAAGACAAGAGCTTTAAAGTATAATAGAACATGGTAGAAAGTTGATCTTCTAATTGGAAAAATACTTGTTGGATGTAAATGGGTGCTCACTATGAAGTACAATTTTGATGGATCACTTGAAAGATATAAGTTTCCCTAGTTGCTAAAGGTTCTGCACAAACCTATGGCATTAACTATTAAAAAACATTTTCATATGTTGCTAAGTCGAATACTATGCGAGTGTCACTTTCTAATGCAACTAATCTGGGTTGGCCTCTACATCAACTAGATATCAGAAATGCTTTCCCAAATGGAGATTTAGAAGAAGAGTTGTACATGGAGGTTCCCTCAGGATTTAGTAAAAACTTTTAGAAAAAGGATATGCAAGCTAAAAAAAACTTCATTTGGCTTAAACAATCACCAAGAGCCTGATTTGATAGATTTTCAAGATTTGTAAACTCTCAAGGTTTCTTACAAGGGCAATTTGACCATTCTCTATTCATAAAAACTTTTGTAGAAGAGATCAATGCAATTCTAGTAGTGTATATAGATGACATGGTCCTCAATAGTGATACTTTAGAGAAAATAAATACTTTAGAAAAAATGAAAAATTTGAAAAGGAATCTCTCAAATGAGCTTGAAATCAAAGACCTAGAGTCTCTCAGGTACTTCCTTGAGATGGAAATTGCTAGATCTAAAAAGGGAATAACAGTTACTCGACGTAATTATATGTTTGGATCTTCTAAAAGAAATTGGGATGAATGGATGCAAACCATCAGAGACTCCTATGGAATTTAACTCAAAGCTTGGTGACATTAAGGAAAGAGTTCCAGTAGATACAAGTAGATATCAGTGGCTGGTAAGAAAGCTAATCTATTTATCACACATTAGAACACATATTTCCTTTACTGTCAGTGCACAATTTATGCATACTCCCTATGAAGAACACTTGGAAGTAATGTACAAAATCTTAAGATACTTAAACAAAATTACAGGGAAATGATTTCTTTTCAAGAAAAGTGATCAACAAATAGTTGACATATACAATAATGTAGACTGAGCATGGTTAGCGACTAAAGGTCTACCTTTTATTATTGCACCTTTTTGTAGGAAAATTTAGTAACTTGAAGGAGGAAAAAAGAAGTGGTGACGAGGAGTACTACAAAGGTAGAATAAAGGGCCATGGCTCAAAGAATTTGTGAAATAATCTCGCTTAAAAAATAGTGGAAGAGCTTAGGAGACCAGTGGAGCAACTAATGAATCTTTTATTTGATAATAAAGTAGCTATCAGTATCGCCAGTAATCCGGTTTAGCATGATCATACAAAACATATAAAAATGGACATGTATTTTATAAAAGAGAAACTTGAAGTGGATTCATTTATAAACTATTTGTACCTACAACATAACAAGTTACTGATTTCTTCACCAAAAAGTTATAAAGGCAAAATTTTGAGTTCTTTGTAAGTTAGGACTGATCAATATCTATGCACCACTTGAGTGTTGATATTCTAGAGTTAATTAACAGGTCTAAAGCTAGAAATTGGTGACTAAATTAATGGAATTTTATTACTTAGAAAATAAATAAATTCTTGAGTTAAAGAGATGATCAAGATTACACTTTCATATATATTTCCTGTACTATTCACATAAAGATGAAGTAAGAATTACTTTTCCCTTTGATTTTTTTCAATTCAATCTAAGCACCAATCAATTAGAGCACATATGCTAAACATAACAAACCTATCATGTAAAACCACCCTCACAAATTTGAGCAACAACAAAGAGAACTTAGTCTTTAAACAACTTATGTAAAATGAAAATCAATTGAACAATTTTACTTGACGATAAAGATAAATTAGATATTAAAGAGTGACTAAGAAATGATGTAAGATGAAAAGGTAATCTTACCTTTAAAGAGTGATTAAGAAATGGTGTAAGACAGAAATGCAATCTTACTTGAGCAAATGAGTCAAACTCATCAAGTACAAAAATTATTGTTTTGTGAGCTAGTCCACATTCCCTGACAAAAAGCAAGAATGAATCATTTAAAAACCAGAATTTTTTGATTCAGGATAGGTAAGCTTTTTCTGGAAAGGATACACGCACTTACCGAAGCATTGCTATCATAAACTGAGAATTGTCATCAAAAGATGCCTGCAAGAATTAATAGACAATTATTATAAAGAGGTAAATGTTTCAACATAAAGACATTGTTTGAAATTTATCAGATATTCTTCGTTACCATTTTAGAGAATACCAAGTGATGTTCCAAGCATAGCTGTCTAGCAATCTCCTGAATGTTCAGTAGGCATCAAACAAAGTTATAAGCAGAGATAGAAGCATCAAATAGCTTAATTCAGAGATATAGGCCAGTCGCTTTGATAGGTAGAGATATGATAATAGACGACACACAACCTTGAAGGCACAATTGTCATCATTATGCAAGAGGCCATTCAGTTTGATCTGTAAAACAAAGACCATTTTAGTGAAATGAGGAACATGATTGCAACCAACAGAGAAGTATGGATCATCTCAACAACATAAATATGCTTCTGTAGCTTGCAATAGGAATTGGCACAAATGCCCAATCCATGACAAGGCTCTACCACTTTTTTAGGACCTGATCATCTATTCATTTTAGCATATTGAACACCAATTTTTACTTTAACTGGTTCATATTGCATCGCCTTAAAAGAATAGTTTCATGATATTTCATTTCACACACATCCCAACAAAGGGAAGGACTTCTTAACTTTCAAGGGCAGAAATGTTTCCCCAAAAAACATTTTTAATGTAGTACTTACCACTGATATAAGATCAGAGTGTTCTTGCAACAAATCATAGATCACAAGCTCCAAAACCTGAGATTCAGTACATATGAAGAAATATCTGGTATTTGATTAATAATCTCTGGGGAACAAAAAAAAAAAGAAAATAAACAAATGTAGAGAGAATAAAACAGACAGCAAGTTTCCCAGAACCACGTGGTCCAAGGAGCAGAATCGAATTGTTGCATCCTTCAGTTATTGAACTCGAAATTATAAATTTCAACTTGCTGGAGAAAAAGAAAAAGCCCAAACAAGAAAAGAGAGAAGTCAGTAGAAAAAGGCTAGTTCCCTCGATTCACGTAGAATGGTGAAAATTTTTTGCTCGAGAATCAAAAGATGTACCTGTAGTTACTATCTGGGGAATCAGAGAGAGGCTTGAAGACGAAACTGGAGTTACAGAGCCTGTTCTTGATGATACTTTGGGCTTTGTCTGCCTCACTTTGGAGTCCCATCACAACGGAATGGCGGGAAAGATTGAGAATGTTAGGTTTATATACAAGAGAGAGGCAACAAATTTCCTCGACATTGCTCGTGAAAATCACGTGCCTCTTAACTTAGTTTATGTAACTGGAACATTACCATCATCGTTAATTCTTAGAAAAATATTACCATCAGAGTCCTCCTCTCCGTCATCATCATCCTCTTCCCTCTTCGTCATTATCATCACTCAATTCAAATCTAGTATTAATATAGGAGTTTTAAGAGGTTTAATAATATGCAGTCTTATCTTTACATAATAGAGAAACTGTTTTTGACATACCTACATGTAAATATGACATAAATATAAAAAAGAAGAAAAAGAAGAAAAAAAAATTGTATCCGGAGAGGTCCAGTAATATACAACTTTACCCCTAATTAATAGAGAAATTGTCTAAATAACCCACCGACACAGAGAAAAACTGAAATAAAGAATAAACAAATAATACTATTAAGATTAAATTAAATAAATACATAATACTAAAATAATAATTGTGACAAAAACACAATTGATTATTGGCAATTGGTAGATGAAAAACTATCAAAGCTACACTCTTAACCGGTGACGAAGGTTATGAGCTCCTTAAGTGCATAAATTGTTCCTATAAACGTGAGTTGATAAGCTAAGTCGTAGGGCATAACGTCTCGTCCACGGTTAACAACTAGATAGATAAAGACTGAACAATTAAACGAGACTTCCTAAAAAGTAAATACGATATAAGAGATTCTTAGTATCATGTAACCAGATTATTACATTTCAAGAAAAGGTAAAAGGTGAAAGGTAAAAGGTATAAATTTAATCTTAAAAATTCTATAATAATAAAAAAATCTAAAATCTGTAAAATAAATTTAAATTAGTGAAAATTTAAGTTTATATCTATTATTTGATATATCATTGGTGTAAAAATGAATTT
>JANZXR010000170.1:10222786-10232826 GCA_027575705.1 Erythroxylum echinodendron | reverse complement strand
CCTTAAGTGCATAAATTGTTCCTATAAACGTGAGTTGATAAGCTAAGTCGTAGGGCATAACGTCTCGTCCACGGTTAGCAACTAGATAGATAAAGACTGAATAATTAAACGAGACTTCCTAAAAAGTAAATACGATATAAGAGATTTTTAGTATCATGTAACCAGATTATTACATTTCAAGAAAAGGTAAAAGGTGAAAGGTAAAAGGTAAAAGGTATAAATTTAATCTTAAAAATTCTATAATAATAAAAAAATCTAAAATTTGTAAAATAAATTTAAATTAGTGAAAATTTAAGTTTATATCTATTATTTGATATATCATTGGTGTAAAAATGAATTTAATATTTTTAATTAATATGTGGATAATAGATTTATCTAATTTAAAATAATTTAATTTTGATTTAATAACTAATTAAACTTAATTAATTTCTTTTTACCATACAACATCTTCTTCAACACTTGCAAAATTCTACTTATCTTTTTAAAATAAAACACAACTTCCATTCAAGCAATGTCGGTCCTTATTCTCTCTACCATCGGCAAAGAGGGCAGCACCTGATGAGACTCTGTCAAAAACTAAATTTCCTAGTTTATTAGCCTTTCATAATTTGCAAATTATTCTCAAAGTTTTTTCCTTTTTCTATCGTGTCCAGGCCTCTCCTTTTTCACTTGTCGAAAAGCATATGATGATGCTTTACTACCTACGGTGAATTTGGAGATGAAAGCTCTTTTCTAATTACTCAAAAACAATACCTCTTTGATTTTCGTTTTGATGTGAGTAATTTGAAAAAGAGGGTAAAGACTCAAGAATTGAGAGAGGAGATAAATTTAAGTAATTGCCAATGAGTTTTTATTTATCAAACATAACTATTATATAACCTCGTAATAGGAAAATAACACAATATATTGCTAATAATCAGGAAATAGTGCACTATTAACAACAAGAAAGATTAACTAACACACCAATCAACGTGGTGACTTAATAAGAAGGAAACCTAACAAATTACTTTTATTAGACCTAGTCATACCCGCCACACAATACTAACAACCCACATATCGCTTTGCATCTACCATGCAATGCTTTTATCAATTCCTCCCCCCTTGAGAGCCCTTATCCACAAGGGTAAAGTGAGGATATGAACGAGCAAAACATCAAGCATTCTCCCAAGTTGCATCTTCAATTGAGGCACTCTTCCACTTAATTAATACCTCAACTTTAGGAAGGTACCAAACCTTTTGGATGACTTGATGGTCTAACACTGCTTCTGGTTGTGATAAGACAATGGAGTCTTTGACAACCGGAGGTAAACTTGGAGAAGTAATAGAAATAGGACCCAAATGTTCGCACAAATGACTTATATGAAAAACATCATGGATTTGGGACCCAGGGGTAATGCTAGCCAATAAACAATCGGTCCAATTCACTCAACCACAACAGATGGGCCATAAAAGCGTAAAGCAAGCTTACGTGAAGCTTGAAAGGCTACAAAGGTCTGCCTATAAGGTTGTTAACTTTAAGTAGACATCTGATCACATAACTCTTCATGCAGTCCCAAACATGGAGCAACTTGGAGCGAAAATCACGGAGGATTGTGGTACAATCTTTAAGGTAAGAATCTACTACTTGAGTAGTCCTTGGAGCATAGGTCAACAATATGGGCGGTGATACTCTATAAATCGCTTCAAAGGTTGTTATTTTGGTTGAAGAATGAATAGTGGTATTATAGTTATATTCAACCTACGGTAACCATTTCATCCATGTTCACGGTTGCTCCCTAACAAAAAACCTTAAGTACTATTCTAGTAAACGATTGATTACCTCGATTTGCCCCATCAGATTGGGGATGGTAGCTAGAATTCATGCACAATTTTGTCCCCCTGTAGCTGAAAAAGAGGTTTCAAAAGAAGACTCATAAAGATGTGGTTACTTTCGTTTACGATTGAGGTGGGCATATTATGGAGGCGGACCATTTGTGAGCTGGTCTTAGCAATGGTTTGGGCTATATATGGATGGGTCATGACTACAAAATGGGCATATTTTAATAGACAGTCAACAATGACCATGATAACGAAATGTCCTCTTGAATATGGAAGTCTCTTAACAAAATCTAAAAATATAAATCAGTCTAAATGCGGGTTAGTACGAGTAATGGTTGAACCAAAACAACTGGTGTCAAGCTATCTGATTTTATATTTTTGGCATGTTACACACTAACAAATGAACTCCTTAATGGTTGTCGCTTCTTGGACCAACAAAAATCATAACGAAGTCTTATAAAAGTCTTATGAAGGCCAAAATGACCACCAATGGGTGACAAATGGAATTTAGAAATCAAAATTGGTATCAATGTAGACGTTAGATTAAAGAAAACCTTGCTTTTATTAAAGTATAAACCATCTCATTGCACTATATGAGGAGCCAAGCCAAGATCTTAGTAAAATAGGTATGAGGCACATTCAGTTTGGAGCCCTGCCTAC
The DNA here is from genome assembly GCA_027575705.1 of Erythroxylum echinodendron. Classification (NCBI taxonomy): domain Eukaryota; kingdom Viridiplantae; phylum Streptophyta; class Magnoliopsida; order Malpighiales; family Erythroxylaceae; genus Erythroxylum; species Erythroxylum echinodendron. The sequence goes on along the minus strand of JANZXR010000170.1, from coordinate 10,230,348 downwards.
CAGTCTACTTGGGTTGAGATATAGATAGAAATTGGAATTTAAGATGACATGATAAGACATCCGCAACTTAGTTTTCAATTATAACTTTGTATTCAATCTTGTAATCATAGCCTAGAAGCTTGAGTAACCTACGAGGTTGAGCTGGGGTTATGATTCGCTATTCCAACTAGTACTTAAGACTCCTTTGATCAGTTCAGACGGTGAAAGAATGACCTAAAAGATAGGGTTGCCAATTGCAAATGGATTTAACAAGCGCAAGCATCTCTTTTTCATAGGTAGAGAGAGTCAATGCTGACCCCCTTGAAAGCTTCACTGAAGTATGCTATAGGCCGACCTTATTGGGAGAGGCCCTGAGTTTGACCCCTGATGCATCACATTCGATGATGAAAGGCAAGGAGAAGTTAGGCAAGCCGAGCATGAGGGCGATGACCAATGCAGTCTTCAGTTGTTGGAATGCCATATTTGCCTCGTCCATCTATTTAAACTCGTCTTTGGAGAGCAATTGGGTTAGTGGCACAATAATGCTACCAAAATGGTGAATGAGTTTCATATTGTAGCTTGCCAGAACTAAGAAACCTCGTACATCATGGATGGTTGTTGGAATTGGCCATTCCACCACCACCTGGACCTTCGAAGGACCAATTGCTATGCCTTCAATCGAAATTATGTGGCCAAGATACTCAATCGTAGTGATGCCAAAGAGACACTTATTTTCTTTAGCAAACAAGTTGTTGGTGGTAAGAATGGAGAGAACCACTTTTAAATGGCCGAGATGGTCCTCCCATGTCTTAGAATAGACAAGGATATCGTTAAAAAACACCAAGATAAATTTCCTAAAATAAGGTATGAATAGATCATTCATGAGACTTTGGAACGTGGTTGGAGCATTAGTGAGGTCTAGCGACATTACCATAAACTTGTAATGTCCTTTGTGTTTTTGAAAACTCGAATTTGATGATAACCAACACGGAGATCCAATTTCGAAAAGTATTTCACACTGTGGATCTCATCCAGTAGTTTGTCGATTACAGGTATCAAGTATTTGTGTTTAACCGTGACATCATTGAGTGCTTTGTAATTAACAAAAATCGCCATTCTCTACTAGCCTTTCAAACTAAGAGAACAGGGGAGGAGAAAGGGTTATTACTCTGCTGTATCAACCCTACTGAAGAAGTTCAAACACCATTTCCTCTATTTTTGATTTCTGGTAGTGTGGATACCTTTACGATTGAACAAATATTGGTGGGGTGTTTAGGAGAAGGGGAATTCAGTGGTTATGTGGTCTTTAAGGTGAAAGGACTGTTGGAGTTTTAAAAACATGGGAATAATTGAACAAGAGTGAAGCCAAATCTAGTGGATGGGAAGAGATATTTGAGCAAGATTCGGTGGAGATTATGAAGAGTTTTTCCATGTATAGGTGGGACTTGGGTAGTTTCCTTATCAGATAAGACTCCCAAACTTGGTTAAATCTTTCCTTTAAAGGTACATGCCACCCCGTCCCTTGCAAATGTCATTATGAGACACTTATAGTCGGTTTCAATTAGACTAAGTATCGCTAATAATTGGACACCAGGCATGAGAGGATAGGGTACTATTGATAAGACGTAGTAATCAGACATCCCTGAATAACTACGATGAGAGCGCAACACATCCCGACACACTCAATCTTCTCTTTGATGGCCACTATAAATTGAATTTTCTCGTTTCGAATCACATACAGGACGAGCTTACGAACTAGCTTTTGGTTAATGAAATTATGGGTGCTTCTGCCATCAATTGGGACAATAATATCTTAAGTTCTTAATTTGCCGACAACTCATAATGTTTGAGGGTGTTCTGTTCTAACAATCACATGGAGTGAGATTTCAGGTACCACCTCAGTCACTCCTCTAGCAATTCGGGTATCTCATCTTTAGATGCTTCTAAAATCATAAAAAGTTGGGGTCTTGCACAACAATGTCCAGGAGCAAACTTTTCATCACAGTAATAACAGAGACCTTTCTCACGTCGCCCTTTAGATTCCTAACTGGTGATTCGTTGAACGTTTGGGGTGGAAGATGTTACATGAACTGCTAGAACTGGACCCAATATGTTTGGTGCAGTATTGACGCTTACGCATGTTGTTGCAGCAGTTGAGTTTGGCAAAGCATTGGTGTAGGTTGACTTTATAGTTGGCTCCACTCTTCTATCAAACGTGCCACCTCAATGGTTTCTGATAAAGGCATCAGATGTTTTATTTTAACATCAAGTAGTATTTCATCCTTTAAGTTGGCAATGAAGTTTTTGACCAATAAGGCCTTAAGTAAGTTGTCTACCTGATGGAAGAACCTTTCAAATGTCTCCTGGTAAGCGACTACCGTAGTAGTTTGTCGAAGCCTCGTCAGAGCCTCTGAAGGATCTTCGTAGTCCCTAGGACTAAATCAAAAAAGGGCTGCCTAGGCAAGTTCAGATCAAGAGAGAGGTCCCTTAAATTTGGTAAGCCACTGATGCTATTGTATTGCCACCTTTATGAGATAAAATGAAGCTAGTTGCGCTTGTTGGTCAGTCGACACCTATTTAAAGGAAAAAAATTGTTCTGCCTTGTATATCTAGCCTTGTCGGTCATCCCCATCAAATTTAGGAAAGGATAGCTTGATTCACCTGTATGATTTTTGGTTATGCCAACTGATTGGCCAAAGACACAAACCATTCTCACTAATATAACAAAAAACTTCTAATTTTCTATAAAATACAGGTTCTTAATTTTGGTTTTTGATATATCATTTTCAGTCATTTTTTATATATAAGTTTCTCAGAAACATGTATCTATGTATTGTTTGAAATACATTATACTTACCATTACAAGTAATAAATTTCTTACTAATAACATATTATATCTTTAAACTCGGGTGCCTACATTTTTCTATAATTGCTATAGTATTCAATGTCCGTATAAAAGATTGTTAAATTATTTTTCTGCACTTTCATGCATGTGAAGAAGTTAAGATATTTATCCTCATCTTGTGACATCTAAAACTTTGTAAAATTTGTCTTATTTTAGAGATTCAGCATAGCAACTTTAATAACCATGGTTCTTTATGTTCAGTTAAAAAAATTGTTATGTGATGCATTACTTTGAGCTTTTGATTTCTAAATACTTGGTCTTGGTGACATGATCATAAGATTTAATTGTCAATAATTATAGTTTTGCTATTGATGATATGATGATATCAATTTTTGACACTAAATAATTGATATCATCAATAGCAAAACTATAATTATTGCCAATTAAATCTTATGATCATGTCACTAAGACCAAGTGTTTAACAATCAAAAGCTTAATGTAATTAATTGGGAAAATAGTTGATATATGCATTTCTTTAATTAAATTCATGGCTATTCATCATAATTTGTTTGTTTCATTTATGCTGTGATTGCAGGAAAAACAATTTGATGAGACTTGCCTGTCTGGGATTAAAAGCTCTGAATTAGAATATTAAAATGCATCCCAAGCTGAAATATCACAAGTACCACCTTGTTCCGTACCATCGCAAGGAAAACTATAACCAAAATCCTTTTTATCTGGAATTAATTATCCTTCATTATTGTGGTAAGCATTTAGAAATCGATGACAACGGTGACAACAAATTAAATGGAATTTGGTATACTATTAGTATAAAGGAAATTCTGCAAAAGTTGTAAAATATCACTTTTGGTCCAAGGCCACCACCCCTAGCACAAGTTCAGCCTATGGGCGGTTAATTCAAACATTGTGATTGAGACAAGGAAAGTTGCCACAACCATGAGCCCCACCTGAATGTTCCAAAGAGATATTTGGCAGTACACGTCAGACTGTCAACTGCGGGCTTCTTGTTGAGGGTGAAGAAGATGATGGCTGGCGGTGTTTGAAACTAATGGTGGTAGTTGTGTTTTGTTTTTAAAAGACAAGATTTTATAAGTGATGAAGAAGGTTGTTTATTAGTTACAACATTCTTTCTCTTTTTCTCTCTATTATGATTTTTCTCTGGCTTCTCTCTACTGCATTTACCATCTTATCCTTATACCTTTCCTTTTTCAGTTTCTTCCTTCCCGCGCTTCACCAACTTGCTGTCTTGAACCTTCCACTTCGTAGAGTTTTATTGTGTTCATCCTAGATGGAGGACCTTTCACAGGTCACAACCTCCACCTTTGAAATAGGAGAATTGTCAGGTGAGAAGGTTGAATTCCCAGTGCCATCTAAGGACAACCTAAAACGTGACTTTACAGATTTGGATGAGGAGAAGCATCTCAACTTGAATAGTGCCTCTACAGAGCACAAAGGGGATAGGGTGAACAACTTGGGGGCATGGACGAACTGACTCTTCTGTCACTATAGAAAAGGGCAACTTACACACTACCATGATGTAGCGAAAGAGGGAGTTGTCATCCCACCGATGGAGATGTTGCAAGCAGGAGCTAAAACTTGGTCGTCCACTCTCATTGGTTTCTTTTAGAATAAATGACCTATATTCCCTATGGTTAACGCTTGGGCTAAGGCAAGTTGGACTACAAAGGGGCTCGAGAGGGTTCTGCTACGGGAAGATGGAACCATCTTGTTCAAATTTGCAGAGGAGAGTGGCATAAACAGTATTGTTGAATAGGGACCATGGAATGTGAGGCACAATCCTTATTCATTCAACGTTGGTGACCTGGAAGCGTATTGGTTATGCTAAATTTGTATTGAAATGCATGCGAAGGCTTCTTTTCCTCATAGTGTGCAAGTTATGTGTTTGGGGGACAGGGGTGAATTGATTTAGAAAAATGTACCTATCTCCTGTCCATGGAAACCACAATTTGTCATAAAGAAATGGCAGCTGACAGGCAAGATATTTCATACTGGGGATAGGAGGAACTGATGACAAAGCAAAAGCACGGTGACTTGAACTCAACTAGCGTTCATTCTCAGAATGAACCTGGGGAGGCTAGGAGCTAAAAAAACTAAGTTTAGCAATGAACAGAGCACGAAGCAAAGTTTGGGAATTATAAGACATTCAGGTAAAGAGTTAATAATTTTGGAAACTATTGATTACTCCATTAGTGCGTTACAAGTAGCAATGGAACAAGAGCACCCTATAACTGAACCACTATGTCAAAGAGGAGTATTGTAACTAAATTATGAACCTGAGGAAACTGGTATAGATGACAATTGTCAAATGCAAATTGAGGAGGCGGTACCACCTAGGGAACAAAAGTTGGAAAATTATTTCTAAAAAAAAAATAGCTGGAAAATCTAGTTATTGATTCAAGAAGGTGATTGGCTAGGAAAAAAATAAAAGGAAAAAATAAAGGGGATACCCCCCTCATGTCTTTGCTCATATGGAACATTAGGGGGATTAATGATCCCCTTAAAAGGTCAACCATGAAAGAACTAATCTGGGAGAAACAACCAGCGATAGTAGGCCTGTTGGAGACTAAGATAAAAAACCTGTCTTTGTTGCAAGAGTAGAACTTTTTGGGAGCTTAATGGAGAATGTACCCTAACCATGCATCCCATTATAATGTGATAATCTTTTGCCTATATAACATTGATAAGATAGTAGTCCAAATGAACGAGGAGAGTGACCAACATATGCATCTTCATTGCCATTATGGAAGCCAGTCCAAGACATTTAAACTAACTTTGATAAACGCTAACTTTGGTCTCCAAAGAAGTGTGTTATTGGTTAACCTTAGTCACCTATAGTAGTCCATTAAAGAACCATGGCTGGTCACTGGTGATTTTAATTGTATATTGAGCCATAGAGAGGTTGAAGGTGCTAAGATAATTGTTCAAGCTAACATCAAGGAACTTACAAACCTATTAAACTATGTTGAGCTATTTGATTTAGGTGCCACAGGTAGGGTGCTTACCTGGACAAACAATCAACATAATTCTATGCTTATATGGAAAAAGCTAGATCACGTACTTGGTAATCCATCGTGGTACCAAAAGTTCCCTTAATCTCATGTACTTCTGGTGAAAACTTGTGTTTTGATCATTCATATATGTACATCCAAGGTTAATTTGATCGTAGAACAAGTGAAGTACCATTAAGATTTTTTAATGGTCTTACAGAATGGGAGGGTCTATGGAAATAATAAATGAAGTTTTGAGGCAACCAGTTCTTGGATTTAAAGCATATCAACTGATGCAGAAGCTAAAGACAACCCAAGAAGCTATCAAAAAGTTCATAGGGGCAGAATGCAGACCATTCAAGACCTTAAAAATAGACTGCAATTAGCACAAATGGCCTGTTATGAATACCCTTTAGAAAATCAACTCAACTCAGGGTGAATGATGTGAATCTGCTCAAAGCCTACCAACAGGAGTTTAATCCACAAAACTCGATTCTCAAGCAAAAGGCAAGACTAAATTGGTTGAGGAACAGAGACACTAATTCCAAATAATTTTACTCTACTATTGTAGCAAGAAGAAACACCAACCATATTATTGAACTCCAACATCATCGGGGTATGACAAAGTCGGAGCAGGAGGACCTTATGGAAGTTGCTAGGATGTTTTACTCTCAACTGATAGGTCCAGACAAGATTGAACTACCTATGGCAAATATGAAATAACTGTTTGCTGGATTAATTCGAAATGAACTAAAAGAGGATCTGCTTAAGCCATTCATAGCATAGGAAATGAAAGCAGTAGTTTTTAGAATGCACCCTCTAAAACACTAGGACCTGATGGCTTCTCTGCTAGGTTTTTCAAGAAAACGTGGGATATCACGGGACCACTATTTAGTGAAGTTGTGCAAGAATACTTCTTGTCAGGAAAAATGTTGCAGGAAATGAATAAAACATATACATGCTTAGTCCCGAAGAAGAAACATCCTAACCAAATAGATGATTTCTATCCATTATCATTTTGTAATTGTTGGATCACCTATGGCTCGAGTATTCACAATATTCAGCGAAATGGATCATACTACACATCAAAAGTATAACCGAAACTACACAACATGTACGGATTTACCTTTTGATGCAGATTGGTATTTGTTTTTAGATTTGTAGATGCTGCAATACGCGAACGTCCTCTGCCCGTATCCACATGAGGATGAATGATCCGGGCAGCGGCTAATGTGTGCTAGCACGTTCTAAAACACTTTAGTACGTCGCACAATTTTTCTCTCGGATGAAGAACAAACGGCTAGGTCTAGGTGGCTAGGGTTTTCGTATCTTATCTAATGAGACATATGTTCTTTATTCATAGAGAAACCCTAATCCCTATTCCTATTAGGAATAAGAATATCATAGTCCTAAACCCATTAGGATTATGGAAGCCTAATAAGTTTTGGCTCATATTTTATCTTATATAATGAAAGCCCGACAACTTAATTCAATCTAGCCTAATAAATATATCCATATATATTTTTTCAGTGCCTAATAAATTAGGCCTAAGAGTGTAACATCCCGTTTCCATAGAACGGGTCGGACCAGAGAAACGAGTCCAAGTGTGGTGAATCAGAGAAATTAGGAAAGCACATCTCATGCTCATGCATTTGTGAACAGTAATATATGCACACGAAATTATCTGTACATGCATTCATGACAATTTT
>JANZXR010000170.1:10183955-10216630 GCA_027575705.1 Erythroxylum echinodendron | reverse complement strand
TAGGAGTTGTTGTATTTCTTCCTCTTTCATAGTATCTGTATTAGGGTTTCTGTATGTACAGACTGAACATTTGATGTGTAAAACTGTTGATTTTGAGTAATGAAAAGAGGAAGACCTTGGTTTTAAAAATCTTGTGATTTACAGTTACAGCTTTAATTATTTAAATTGATATGATGCCATGTGGAGTTCTGTAGTGATCGCACGTAGCGCTCCCTTATCTTAGGATTCGTATCGGAATGACCTACGGGCGTCCCGATGCATACCCTAAGGTAATGGGGTGTTACAGTATGTCATTTTTGTGGTAAGTATATACTTGTTGATAGATTTTGTTTTCTTAAATAAAGAATATCAAACAAACCCTTGAAAATAAGGCTGGAAAAAGAAAGGAACCTAACAACCAAGGAATCAATCTTATTAGGTTCCTAAAATACATTCATTACCTTAGTTTGTAAGGCATAAAAAAGAAAGAGCAAATGGTTTGTAGTAGAGATAATAGTTATTGAATTTAATTTTATTATGGATTTTATGCATTTTATTATGATGAATCTAACCTTCTTGCCTCCTAAAAAGTCTATAAGATGTTATAGGGTGTGGAGAATTTAGCCACCAAAGACTTTTCAAAAGACACAATTATTGAACCAAGTGAGAGAGATGAGAAGGATGAGAAGTCTCCAGTGTATTATGAACTCAAGAAGAATTTTCATTTAAATATCTCTTAAGTAATGTTCAATATGAGGAAATTATTAGTTCAACAACAACAACAATAAAATCCATTGAAAGTCCCACTGATACACAAGGGTTTAGGAGGTCCAATTGTATGCAGTCCTACCTTTAACTGGTAGAAATTTATTTCTAATAGATTCACATAAAAAAAACAACTAAATAAAAATTATAATATATAATATATAATATGCATATACATATACATATTAAAATAATAAAATCATTCTAATTAAGCATAAAATAAAAATAAAAATAGACATAAAAGATAATAATAATAAGAATAAGAATAAGAATAAGAAGAAGAAGAAGAAGAAGAAGAATAAATAGATAAAAATTTATAAATAAAAATATAAAAATAAGTAATAACATAAACCTTTGGTGGTGATTGTTTGTGTTTGAATTAAAAATAAAATATTTAATAATCATTTTTAAAACTACGTAGAGTTAGAGATTAGTGTACAAAATGAGGATATTAAGTTAGAATTTATATTGATTGGGTAATAATTTTCTAAATCATTAAATAAGGATAAGTTTTATTTTCTTGATTGACTTTGTCTATTTGAAGTCTCTTTTAAGGTTTTTGATAATAATTGATTTATACTACTATGACCATTAAGCGTTTTAATCGTTTAATTTGAGTTGTAGAGCTTTGCTTTTCGTTTTTTTTTTTTTTTTTTTTTGCTTCTTAGAACACATTGATCGACTAACATCTTATGGTTCTAGTGATTTTTTTTCTTTGTCTGGTAACTTCTCTAGTCACTTAAATAGCCACATTAGTCAACAAATATCCTTCAATGGTCAACTAATATCACTTATAGGTCAACTAGCACTTTCAAGTTTTAAAACCAAACCAATTTTTCACCATGTCTCCATTGTTTACTCTTTCCTCTCTATGAAATGCCAACATTAGTCGACGAGTCAAGGCATACAGTCAACCAGTCCTCTAAATTTAATATCTCCTTTGCCTTTTCTCTTTTATTTTCACAATTTTTGTTTATATCTTTCAAAATCCTAAACAATTCACTCTTTCTCTTAATAAATATCATCCCCCAATTATATAAAAATCTTATTAAATCGCATCAATTTGACAAATTTGTCTTTTTTGAATTTAATAATTCAGATTTTTTTAAAAAATTCTTAATTAATAATCTATTTTTCAAATCGATGCCTTTATAGTTCAATTTTAAAAGGACTTTAAGATCATTTCCCTTTTTAATTATATTGATACATCTTTGATTTTATTTAATTGTGGTATTTTGATCACTTTTTCATGCTTCTATTTTTGAAATTTTGGGACTTCATAATTTATATATTCTTTTATAAAATTAATTGCTGGATATTTGCAATTATTCTTTTTTTTTTCCAATTCTAGCCACTAATTTTGTCAAAACTTGCCCTTGATGTTTTAATTGAACTTTTTGGGCACAATACAAAAATTAAGGATTTTTTAAATTAGACATAATAAGGGATGTTACTATCAAATTGACCATTTGTTTTGACTCATTAAATATTTAATAACATTTTTTAGTGTAAACATTTTATCAATCTTAATCAATTATGTTTTAACTCTTTTTACTAAGTTAGCTTGGAGTAAGACACCTTATATTATTTATTTTTGGTTAATCGACTCCTTGTTTATGATTCCAAAAAAGGGGATAAAGATTGGTGATATTAAATTTAGGGGGAGATAACATTCAAGGTGAGTGATGAAATTTGGCGAGGAGTTATTATTATCTCCTTTTTTATATTTCTTATACTTTATGTGATATGCGTGAGAATATTTATATTACCTATATGTATAGGTATTTCTTTTATTTTGAATATCTTTTATTCTAGTTATTGAATTATATTTTATATATAAATTAAAGGGGAGCTAATCATTATCTTGATAGTTGTTTGTGCACTTATTTTCATTATTGTTCTCTAATACCACAAATTTTTTGTCATAATTAAAAGAAGGGAGATTTGTTGAACCAAAGGAGGTTCCAATTGGTGTTTTAATAAAAAAAAATATAATTACTACTAATTTATTTATTATTTTGATATAAAAGTAATAGTAGAATAAAATAAATCAATAAACTTAAGAAGATAGTGCACGAATTTGATAAAAGAGAAGTTGAAATTTGCTACCGATGAAATGAAGACCAAAACAAGAGCAAATGAAGATCAAGGCTCATGAAGGTCATTTCACATATGGTATTATTATTTTTTAACTCACTTTGTTAATTTGACGATTCAAAAGGCTCACCGTGCATAATCGTTTCATCTTACTTTATTGCTTGAGTCTTTACATTCATCAAAAAGCATTGAAACCTTTTATTTTTATTATAAAAACCTCTTCATCTTTCAAATAATCTTTGGGGAACATTTTGGGAAGTGTTTTAATCATATTTGGATAAAATAAAATTAGTTTTGGGTATTTGAAGTTGTTAAAATTATATTTTGGAGTGATTGGTTAACCTATAAAGGTTAGTAATCGGTCAATATAAGTTAAAGTTGTTAAATTTAAAATAATAAGAGTTTGTTGTAACATTAGTTGATGTACTAATTGACTAGTCTATTATGGTGGTCGAATAATATAAGTTACTAGGTGATGTACTTGTTGACCAATCTGTCATATTGTTCAACCATTATAGGTTACTGGTTGATGTACTGGTTAATCAGTCTATTATACTAGTCAATGAGTATAGGTTATTGGTTAACCAATGTTCCAATGGTTAGTGAATCTAGTACTATAAATGCAAGCTAGTCGACCAATATCGTCAAATATAATCATTATAATTGTTAGCTCTTGGCTCTAATGGCTATTTTGAGTCCCAAAATCTTATAAATATTTTCTTATTAATTTTAACATCAAGAAGGTTTTGGGTATTATATACACACATTTCAAAGAGTTTTTCAATCATTTGACCATCGTTATGTCATGGTTGGATGAGTGAGCAAGTTTAGAGTTATTAAGTGAATAAATGAGATATTTTTGAGTTGTAATACTTATTGGGATGTTGAATATTGTAATTGAGAGTGGTCTAATTGGAATTGAGGTTCCTCTTCACCTTGGTCGAATTGGAATTGAGGTTCCTCTTCATCTTGGAAGAAGATTGTAAGAAGAGTTCTCCTTTATCAAGAAAGATTGTACAAAGGTTATTTTTTACTTTGAAAGAAGAATTATAGTGAAATTTCAAAAAGAATCTTAGCAGTAGATGTAAGCAGGAGTTGTTTGCAAAATATCTCTTTTCTATCATCTTTAAATTATTGTTCAATTGATTAATTGATTTAAATTAAGCAATTCTCTCATTCTTATTTATACTGATTGCTTTTAATTAAATACTTTGGTTTGAGAACTTGAGATAAGTTCAAAGGACTCTTTTCTCTTGTACATGTAATAATGTCGCAACTAATGTCTCATTTCCATCATTAAAAATATAAGCCATTAAATTTCTCAAGTTTAATACTATAATTATTAAAAATCATTTCCATATAAATTAAATTATTTTATCAAATAAACTTAAATAAAATATTATGATTAAATTTAAAATTTAGCAACAGTAAATGATTAACTTTTTTTGTTAATATCCCTTATAGGTATAGATGAAAATTTAACAAAAAATATGGTATAAGGTAATGACAATAAAAATAACATAAATAAGAATGACCAATAATTTTAAATTGTTAGAAACATATAACTTCATAAAATACATGTACCAAAGAATCAAAACTCAAAATTAAAATTAATAAAAATATAAAGAATATAATTAAAAGAGAGAAGAGAAGAAATGGCAACCTTTAAAGAAACACGTCCAAGTCATTGTATTTGTGCCTCTTATAGACGGGTGCTGATGGCCATCCGATGATCTTAAGAAACGAATTAAAAGACAAGCAATATCTCCTTTATGTACGTGTCCTCTCGTGAACACACACTCACTATGTTAATAAAAGAATATAAACAAACACTTGAAAACAAGAAATGTTGAGAGAAGGATAAAGAAAGAGAAAAAGAAGTTTAGTTAAGGTGGTAGTTCCAAAAAATGAACACGTACCTATTTACGGTGGTTGTCAATGCAATTAACTAAGTTACTAAAATAATTTGAATTCAAAATTTGTAATGTACAAAAATAAAGAAGAATAATATTTACAAAACTAAGGTAACTTGTAATTAGCTCGTCCTTTCCCAGGTTCCAGTAATACATACATCTTCTCCTTTGGATAACTTGTTTGGATCTCAGGAGAACAAATAATGTCAACATATCGCCGCCGCCATACGTACAGCATCAGACGATCCTCCGATGTACAAATCCCTGTTGTACCATTTCAGAACAGCTTTCTCCTTGACAAAGCAACTAGTGGTAAAAGAAGGGAAAGTTTTGATTATATCATCATCAAGTAAAGATGTTCATATCATGGCTTGGATAGCCGCCCAGCTTAGCCCGACACTTTTTTTTCATTCAAACAAAATCAAAAGCCACAAGGCATGTATTTAAATTTGAGACGAATATTGCTAACTTTAGCATTGTAAAATAAAATTCTGGTATAAGAACCTATGGATAGCTTCAACCAGCACTAGTTTTCCTGTCTCTCTCATTGCCTACAACAAGATTCTGCATTTTGGCCTCCACCTCAGTTGTATTGGCGGACTCAAGTTCAGAATCCATTTGTTTTATTGACTTCCTCAAACCATCGCATACTTGGAAGAATGATTCCGAAGAGCTTTCGAAATTTTCTACCTCTGACTGCATTTCACTAATAAAGTTTGACATTTTCTCCAAAGCTGCTCTCATAGCAGAAACTTCTTGCGGCGGATAAAGGCAAGCCCCAATCTCATCAATCTGAGTTCCAATTTCTTGACAAAGTTTCAACAAACTCTCCAAAGAATTCACAAATTCACCACTATCATCAGGTTTTTCTTGCTTCAGCAAACTTGTGATGGTACGGATAAGTTCTTTTATAAATCCAATGGTCTCTGACACAACCATTGTCCCTGATTGCGCAATTTTCATTTCTTCATCTGACAAGTCGTTGCCTAGATCATCATCACTTAAATCATTTGAGTCACAGGCTGCACTGTCTTCTTCAGAATGAGCATCATGACTAGTATCATCTTTCTGTTTAGAGGAATATGGCTTGAGCTCCTTCATCTCACGTAGAACATCCTTGACTGAAACGGCAACTTGTGTCATAGCTCGCCCAATGGCAGTGATATTTGTCGCAGGAGTCTTTTTAAGGGCAGAACAGGTCTCCCATACTGCACCAACCAACTGCGGCACTTTGAGTTTCAAGTCTTTATTGCCAGATCCTGCATGTTCAAATTAGAGAAGATAAACCTAACAAGAAACAAGTTGCATAGGTTGACAGGCACTGCCATAATATGCTTATATTATAAAGAAAAGTGAAAATACAAAATAAAAGTTTGCAGCAATGATAAGTTGTTTACAAATATTTTTGGCTGTTAACAAGTTTTATCGGTTTCAATCACATATATCATTTTCAAATCTACATCCCCACACGATGTAGGTCCTCAAGCTATCAAATCCATTCTGTTATTTGAGAATTTGTGACAAGTAATACATGAATTAACGTCAGAACATGCGTGCGAGCTGAAAAACTACATCATTAAACAAGGTTCCCTAGTGATCAAACATGTTTCATTAGAAAATTTTGGCATATTTAAGTTATTTATTGCTGAGTAGGAACTGTATATCTGCTAAATCATGACCTTATGGTTTTACAGCGTGGATTTTACCATAATTTCATTTCTTTTTCTGTAATCACGGGATTTATGCTTACTGATGTTCTTCATTATATTTATGCTTATTGTTACTCTTCAAATTTTCAGCAGGTTCCTCCATCCCCTCATCAATTTCTCCAAACCAAAAGCTTTTCAAAAAAATTGATAAAAGCATCCTCTCGTTTTAAGAAGACATTACCACCAGGTGGACTGATAATGTATTTTGTCCAATAACCAATGTCGGTGCAAGGATAGACGGTGAATAGCTCAAGAATAGAAGGACATAAAGAGAGAGAGAGAGAAGCTGTTTACCAAATGAAGAGACAGTTTCTATCATTAACTTAAAACTGCTATCAACCACTTGCTTTATTGATGCATTAATGCTGGAAGAAAGAGTGGGTCCCGCACCCACTGTACTACCGTGAGAAAGCAAAAGGAAACCCTGCAAAGTGTTGAAGTATGTTTGCATATTCTCTTCAATTTCTTTTGCTTTAGGTGTTTCCCCAGACCAAAGCATCCCAGCTGAATGGTGATAATGTAAACTCTATTAGGCATTTCACACCATGCTGAACGAAGAAGAATAAAAAAAGAAATGAAAGGCATGTATCTCAAAAATCCACGGAAGAAAACAGATTATCAATGAAAATGGTTAGGAAAAAATTGTCACCATTCTTAACACAAGTTCTTTTTGGTACATTGGACAGAAATATATATAAACTCTCACCTCATTTACCTATTTAAGACTCAAAGCCCGGTAAATGAGAAAGTACTCACAACTTCCTACCATCTGGTCAAGCCCCTAATGATTATTCTTTTTGCTTGTTTAAAACAAAATTAACAAACAGCTGAAATGAAGTACATCGAAAACCGTCAAACTACTCTGTTTCATGTCATGTATTCAAGTGCAGATTAAAGAAAATAAAACAAAGTCTTTCACATATTATGCACGATAATCATCAGGGAAATTCTTGTATCCTTTAGACTACCATACAGTGGAAACTTAGGCCAAAACCAATTAAAAGGAACATGGTTGTGTTCAAGAGAGGGGGAAAGAGTACATCAAACTTTGATATCAACGTCGAGAAAGATGGGTAGTAAGATGCCACATGGACAAAGCAAGTCAAGAACAATCTTAGCATGGGAAAAACATAAGGAATCATAAAGAAAGAACAGATTTTAAGATAGAAAAAGTTGAGAAATAAAGTACAGAGAAGGTTTAGTTTTGTATAGTACCAACAGTAGAAAAAGTTGAGAAATAAAGTACAGAGAAGGTTTAGGTTTGTATAGTACCAACAGTAGCTTGTTTGTAGACTTGGTCACCCATCTTCACTACCTCCCCCCAGCTCACTCTATCCAACGTAGCAGGTGGAGTCTGATCCAACATCTGATCAAAACAGAAACATCAAGTAAAACCCACAGCAAAATTCAATTCAAAATCCAACTTTGGCACAAATATATACCAATACATAAAATTCATAGAAGAATAAAAGTTAGAACCTGCAAGGTATCGTGAATGTTGCTGAGGTGCCAATTCAGCGTTTGGTTGAGCCGCTCTTTCTCAGATTTACCCATTTTTTAGTCTCGCTCTCGTCTCTCTCACTGTGTAACTGTGACAGCTTTTGCCTTATGGGGTTTTGAGGTTTCATGAAATGGCTGATCATCGCAGCCTTGGGTAATTTCCTCGATGAGTTCGAAACGCAGTCGTTTGCTGTTTGCCAAAATTTGAAATTCCGTCAAGATGACTAGGAATGAAGCGAGAATCATTAAAATAATTTTAAATATCTATTTATTAAATATAAATTTTTATTAATTAATAATAATATAAAATATTTTAATTAATTATTTACAAAATCAAACGCATAACAAATTTAAAAAATGCCATTATCATTCTTGATATTTGATACCGACTATTAATTTTTATAATCTCATTTTTAATGCTTATGAATTAAATACACATAATTAGTAATTCAATTCATATTTTAATTATTACTTTTTTATTTTTTTATTCCAATTCATTAATAAATAAAACCGTAAAAATTCTTTAAATTTAAAGAGCCGACTCAAATTTTAAAATGCCTTTCACCTTAAATTTCTTAAATTTTCAATCATAATTTTCCAATCATCCGTACATAATTTTAAAGTCGTCAACTTCTAACCATCCGCACATAAAGCATTGTATTTATGTACGTAGAAATTGTATCTTGTAACTATATACCTTTTTTTTGGGAAGTTTCTTGTAATTACGTACATTTGAGTTAAAGAAGTTTTTAACCTCTTATTCAACTTAAGGCGGTATGAATTTCGTTTCATACCGACCGATACGTACTGTATCAGTCTAAAATCGGTACGAAATTTTGAAGTTTGGTACCGGTTTTAAATACCAGACGGTACCGGCCGATTTCGGTTGTACCAGCCGGTACTGGGCAGTATGCAAAATACCTGTCAAATACCGGCCGGTACAGGAAATTTTAAAAATTTAGGAGATTTTTTTGCAAAATTTTCAAAATCTCCCTCCCTCCCTCCTACCTCTCCTTCCCCCTTTTTTTTCAAAGTTTTTAAAATAATAATAAATTTTTTATTACTAATAATAATTATAAATTAAATAAAACTTAAAAATAAATTATTTTTATTTTTATTACTAATAAATTATTTTTATTTAAATTTATTTTAATATTTTACAAAATATTTATTAACAAAGTATTAATAAAAATATTTTATTTTTTAAAATAAATAATTTAAAAATTATTATTTATAAACTAATATTTATTTCATATATTCTTTATTATTAAATCAAAAATTATTTGAAATTTATATATTTTAAAAATATATTTTAAATTTAACTATATTTATTAATAATTATTAAATTAATTATATATATTAAATTAAAATTGTGATTATGTCTAATTAAATATAAAATGAAATGGAATGTGAAAAATAACAATTCTAAAAAATAATTCAAAATTTTGATAAAATACAAAAATTTGAATTATTTTCATTATTTTACAATAAATTATTATATTTAGATAATTATTATATATAGATATATATTATATATAGATAATTATTATATATAGAAATAATTAGAATATAATAAAGATATATATAAACTAAAATACATAAGATATAAAAAAGTTAAATTAAATAAACTACAACTATACAATATGATAATGAACTATTTTGTAGTTTTTAAAAATTTAGGACTATTTTATAAATTTAAAAAATTACTATATGGTATTAATTGGTATCGATATAATATCATACTAGAACCCAATCCAGTACCAAGTCCGATACGATATTCATAATT
This sequence comes from Erythroxylum echinodendron, assembly GCA_027575705.1. NCBI lineage: Eukaryota > Viridiplantae > Streptophyta > Magnoliopsida > Malpighiales > Erythroxylaceae > Erythroxylum > Erythroxylum echinodendron. The sequence continues at coordinate 10,206,881 of JANZXR010000170.1, read as the reverse complement.
TTGGGACTTCTTTTAACTTTAGGACTTTAAAGCGGAATAAAAATAGTGAATAACTTTATTTATAAACTAGTATACTGTTAATCAAATATAAATTTAGTTGTCTCCGTACTAAATAAAAATTATTATAATAATTTTTTAAAATATTGTAATCAAATGTTATTTGACTGTAATTATAAAATTATAATAATCATACAAATTATTAAACATACAAAAGTAATCACATTTAAAGTTATGAATATATAATTAGAAGACAAATAAAATTAATATGTATATATAGTTATGAATTTAATTCACTAATTTTATAAATATGAGAAATTTTAATTTTCATATGCTTCACCATAGTCTTAAGTGCAAAATTGCAATGAATTATTTAAAATATGATAAATAATTGGTTTATATTTGATATACTATATGTTTTAGTGATTGAACTTATGTTCAAAAGTTAATTTAACGAATGTTTTCGTTCACTTTTTCGATTTTTAGTTTATTTTCTAATTTTTAAATTTTCATTTTTAAACAAAAACAAAATTTTGTTCGATTATTATATTAATGTAGTTATACTTTTATTATTGATAATAATTAAATATTTTTAAATCTTGGATTAATTAAGTAAATAATTTTATTTTAATCTATTATAATAATTTTTAATAAATATTTGTAAAAGATTCATTATATTGTATTAAAACAAATAAGTAAATGAGTAAAAATTTATTTATATATAATAATTATTTATTAGCATATATTTTAATTATTAAAGCTTTCTTCGAAACTATGTATTTTAAAGATATTGTAAATTTAAAATATATTAGTTAAATAATTATTAAATTTAAATTTTAAAGTAATTAAAAATTGAAATAAATTATATAATTAAATATATGAGTTATAATTCTTATTAATAATTAATATTAAATAATTAAAATTATATATACGTATTTGGTGGTAAACTAAATTATGAAAAAAGGGAAAAAAAAGAAATCAATTTTTATTAATTTTTATAAGTCATGAAAATTGAAAGAATCTAAAACTAAAATAGAAATAAGAAATTCAATTTTACTAAATTAAAAAATAAAAATTTAAAATTATGGTAGAAACAAACATTCACTTACTGGTTATTCAAACAAATTTAACATTTAAGATCTTAGACTTTAAGCTTATTTAGCCAAGTATCTCTGTCGATCAAATCTAATTGAAGTGCTAACTATGTAAAGTTAAATGCGAGAGAAGATTTATTTGATGGATGTTTATATATAAAGCCATGTCAGCAAAGCTTCAAATGCTACGGCTATTTATACGACAACAACAATAATAATAAGTTAATAAAAATTATAAAATTCAATATTACACAAATTTACCCATAATAAGTAAGGAGGTTGAATGACCCACATGAAAAAAAGAAAAATATAATAATAAAATAAGGAAAATATATACAATATATCAAATAATAGGATAAAATAAAATAAATACTTAATAAATAAAATATGAAATAAGTAATAATAATAATAATAATAATACAACTAAGTGGGAAGTAATAGACTAAATCTCTTAGATGTAATTATTACGTATATAAAAGGTGAGGCTAAATACAAAAGAAAACTGCAAAAAGACCCGAGAGAACAAAAAAGATCTCTTTATGAGAGATCCTTTATCTAAATTATAGTACATTAAAGTTTACTATTGCGGATTATGCCCTTGGTAAGTTCTAGCAGTGACACATCATTTTTAATCATCTTCTCCTAATTTTTCTTAGCCCTTCCTTTTCTTTTCTTACAGTATCTAAGGTTATGTTTGGTTGGACGTAAAGTTTTTAATAGAATGGAATGAAATGGAATGGAATTGTTTAAAATAGAATGGAATGGAACGTAAATAGATCTAATATTAGAAAATAATTGTTTAGGAGGGATGAAATGATTCATAATGTGATATAGTGAAATGTTATTTGGATGAAGGGTTTATAATTTAATGTAGTATAAAGTTGTTTATCATTTTACATTCGATTATAAACCCCTCAAATCGAAGGCTTTTCATTTTTTCTATTTAGGATAAAATGGGATGTAATATGAAACCCTGCTTTTTTATCTCATTTGAGATGATACTGATCAACTGAAAAACATGATTATCAAATACAAAACTAGCCTTATTAAACAAATCAATACCTAATTGACCAAACTCATCAAAATTGTTATTTCAAGGTTTATTATTAATGATTTTGATGATAACCATTTAATATTTCAAAATTGAAATTGAATTTATTTCCTTGTATAATTAAAGGTCTAATTCTTAAAAGGATATAAAATTATACGAGAAATACTTCCTTTCTTGTAGGAACCTTTCTAATGAACTTACCTTATTTATTTCATAATATTCGGAAGAATCTTGTTATCAGTGGATTTATTTCCTTTTATTGTTAAAAGGTTTCTCAAAAGGAAATAAAATTATAAGAAATATGCCTCCTTTCTTGCAAAGACCTTCTTAATGAACTTACCTTATTAGAAATGGTTTATCTGAAAAGATCCTACTAATTATGAAGGTCATATATTAGCTTCTTGATTACTGGAAGATTTTTGGCAAAGATGACATCGAAATTATTCATATTTAAATCCACACTAGTTGACTAAGGATGCAAATGAAGCAATGACTAGTTGATGAAAATGCCTACTTAAGGAAGAGCTATTGCTTTTGCAAAAACTAATCAGACTCATGAATTACATCAACAACATTGATACTCTTAAAAGTCATATTCTTATCAAATCTTTTGTGCTTTAGAAAGTGAAAATTCTTTTTGAGAGAGATCATTGAAGCTCAGATCGAGCAAATTACATTTTCATTTGTTGAGAGCTTGTAAAGGCTAGCAAAATACTAATAGTTTGAAATGTTAGAGAACCATGAAAAATATGTACTCGTGAGCTTGAAAAGGCTCGTCAAATTACTACTTGAGATTTTAGAGAAACACTCAAGTTAGATATTTGGAGACTGGAAGTATACTTGAGTTATAAGTCAAACTAGTATAAATCAACTGAGTCCTTCTTCTCTCACCTTAACTTTGAAGTTTTCGCATTATATAATGTGTGTATGTGTTCGTTTTAGCAAAAGGCTTTTTCACTTTTATAATAGGCTCTTTCTATTTTCATCTTGCAAGAGGTTCCTTTCAGTTTTAATAGGTGACTTCTATTTTAAGTTATTTTAACTTGATTCATTATAGACTCCTTTCGTTTAAGCAGAGTCCTATCGCACAACAAGCTCCTATCTTTTTAAAGAACAACAAGCTTCTTTCGCTTATTTGAATTAAAGTATTTGTAAAATTTTTAAGCCACTTGCTTGTGTTTTCTTTATCATTTGGTATCAGAGTAACATTTCACATTTATTGTGTTTTACAGCACGTGATAGATCATGGAAAACAACTAAAGAAGACTTAGCGAACAATCCGTCTCAAGGCCTCCTTACTTCAATAGAAACAACTACTCTTATTGGAAAGAGAGAATGACCATCTATCTTTAGTCGATAGATATCGAAATCTAGCAAGCTATCATAGTTAGAGTTACAACTCCTGCCACTAAGAACATAAAAGTGTGGACTGATGCCGATAGAAGAAATGCATAGCTGAATGCCAAAGCAAGACATCATCTGATCTGTACATTATCTGCAGAAGAGCACAAAAAGATATCCTATTGTTCTATAGCAAATGAAATGTGGGACAAGCTTCAAGTTACTTTTGAAGGAACGAATGAAGTAAAGAAACATAAAATAAGTCTTTTAATGCATCAATATGAGACTATTTGCATCAAACAGGGAGAAACAATAGACAAATTCTTCGGACGTTTCAGCAATGTCATCACTGCCTTGAAAAACTTGGGCAAGATATATCCAAATGAGGAGCTAATAAAAAAAATTCGAAGACCATTACCAAAGGAATGGAGACCTAAAATGATAGCTCTAGAAACCGCAAAAGATGTCGATATAATCTCACCTAACTGGTTAAGAGGAAACTTAATGATTCATGAAGTCGAGCTTAGGAGAGATGAAGGATCCTCATATAGAAGAGGAATGACATTAAAAACAGTTGACGAATCAAATCCATCAAATGATGATGAAAGTGATACTGAGTTGCAAATAGATGGAGATGACAAATTCAACTTCGTGGTTAGAAAATATGCCCGCTTCTCGCTTATATAAAAAGAAGCTTATGAAGAAAAGAGAAGGAAATACAAAACTGGAAATAACAGGTTCCTATCAAAAGGCAGCAACGGTAATAATAATACACAAAATAATCAAATCATATGCTATCACTGCAAAAAGCTTGGACACACAAGACCAGAATGTACTCTTCTTCAAAAGGACAAGACAAAATAGAAAACAGAAAACCCAAAAAGCATATTATGACTGCAGCTTGTTCAGATGAGGATTTTGATAACTTTGAAGAAGAAAAGCCTAAGTAAGCTAGCAACGTGTGCTTTATGGGCGAATCAGGAGATGATGAGGTATATTATTCTGACTCTAATATTGAAATTGATGAATTGAGAGATGCATAGCATGACTTATATGATCAGTATAAAAAATTAACAGTGCAATATTTCAAAAAGGTTAAGAAGTCAAAAAATAATGATGAATCTTTAACGAATAAGATTAAATTATTAGAATCAGATCAAAGATTTTTTTTATCTAAAGTCACTTCTCTTGAAAATGATAATAAATAAACAGTTTTTGAAAAAGAATGCTTGGAACAAAAAATAATTCATTTAGAAAACTCATTACTTGAAAATGACTTTGCTAAGATAAAATAATTAAAAGAGAAAGTTACAACTTTAAAAACGAAAAAGAAAAGTGTGCTAAGAAAATTGTTTCTCTTAAAAAAGATCTTGCTAATTTTGTTAATGAAAGAAACAATCTTGATAATTACTTGGGAGTGGTAAATGTGTTTTTGATAAGGCCAGAATATAATATAATGAAAATAAAAATATCAGGCCATACAAAAACTTCTTTATTAAATCCAGCAGTAGTTATAGATGAAACAGCAGGAACTTGGTAAGTGGAAAAAATCATAACAACTATCATTCGTATGTTTCGTATTGTGGTAGATGTGGTCATATTAGTCACTCTTGTTACTTTCAGAAAATGAAAAAAATTATCTCCAATATATGTTTAAATACCAAAAGGTCAAACTACAAACGTGAAAGGACGTAGAAAGATTTGGGTACCTAAAATGAGATAATACACTGCAGATATGCTTTAAAACGAAGATAAAGGAAAATTAATGGATAGTTGATAGTGGCTGTTCCAGACACATAATAAGTGAAATATCGCATTTCAACTATATTGAAAGGAAAGATGGAGGTAATGTTGTTTTTGTCGATAAAAACAAGGAAAAGGTCACCAGAATTAGTAAAATCGGTTATTCTAACTCTGATTCTAATGATGATGTTCTTTTTGTTGATGGATTGAAACATAAATTGCTTAACGTAAGTTAATTATGTGATAAAGGTTTTAGAGTTACTTTCTATGCATCACATTGTGAAATAATTTACAGTCTTAATAATAATATTGTATTTGTTGGTCCTAGAAATCAGAACATAGCTTGTGCTTAATTGGAAGATATATCTTCTCAAATTAATAAGTCTTTTGTCTCAATAGAAAAGGATTCACTTATCTGGCACAGAATATTTGGACATGCTAGCATGAGCATTTTATCAAAATTGTCCAAAAATGAGTTATTAAGAGAACTGTCGAATTTGAAATTTGAGAGCAATAAGGTTTGTGAAGCTTTTCTAAAATTAAAACAAATCAAAAACAGCTTCCTCCTAAAAATATTGTGACTACTAACACTGGAACTCATGCAAATGGATTTATTTGGTCCTACTAAGATTCAAAGTTTTGGTGGCAAACATTATAGTTTTGTTATAGTAGATGATTTTTTCAAATTTACATAGGTATATTTTCTATCAAGTAAAGATGATACTTTTGAAGTCTTTGGGAAGTTTTGTGGGAAAGTTTAAACTGAAAAAGGGTACTGTATTACATTGATTTGAAGAGATCATAGAGGAGACTTTGATAACAAAAAATTTGAAGACTTTTACAATGAAAATGATATAACTCACAACTTCTCATGCCCAAGGACTCCTCAGCAAAATGGAATTGAGAGAAAGAACATAACTCTTGTAGATATGGCCAGAACAATGCTATGCAAAAGTGGCATGTCTTGTAAAGTTTGATGCGAGATCAGACGAAGCTATTTTTTGGGCTATAGTACCACTAGTAAAGGATTCAATGTATATAATAAAAGAACAAAGAAGATGACAGAATCAATAAATGTGGTATTTGATGAAGCATTACCTTCGATAATAACAACTGACACAGAAGATAAAGAACATCCATTTGTATCTAAAAATACATCAGAGAATGAAACTGCACCTATAATACCTTCAAAATTACAAAATCAAGAGGGCCCCTCTTAAGCTAGAATAGAGCAGGCTCCTTCATCTTAGCAGGAGCCTATACATCAAAAAACACCGAGAGAATAGAGAGGTCTTGATACATATCAATATATTCTGGGTGATCCCTCTAAAAGTATAAGAAAAAGATCATCATTCAAGAACAACTCTGCTGGTCTCATCTCACAAATAGAATCAAAGACCATTGAAGAGGCCCTTACTGATAAAAATTGGGTTTCAACTATGAAAGATGAACTAAATCAATTTGACAAAAACAAACTCTGGAATGTAGTACCTCTTCCTCAAAACAAGTCAATAATTGGAACTCGGTGAGTATTTCGAAACAAACTTGACAAAAATGGTAAGTTGGTAAGAAACAAAGCTAGACTTGTAGCTCAATGCTACAATCAATAGGAAGGTATTGATTTTAATGAAACTTATACACTTGTTGCTAGATTGGAATCGATTAAAACTTTATTTGCCTTTGCTTGTTGTAGAAACTTCAAGTTGTTCCAAATGGTTGTTAAAAGTGCATTCTTAAATGGTTACATTAATGAAGAAGTTTTTGTTAAGCAACTTTCAGGTTTTTGAGAACAAAGATCATCCAGACAATATGATGAAGTTGACTAAAGCCTTACATGGTCTAAAGCAGACTCCCCGAGCATGGTATGAAAGGTTAAGTAATTTTTTGCTTGAGAATAACTTTAAAAGAGAAGAGATAGAAAAAACCTTATTTATTAAGAGAAAGGAGAATGATTTACTTATAGTACAAATATATATTGATGATATAATATTTTTTACTACTAATCCATCCTTCTGTGAAGAATTATCATCTTTAATGTAGGGGGAGAGTAGATATATTTTTTATACTGACAAAGTGCGAGAGTTAAGAGTTAATGATATATTTTCTCCTTGCATGATTTTGAGCATGACATGTTATATATCTCTGCGAGAACTTTATTGCTATCTATGCCTAATGCATTCTTTTCCCTTTACCTTTTGATAATGACAAAGGGGAAGAATTAAGATGACGATAAATTTTTCTGAAAGATGTATGATATACTTGCATGACTTTTACTTGCATGATTTGTGAGCATGATGAATATGTGATATATGTTACTAACTGAATATATGAAGTTTTAATCTATAATTTGTTAACGATAAGCTCCTTACTAAGAATCGAATAGTTCCTTCTAATCATTAAGAACTTATAAAGTCTACAGGTATTTTTCAAAACCTCATAAAAGAAATCCTTCCTTTCTTGTAGGAACCTTCCCAATGAAATTACCTTATTTATTTCACAATATCAGGAAGAATCTTATTATCATTGGATTTTTTTACTTTTATTATTAACATGTTAATTCTTAAAAGGAAATAAAATCATAAGAAATACGCTTCCTTTCTTACAGGAACCTTCTTAATGTACTTACCTTATTAAAAATGATTTATCAAAAAGGATCCTACTAATTATGAAAGTCGTTTATTAGCTCTGTGATTATTGGAAGAGTTTTGGAAAAGATGACATCAAAGTTATTCAGATTTAAATCCATCCATTTGACTAAGGATGTAAGTGAAGCAATGGCTAGTTGAAGGAAATGTCTAACTAAAGAAAAGCCCCTACTTTTGCGAAAACATATTAGGCTCTTGAATTACATCAACAGCATCAATACTCTTAAAAGTCATATTCTTATCAAATCTTTTGTGCTTTACAAAGTGAAAATTCTTTTTGAGAGAGATCATTGAAGCTCATATTGAAAAAATTACATTTTCATCTGTTAAGAGCTTATAGAGGCTAGCTAAATACTAATAGTTTGGAAGTTGAAGAATCTTGAAAATATGCACTGATGAGCTTGAAGAGGCTCGTCAAATTACTACTTGAGATTTTAGTGAAACGCTTAAGTTGGATACTTGGGAACTGGACATAGGTTTGGATTGTAATCCGAACTAGTATAAATCAACCGTGTCCTTCTTCTCTCTCCTTAACTTTTAAATTTCACATTATATTGTATGTGTGTTCATTTTAGCAAGAGGCTCATTCACTTTTATAATAGGCTCCCTTTGTTTTCATCTTATAAAAGGTTCCTTTTAATTTTAATAGGTGACTTTTGTTTTAAATTATTTTAACAGGATTTATTGTAGACTCCTTTCGTTTAAGCAGGGTCCTATCCCACGATAGGCTATTATCTTTTTAAAGAACGACAGGCTCCTGTCACTTATTTGAATTGAAAGTACCTGCAAAAATTTTTATGTCACACATAATTCACCCCCTTCTTGCGTGTGCTTGCTTTATCAAAAATCATATGCAAACCAACTTGAGTTAAGAATGCCTTAAACTTACGATGTTCCAGACTAAAAAATGATACTGACCATAAGACGTAAACCTGACCAGCTAAACAATCAAGAGCATAATCAATCTAAGTCTTTTTGAAAGTTGTTTTTTGGAAATGATAGTAACAAAATTAAATGAAACTTCCCATCTAAGGGTAAAAATTACAAAAAAAGTCAGCAATACAATAACTAATGAGATTTAAAGTATAAAAGCAGTGAGCAAGCTTCTTCAAGATATAGAACATTAAATGTAAAGAGCTAATTGAGACCATAAATGTCATAAATCCTTGTCTTAACTACTCTATAACATTAAAGTCCTAAGCAGTACAAATCATGAGTTCTAATCATAATTGATAGAAAGTTGACTAGTTGCCTTACATCTAGGGACTTATAAAGCTTTAAAAACTTAAAGAGGTTTAAAAACTTGAAAAATTGAATCAAGCTCATTACTCTTTTCTTTGAAAACATTTTTGACCTTAATGTGCTATCTTATCCATCTGAAGATGCTATAAAACAGGCATGAATATCTTACTTTATAATCTAAAACAATGTCTTCTTCCTTTCTTCCCAAAGAGCATATATTCCACAACTTAAAATTAATTTGAAAGTTACTGAGTCCCCTTTATGAGTTAATCTCACTTCTTCAACCTAATATAAAGAGCTATGATCGATCATTTCCATAATATTGAATTTTATAAAGGCTCCAATATTTTCTTTTAAAAGAAAGTGAATGAATTATATTAAACAAAATATTGAGGTTAATAACATGTTAATACTAACGGATCAACCAAGACACAAAAACCATAAAATTGTACAAGTTTGAAGCTAACCATTACATCTTAAGAAATATAAGGGAAAGCTCCTACACTGAATTACATGGACCCTTTAGCTTTAAAATCTTTTGTTTCTTTTCTTTAGATAAGATTATACTAGACTCCAGTTCTGCAAGCTAGCTTCCTCATAAGCTTTGGTAGCTATAAGCACCTATTTAATCCAATGAACTATCTTGGCTATAAGCTCATACTCATCTAAAGTAAATTCTTGATGTAATATGTTAGTTCTTTCTTTCTATAGAGAATCATACAACATATAAAAGTTAATCTAAATAAGCTATAGTCTTATCCCATCCCTTTGCTCTGGTTGCAATCTAATGAAAAAATTGTATATCATTCTTTAGCATTACAATAGATCTATAATAACTATTGTACTCTAGACCAAAGATCTTAAGACTAAATGCATTGGAAGTTCATGCAAGCACTAGAATGAGGAAGGTCTTGAAAAAGTGAACATTACTGATCAAAAGTGCTGAAGCTTTTGTCTTCAATCTCTGTATGATCACTAACTAACTAATAAAAGACACTTTGTGAACCAATGAATTAGTCCATACTAGGTTATACTAGGAAATTGTTTGAAAATATACCCTGAATATCTCCATACATGTTTTATAAGTAAATTTGTGAGAACCATCCCTTAACCAAATCTCATGGTCATTTCCATTTAGATTGGCTTTGTAATCAAGGAGATTGGCTTGGCTTCAAATATAGAAGAACTTCTAAAACTATAGTTCCAATCCTTACCACATATAATCTCCTTGACTTTAGCAATATGGGAAAATGTTAGTCTAATTACATTCAAATCACCCTTTAATAGTAAAAGGCTAAGGGGCCATTTGGTTCAACTTTTCTTTTTTTATTCTAATATTCAGTTTTTTTTTTCTGTTCTTAGTTTATATATTTCTTTCAAATAAAAGCAAGAACCTGTTTAGTTGTTAATGTCAATATAGGTGATATTTATCACTAATAGTAATTACATATTAGATAAAATTTAAAGATAATTTTTTGATTAAATAAATTTATCTTAATATACAACAACACCTAGTAGGAATCCTATTTATACACGGTGTGTAGGGAAATTTAGTAGTATGCAGTCTTACCCATAACTAGTAGAGAAACTGTTTCCAGATGAAATTTATCTTAATCTCTTATACAATATTGACTAACAACTTATTAATAAAATTATTTATTTTATTAAAAATAAATAATTTAAAATTAAATTTTTATTCATAAATAAACATTTATTTTAAATATATTTTAATTATTAAATCAAATTTTATATGAAGTTTATATATTTTGTAGATATTTTAAATTTAATTGCACTTATTGATAATTGTTAAATTTAATTTATATTAAGTAAAATTAAATTATTCATAATTCTTATTAATAATTAATTTTAATTAAATAAAAATATAATATAAAATTAAATTATTCATAATTCTTATTAAAAATTAATATATTAAATGACTAAATAATATATATTTAGTTTATCATAATCAGATTAAGAAAAAAAGAACAGAAAACAAAAATCACAAATGGATTTCATAATTTTTGAAAACTATAGGAAATCAAAACCAAAAACAAAAACAAAAACAAAAAACTCAAACGAATATGTTTTTTTTAATGAATTTGAAAACAAAAATAGAAAACTAAAGATAAAAATAAAAATAAATAGGCCCTAAGATTACACTAGTGATTAAACCAAAATCAAGTCTCTTTACCATCACTTATCAAACTTTTGAAAGAGGAGTTAAGTTGATCCCTCATCCTAAGCACTTGGATTAAGAATCATAAGCGCTCTTTGTACTATTTTTTAAGCTCTAAAAGCTGATATTTGAAAGGTAATAAGTATGCATCCATTTGACCCATATTGAGCCTTTATATTCTTTTAGTAAGTAGCACTAGATTCATTGCTTTATGGAAACCAGTCCCAACCCTCCTTCCTATTTAGGAAAACATAGCTCTAGCCACTTGAACTTTACACCTTTGGAATTCTCTACTTCCCCTATACATGAGTAGTTTTCGATTAACTTCTCCACTTCTTTAATTAGTCTTCTAGGAAGGAATAGGTGAGAGCTCCAACAGATATGAATATTTGCTAGAATTGAAGCAACAAGTTGAAACTTGCTAATAATTGAAAGCAATCAATTCTGCCAGCAGGCAATTCTACTTTTAATAGCTTACAAAAAGCAGAGAAGATATACATATCCTAGATTCTTGGTAGTGGTAAGAACACCTTAATATTTAAAAGGGGCAATCTAGAACTAAAAGCCTAAAATAAAGCTTAAGGAATCTACGTTTGGCACACATTCTTAAATATATAATAAGCTCTTCTCTGTATTTATTCTTAACTCAAAAATCTTAGAGAAGGAGCTAATAGAGTTCATTAGCAATTGAAGGGAGTAAAGATTAGCACCACAAAAGAGCATTAGGTCCTATTAAAAACAAGTTAAAAATTTTGAGTTACTTGCTTTTGGTAATGATACTTGAATGAACCACTAACCTCTATATTACAAACTATCATCATGGTAAGAACTTCAATACCTAAAGTAAAACGATATGGGGACAAGGGATCCCCTTAACTTAATATTTTTACTCTATCAAAAATTATAGTGGATTCAAACTAAAATACTAAAAGAACTTGAGGTTAAGCAAGCCTAAATCCACTTAATAAAGAGCCTAGAAAATACAAAATCATATAGGCTGTGGAAGATAAACTTCTAGTCCAACATATTAATGGCTATAAAGAAATCATTCTTTTATTGAGAACCTAATATAGGAGTTGGTATTGTAGTCCTTAAACAATTCCTGAACAAGAATAATATTATTGCCTACAGTTCTCCCATTAATGGAAGTACCGTGACAAATGTTTATAAAAGGCTTTAAGGCAACCTTTAGTATTGAGGTTAAAATATTGGAAATTAGTTTATTAACTATATTGTAATAAGAGATTGGAAGAAAGTATTACAGTAAGTTGGGATTCCTCTTCTTAGGGATAAGGCATATATAAGTTTTGTTGTCTGTAAGTATTTTCTTACTCCTGAAGATTTCTTGAAGCACCAAGCATCTAATTAAATCTTATGTGCTTTGTCAGAATGAAGAATTGGATTTGTATAGTCCATGTGATTTCTTTAGATTAAGGCTAAAAAATGCTAATTTGATATATTGAGTGGTAATTTAGTAAGATTCAAAAACACTTCCTGGTCCAATATAGAGCTTATCAAGGATCTCAACTTATTGACAAAAGAGTCACAAGGGGAGCTTTATCCAAGCTATAACTCGTAATAATTGAATGCAATTGATCGTATTTTAGATTGATCCCTACATAAGCTCCCATCTTTTATTTACTAAATAGTATACTTTATTTCAATTCCTTATAAAAGAAATCAATGTTTTTATCCCCATCATTGTGTCTCAGCTTTAAGCTTTAGTAAGGAGTTATGGACATGTAATGTCTAATTATAAAAGTTCAAAGCTTAGGGCTCTTCATTCCTCAAATTTTGATTAAAAGAATCCTTATAACAATCACTCTGTGCTCCTTTGAGAGACTACTTTACATCCTCACTATTTGGACAAATATTCTTATAAAGATCTTAATCTCTTCCTTAACAACTTTTGGCTAATTCATAAGTTGATAGGCCTTACACCTCTTCACTACTTTTAGCATTCCATCCTTGGTAGCTTCGTCAAATCCTTTAACCTTTAGTAAATAATTATTATATCTAAAAGTTGCTTTAATGGTAGAGTTTGAGATGAAGTAAAACAATTTTTGAGTGATTAGAGCATAGAGTAGGACCAGAAAAAGCAAAGCTACCTAAAAATTGATTCAACCAATTATTGTTCATAAGAGCTCTATCAGGCTTTTTCTTGATATACCAATCAACTTATTGTTTATTACTCTAAGTAAAATAATTGAGGTCTTCAATTAAAAAATGGTTCACAATCTAACTAAGCTCCCATGTGTTATTCGTTTGTATCATTCTTCTTCCTTAGCTTCATAAAATTAAGCACATAGTGCATATAGCCTCCTAATAACAAACAACTCTAAATACTACCATAGATCTACTTTAAATCTCCCTATAATTTATTTCTCTAAAATGGCATATTTATAAAATAAATGACATAAATATTGATGGTGGAAGGAGGCTAAACCAAGAAATAGGAAAGGTGAATCAATTATAATGTATATAATTCTTATGATGCATTGTATGTAAGGCTTATGATGAAGAAACCAAATCTCATATACCAATACCTAGATGCATTTTTAGGGCCATATAGAGATTTGTTCAACATGTAAAGTAAGTTTTGTTTTTCTTTTTTTCAAAACCTTTTAGTTGGAGCATATAAATTTTTTTTAAGATCTATATACGGAACATTATTTTTCACATATATTTGTTCTAGATATAAGTCAAACACAACACATATTACAAGGACGACTTTAAGTAGCAAGTCGAACAAAAGGGAAAAATATTTCATTAAAGTCAATTCCTTCTTTTTAAACATATCTTTTAATCATCAATCTTGTACCATATCAGTTCCACTTGATCATCATCATTTCTCTTAATTTTAAAGACCCATTTATCACTAATTATATCTATATATAATATTAATTATTTATTAGATAGTTAATGCTTCTTTATCCTCTATTAAAAGGATGTTATATCACCATTCATAATATAATTTGATTTCTAATTTGGTGGTTTTTTATATTTCTTATTGATGAACTTTAGATTTTCAAACTCAACTAATTTTTAAAAATTTTACTTTAGTGATGCTTCACAATAAGTCTCTTCTTTAAATTCCCTTTCCATATGTATCATAATCTTTAAGCTCCTTTGTGAAGTATTATTAGTTTTTCTTCACTTTGTAGCTTTTCTTCTATAAAAGTGATGGCCTTACTAATAATAACCCTATAAGCAATGTTCTTTCACTCTGTAAGTATATCCTAAGGATATGTATTTCCTAAATTTTGGATTTACCTTAATGGCTTATTTTGCATTATACATCACGTACGTAGGAATTTTAAATATATGGAGGTTGAAGTAATCTACTAGCTTCCTAATCCATATCTTTATTTATATCTTCAAATTATTCGCAGTTAATGGAACTTGATTCATAGATAACAATTGGTATTCACTACTTGTTCTTATAAAGCCTTATCTAGGCTTGTAGCTCTCAATATCGCTCTTGTTTTTTTTTAATAAAGTTCTATTCATTTACTTTACCACTCTTTTTTTATTAAAAAATTATGCAGTAAAGAACTATCATTTGATAACTTCTAGCTTGCAAAATCCATCAAATCCATTGCTAATATGTTATCTTCCATTATCTATCCTTAAACACTTGAACTTTTTATCATAATCAAGTTCAACGCCTACTTTGCAAACTTTGAAGATTGAGAACACATATGTTTTTCTTTTAATAGGATGTATCAACACCTTATGAAAAAATCATTAATGAAAGAGACAAAGTACTTTACCCCTATGAGGATGGAATTGGTGTTTATTATATGTTAGAGTGAACCGATTAAAGAAAAATCTTGCTTCTTAAATTTAATATATTAAATTTCACATAATTTTGTTTACTTGAACAATAATACTTAAGAAAAGCTAGTGAAACCTTTATTAGTCTATGAAGAAACTTTTTCTCGAAAAGGATCTTCATTTCTTGTTTAAATATTATGTATAAGTTTTTGATTCCATAAAATTAAAATTCTTTCAGTTGGACTATATGAAGTGGCAATGTCTCTCATTTTAACCTTACACCTATTTTTTCTCCTTTTATAAATACAAGCACTTCTTGAATTATCTTTAGATTTTTTAGACAATTTCTATTTTACACCCAACATCATCTAGTGCGCCTAAAGATAATAAATTATCCTTCAAGCCCTCCATATGTCGTATCTCCTGAAGAGTATAAATTGTACTATCATACAACTTCAGTATAATGGTTTTAATACCAACAACTTTTAAAGGATAATCTTCATAACTATACATAGATCCACCTAAAATGAGTTCTTAGTGATCAAATAGTTCTCTTCAAGAGGTCATGTAAAAATTACGTCCTTAGTTAAAGAGTCTACATCAAGTACTGACTTTCTACTTTCAATTATTATTGGTGTTTTACAGCACAAGATATATTGTCTTCATCTAAAGTACTTAAAAAGATTTTCTTGGGGATTGAAATTTTACTTATTTAAATTCTAACAATCCTTGTTTAAGTTATATTCATACCATAAATATAATATTCTAAATTCTTCTTACATTTTGACCTACTATGACTTTGACTCCTACATAAGTCATGATCTTTCAATCTCCTTCTTGTCATCATTAAAGCTTCAGCTTGTTATAAACCAAACTACCTTGCTTTTTTATTCTTATGTTGATTTTTTCCTCCATAATCACATTTACAACGTCATTGAACACGAGATAGTCTATAAGAAGATTATTGGCCAAATTGATAATGAGTTGACTATGTGAATCAGGCAGACTTTAAAGTAAAAGTGCAACATATTCATATGATTCTATTCTATAACCTATTGACATGAATTTAAAGAGTAAAATAGTCAATTTATAATGTAATTATTTATTTTATGGTATCCAAAAAGTATAAAGTTTCCTTTTAAAGAAAGTTTTATAATGTAGTGACTTGATCTTATACAACTTTATCATATAATCCCATATCTATTTTACTGTTTCCTTCTCCCTTATGCTTTACAAAACTTTATTAGATTAAGTTAGATGAAGATTTGCAATGGCATTCACAGTTTTTTCAGCTAACCTTTCACTAATAACTGTAATGCAATTATCCTTTATAAAGATAACCTTCGTTTTTGACTTTTGTAATAAAAATTGTTCCCATCAAACTTCTCAATCTCAAACCAATTTAGTTAGGAGAAATAACTCATATTATTTCATATAAAAAATAATTGTATACTTGAATAGTATTAAATATGTTGAATGAGTGATAAATTATAATAGCAACTATAAAATATAAATATGTTCAATGAGTGATAAATAGTAGTAACTTATTTTCGTATGTGCAAAATTCAATTATAATAGCAACTACAAAATATACGATATATACATTTAAATTAAACTTTAAAACTACTTATTTCAATAATTAAGTACAATCACAAGTTATAACTTTTAGTTTCTAATTTAGAACCTATAAATTTAGTATTATATGTTTGAATTTGTTTCTTTATATATAATATATATGATATATATTCATGATTGAATCAAAGTACTTGTAGTTATATATTTTAATTTATTATAATGATCATATTCTAATATTTGCTTTTGTAATTTATATTATTTATCTTTATCTAAATATTTATAAATAATATTTACATTCCTCTAGCAACTGTAAATAATATATAAATATTATATTTGTAACATCTAGGTTCTTCTAATAGTTTATGTATGTAACATTTAAAAATATAATGAAATTGAAGCATTTAATCATTATGTTTCTTTAGTTGGTTATGAAATCGAGTGCATAATAAGGAATTATATAGTTTAAACAAGTCACATTTAGCTAATAGGTTTCTATAAAATATGGATATATGTGAAATTGTTCAAAAGAACGCAACTTGGACAGAATACAAAATTAGCCAACTCTTCACTTTCATTCTCAAGCATGTAGTTATGATCAATGTTTTAAAAATCGAACCGGTTCGACCAGATTAAGTACGAACCGGACTGGTTTCTTGTTCGGTTTTTACTTTTAACCTCTTTAAATATAAACCTGCCAGTTTCTTCTGAACCGTGAAGAACATGCCTTCATCTTCTACTAACACCAAGTACTTGGTCTACTCGTGTGTCTCGTAACACAAAACATCTTCTTTACTTCTCTCTCTGAGCCTGCACCCTTTACTTGAAATGTTGTCTCAACTCCAACACATTGTTAGATCCATGGATTCTTTAACACTCAAGAACCCTTCTTTTTAACTCTCTCCTTCAACTCTCTGTTTCCCAATCCCAGAACTAAACTTCTCTGCAACACACAACTTTCATTTTTCTGTCCCTGTTATAAAAATGCCAAAATTCAAAACCTAACATGCAGTATTCATAGATTTTTGACGAACTGGTTCTGGGGTTCAATGAAGGGATTGGCTTCATCGCAAGGCAAAAAGTGGGTTTGAGATTGCAGGCCTACAGTAACAAATCAATGAAGGCAGTGAACCAATGTCGTGGAAATCACTAGTAAAACAGATCTTTTGGGGTCGGCTTTGTCTCTGGAGGGATTCCATCCTCACAATCTGCTTTGTGCACAGCTTTGACAAATTGTTACCTTCTTTTTCATTGTTATTCGTCGTCGGTGCTTCCCGACTTTTTGCTGAGAAGAAGTTAAATTTGTTAATTGAGACATCTTGAAAGGGGTAATAACGTAAAAACAAGCAAGAAGCTAACATTTATACTTGGTCTAACCATAGTTGCCAAAGGTTTAACTCACGAATTAAGCCAGTAGCTAGCTGATAGATGGCAGGTCTAATTAATGGAGATGTTTTTTCTTCTGTAGTTAATGACCAATTCCAGTTTGGTATCTTCTGATCTGATTCCCTTTTATTTGACAGAAACCATCTCTAATTTCTTTGGAAACTTTCATTAATGAATTCTTTACCTTCTAAAAAAATTTAGGATGTTTAACTAAGCTTCTTTCCCCCTTTTTTTCTTCTTTTCACGTACATAAAGACCACTTCTACTAATCTACCTATAAATTTCGAGAACAATAAAAATCTATTTAATAATTTTTCAAATATGCTTTTGAATTAAAAGGATTCGAAGAGAACAAGACTCTTAAATATGTACAATCCTCATAATATGAGAGTTTCTACAATTCCAGCAATTTGGCTTGAAGTTTTGTCCACCATTTCACTATTTATTTGGTTTTCAAGTGGAATTGTAGTTAAATTTTCAAACAACATTTATGATTGTCCTGCATTTTCACTCTTAGTGTACCGAGTCTAAGAGAAGTACAAAGCAGAGATTGTAGAAGATAAAAACGAGAGAAGAAATAGATAAGCCTTAAGCTTTTAGTATTTTGGACAAGAAGAATTAAAAAAATATGGATGAATTTTGTTCTGTTCTCGCTTTTCCATTTTTAAATACTAGTGTATATTATACTTGAAATAAATAGTAAAATTTTAAAATAATAAGATACAAAATTTTAATTTTTTATGATAGCAAGAATATTAATATTTGTTGATCAAAATTTAAAACAAAATATTTTATTTTTTACTTACTCTTATAGTTTTTATTTCTTATTTATTATATACTAGTTCTTTATAACGATTTAATACCAATTAAACCTCTAAAATTTAAACCTCTTTTTTAACTAGTTTAATGACCAGTTCAATTTTTAAAACATTATTATAATAGCGACAGTGTGGCACCCGTGGACCTGGTCTGGGTACAAACCTTTCGGTCTGGATTTTTTTAATAAAAAAGTAGAAGAGCACATGCATATCTGAAAACCATGTACAAAGCAGCATTTTTTGAGTGAAGCTGCTGTGTAAAACAGAAATAAAAGAAGAACAAATTCAAAACCGCAAACAATTTCTGCCTTACGCATCTCTGAAATGAAGCATCTGTATCGCATTAATCCACTACTCACAGATGAATCAAATTAATACTTTATCTACCTTGGACCTTTCCTCAAATATCCTTTTCCTTGCCTTATTTGCCTGAAAATGGAACAAAATTATTAAAACAAAAAAAGTTGAATTAGAAAGGTCCCTTGCAAGTTCAAAACTTGGCATGTGATGTAAGCGAAATTTTACAGGGGAGGTGAGGTTGGCACTAGTTGGTTGACCCTGAGAGAGATACCACGTTCAACTTCTCTGTCACGTGCAATGAGATTTGAGGGAACGGGGGATTAATAATATTATAAAATTTGGAAAACACACACCTGCTTTTCCCAGTTGGTGCAGCCTGTAACAATGGAGAGTAGAATTATTTGCACAAAGGCACCAAGTTGTATTCCAATCCACAGGCCATAGCCTCTTAACTTCAAAGGAAAAGCTAAAATAGCAGCAGCTGGAACCCCCAAAAGGTAGTATGCCCCAAGGTTAACGTAAGCCCCTATGTGCTGCCATCCACATCCCCTTGCAATACCTGAAACAAGGTACTTGATATCTTATCTGTCTGGATTGCTCATCATCAAAAAAAATTTGAGTACCTGAAAATGCGCCTAGTAAACCATCCAGAATTACTGAAACACAGACCAAAGGAGCCATTCTCGTGACGTAATTCACTACTTCCTTTTCATTGCTGAACGTGTAACCAAAGATACTACGGGTAGCAAAGAGCGTTGAGCTTAATACGAGTGATTCTATGATTGTAAGAGACACTACAATGTATACAGCTATACGAGCTCCTTGTGGGTTCCCTGCTCCTAGTTCATTCGAGACTCTAGTGCTGTGATAAAGGAATGTTTATTGATCAGACATGGGTAACACTTGGACCAAAAAAATGCATTCGGGTTTCTGCTGGAGCTGTATACCTCACTGCTGCGCCAAGTCCATTAGGTACGGAGTATATTGTTGTAATAGTTGTGAGACTACACAGTAAGTAGGATGAGAGAGAAAATTGTTAGTCGTTTTCAGCATTTGCAGCAAAAGCCATTAATTGCTGATAGTCATAACTTAGGTTCACTTAAACCGCTACATACACACACTTATGACACACTATTTATGATTTTACTTGCATGCATATGCTAGTACTATTTTCAAAGTTTGGATAAATACCACACTGAGAGCACCGAGGCTTCGAGCTCTGGATTTGGTAAAAGCCCCGAGAGCAAGACAATTAGCTCAAATGACCAACCTTCGAGGCTACAAGAATCAACATGAATACATTATCGAAGCCATTTTTAGGAAACAATACGTCGTATTTAAACAATGACAATGAATTGATTAGCAACCACTTACCAAATCATTACTGCAGATGGGATAGCAAATCGAAAGAACTTCCCAACACCGCGGAATGCCTCTCGAGTAAATGGCACCCGAGTTTTGGCACAGACAAAGGAGAACTTCATATAAACTCCAAGAAAAGTGACATTCAACCAAATAGATATACACAGTGCAAATGCTGCTCCAATGTTTCCTAGGTCAGTCATGTTTACTAAAGCCCAGCATAGAGGTACGTGTATGCAAAGAGTGACACCAGAGGCTACGAGCATTGGTATGACCAAACTCTGTACCTGATAGTATCTAATTAGTGGCTGAAGAACCGCATGACCAAAAAGTCCCGGAGTTAGGCAAGCCAAGAACTTCCCTGCCTCATGCGAAATTGCAGGGTCTTGTCCAATTAAAACAAGAATTTTTCCCATGAATATCCATAGAATAGACAGAGGGACTGAGAACGATAATAAGCAAAAGATAGCAGTATTAGTTTCCACTCCCAGTCGCTGATATTGCTGTGCTCCATAAGCTTGCCCGCATAGAGTCTCCAATGCACTAGCCATCCCTAGCTGTGTGTGACATGTTTCACATAGAAACACAAACACTTATTTCAGACACAACATCCTAAGTTTTGCATTTTCACAAACACAAACAAATGTTTCAAAATGCGAAGCTTATGTGCTGATAGCTTAATAGCCTTTACATTCTCGTACAATAACTTTAGACTTGCTTCAATTTCCCCATCTTCCTGCAAGTTATCAGCCTACTCTTAATACACGATCTATCAGCTTGTGTCTTATAGTGTCAATTCATTAATAATATGTCGCTATATTCATTTATGATAAAAGTATCACTAGTATTAAATTCTTCTTCAAATATGTATACTAATAATTTTTTATCTTCTGTATTATCGTATTCTCGGCAATCGAAAAAAGAACTAATCCTTCTGCGAATACTTTTTCACTGAGCATTTAGAACATCAACTAAGGTTTGTTCCTCTATAAGTCAAAGAACAAGATCTTTTAACGTATAGTAGGACCAATTAAATTGAAGCATAATAGGTCAACAATAACATATTCGGTACACAAGACTCGCCATCTTACAGGAATCTGTAAAAGTTTATAATATACGCAACATTCCATCTATATTTTTACAAAGAAGTTATTTTCATAACTTCAACTTATAAACTTACGTTCACAAATAAGAACAACTTTATCTATTGATGCGTAATGATAAGAATATACACATAAACAGATATGTCGACATCTTTTGCACAGTAAATAAAGGCACAAAATACAACTATACAAGTGAAAAAGGAAGGGATAAAGGCGTAGCGAAATAGACTATAACAAGGTTTCAACGTAGCCGATTTACTGTTTAATTCTAAGTCCAAAAAATTTCTAAACCTTGGGAAGAATATAAAGGAAAAAGAAAGACAAGGGTAAGATTTCTTAACAAATGGAATGATTTAGTCGATTTCTACCAAACAAAACCCACCAAAATACCAAAGAAATTTTTTTACAAAACTTACATTGGCCCAATGACCTAAACTAGATTGATTGGCGGCTTAACATGTACTAAAATTTATTTATGCAAGTCAATCTATATCTTGTATTTGAGTTTTTTTTTTTTGGTACGAAGATTTAAACCTATATTCAAATGAAGCTCCATAAAAATATTTAATTTAATTTAAAAACCGTAGGCTTCATTTTGATCAATCTAATTTCTAATTAATTACTATTTTAAAATTATGTTTTACTTTTTTCTATTTTTTTATAAGAGAGTTTTACTTTTTTTCTTAAAGTAGATTTAATTTAAAATGATCCACAAGTTGAGCCTTTGAATCTACTCGGACCACGCTGTTAGGGGATACATGTTGACGTAGGGGTTAAGCCTGCTTTAAACTACCATACCACCTCACTTACTTGGGACCCATCCCATCGTTCTGAATTGGAGTCTTCCTCTTCTCCAGTAAAAGCCTTTTATTAAATAAAAACTGAAAAAGTTTAAGAAAGGACTGACCTTTCAGAATCACGTGGAGGAGTTGTGATGATGATTGATGATAACAGTCACTATTTACAGCTATACAACGACTTTTACTCCCTAGCAGGCGGACATCAAAGCTATTCTTTTTCTTGTACCGTATGACAGACATCAAAGAGACCAACCAGTCAAGATTTGGGGGCTTTTTGGAACTTTCCCCATCAATGAACGCCCCAATTTTTTATGATCACATGTGACGAACGCGCTAATTTCTCGGTCCCTCCCCACGTCCATTATTCTTAGGTAGGTGGTAGGAGGATGATGACCTTAAAAGTATAATTATAAAGAAAAATATTAAGGTAAAAATAGGAACTCTTTTCAATCGAAATTCGAAGGGGAAGGGTGATCTCCATTAGCCAAAACACTCCCCACACCTTATTTCAAGGGAAAA
>JANZXR010000170.1:10156734-10177149 GCA_027575705.1 Erythroxylum echinodendron | reverse complement strand
TCCAATATGAAAGGAAAGTTTTCAAGAACTGCCATTTTGGGCAGTAAGTTTTCAAGATCATGAAAAATCTGTGTTATATGGGTTTGTGGTAGTCCCTTAAAAACCGTCACGTGCGCGTTGACTCAAAAATAGGCTTCTCCCGCTTGGCCGCTCGTGGCACGGAGCTCCTCAAAGGATTCCTCAAGTTTACGGCTATATAGAACCATTATATGAAGCTGTGTAGCGCGTCATGAATTCAGACTTACCGAAGCCATTCTGCTGTTTTCATGATTGTTTGTCAAAATGAATGCTTGCATGATTTGAAACCATTTTGATATGCTCATGATATGTTTGACATGATGAATGCATACATGATTTGCTATATTGTGAATTTGACAAGAATTTTGATGAAAGTGTGCTTTATGAATTCAATAAAAATTTTCAATGACAAAAATAGGAAGGAGTTCAAAAGTTTTTTGCCTATCTTTTATTATAAACTTGTTACCCACGGGCTGTCAAGCTCACCCCTCCTGTCCCCACCTACAGGTGATGATTAAGAGATGAAGTGAAAGAGGGTCAAGGCATCGATTCAAGTTGCATTTTTGTATTTTAAGCTAGATTTTGTACTAATGAGGATTCTAGATTCATTTTGAGTATGTATAGATTAAGTATCTTATGTATCTTGTGATTTTGAGATATGGATGTATTGTGGTTTGAAATACCTTTATGGCTTTGTGACAACTCTTATATTTGATGGTAATGACTTATGATTTATGTATGGATGAATTTGAGAGGACAATTATGATTTATGTATGGATAGTTAGACTCCTGAAATGGGGTCTAATATTTGTGGTATCAGAGCAAGTAGGAGTTGGACTCCGGAAACGGGCCTCAACACATAATCCTATAACCCTAATGCATTGTATAAGAACATGAAAAACACGAAAAGGGGTAACAACCATAATTCAAAAGTAGATCAAAGAAGAGCTTCAAGAATTTCCAATATTCTAGATCAAGAAGTCAAACATAGTTTTTATTCTTTTCACTTATTTCTTTCATTATCCTTGATGTGTAATTGGATTTCTATTATGTTTAAAATGTCTATGGATTTCTAAATCCAAATTAGGAATTATTCTGGAATTATTTTGTGAACTTTAAAAATTGTTGATTTCAATACATTTTTGAATGCTTGTGATAATTGTCGTGCATATACTTGAGAAAAAATTGAGAGAGTGAGTCAAAGTAATTAGTTTTAGGTTATACAAGAAGAGTTGGCAATTTAATAGACCTATAATTATCAAATTAACGATCAATCGAAGAGAGATCTTAGTTGTGAAATTAATTATCTAATAGATTGCTTTATTTTTAATTGAATAAGTTAGGAATAGTTTTGTGAATTGAGAGATTACAAATCTATAATTATATAATTCAATTAGGGATTGATTAAATCTTGAGAGAGAGTAATAAAAACATTAGAAAATCTAGGATCAAACATAATTGAGGCTATGAGATTAAAGGAATCAAAATAAGTACAGAATATTTCCTAAGTATTAAACTTTGATCAAACCCTAATTTTATTGGGAGCTCACTTGTTTATTTACTTAGTTGTTTCGTTTATTTAATTTTTGTTATTTTTAAAATTCAAATCAATTTCTTAATACCTTATACAAAACTAGGGTCAAATTGTTTAGGTGTTCATAATCCTTGTGGAAACAATAACTTTAGTACTACATGATATGATCTATATATTTACAAGTATTAAGAGTTTTATTATATATAGAACTTACTCAATATGGAGTATTCACCAATAAGTCATGCTACAAAACTTTTCAAGATGGAAGTCAAATGGTACCTTATTTTAAGTTCTTATGGAAGAATTCCCTAAATCTTAAAGCATCAATGATTACTTGACAGGTCATCAAGAATAGAATCATAACCAAGAGCATGTGGTTTGACTTATACAATCCCCTTTATGTTTTTTGTAAAGAAGAAGAAGAGGATATGAATCACTTATTCTTTGAATGCAGATACTCCAAAGTAGTATAGAGTATAATCTGACACAAATTGGATGATTATTATCCTTTAAATGATTGATTAGAAACTCTTAATGGGATTATCAGGACTGCTAAGAATCAAAAGCAAAATGTACCGCTATATGAGACAACTTTCATAATAATAACCTATTCTTTATGAAAAGAAAGAAACAAGAGATCTACAGGGGGAGTAAGTAAATAAGCATCAGCTAGCTAAGGAAACAACTAACTTGACTAGATCCATAACAATTGAAAAATCAGCAAAGAACATCCTATCTACAGAAATAACGACCAGATGGAATTTGTAACTTATAAAATGTGTTTTTTATTCTTGCTTAATTGGTTAATAACAACAATTCGTTTGTTAATTCGTTACAATTTTGAAATAGCTTTGCTATGGTTAATGAAATTTTTATTAATTTCCCAAAAAAATATCGTAGACCTATTAGCGGGAATAAGACTACTAAAAACTCGAAGAAATAGGGTAGACTTAGAGGAAAAATTAAAGTGAAGTTGCTTGCATGAAACATATCTCTAAATCATATCTTAAACTTTATAAAGGAATGAGATTTTGAAAAACCACCTTAAACAATACCATAAGGGAGGCAATCAACAAAAAGTTACTATAGCTTCGATCGAGGCTATGATCATGCCATTGAGAAATGTAAGAACCTTAGATGCACTATCGGAAAACTCTTTTAATAGGGCCACTTGGAATAATTCATTAGAAGGAACAAAGATGCTCACACACACAAAGTTCTTTAACTTGTAAGTAAGACCAACTCATGTTTAGATGTATATCATGAAATTTAGACCAAGGAATAAGGGATGGAAGACCCCTTTAGTTCTTAAATATAATAGTTAGTGGAGATATCAGTTTTAACATGTATAAATTAAAGAGCTATACTTAACACAATTATGCCAATGTTAAAGTAGATATTAAGACCAAAAGATGATGAACAATAATGAAAATATAATTATATAAAGAGGATCAATGAAGCTAATGTTATCCTAATGAAGACACAATGGTTATCATAGTAAACATCACAAACTTTAAAGTAAAGTTAATTTTTGTGAATAATGGAAAATCTATTGACATTCTCTTTTACAATCTTTTAAAATAATGATAATCAGATCATGATAACTTAGGTAAACATCTTTCTTTGTGATCACAATTAGAGAAGACAAGTCTTCCCTAAAGGGCAAACAAATCTTCTTGTTATGATATGAAGTACCTCATACGCAACATCCAAAAAATGGAATTACATTTTATATACAAATTTGTCATATATAATGCCATTTTTAGTAGACCTTTGTTAAGTGTAATAAGGTCCATCTTTTCACCAAACTAGCTGCTCAAAACATTATCTATAGGAAGGGGTATAAGGGAAGTCTCAGGATCCATCAGATCTTAAGATAATGTTACGAGGCTTCACTAAAGAACATTAAGGAGATAGACCTAAAAGTCATCAAGAATGAAACAAAGTTTAAATCAGTTGAAGAGATTTGGAAAGTCCAAGTTATAGATGTGAACTGTAATATAATGTTACTAATAAGAGCAGATATGGAATAAGAGTAACACACTTAAATGGTGAAATTTTTAAAAGGACAAGAAGAGATAATTGTGTGGTTGCCTTTAGACATGGAAAAGATTAAACCATATGTGATAAATCCCTAGTATAATGTGAGATATAATGACAAGCTTGTGAAATAGAAAAAAGATATTTTTTTGGCACAAGAATAACAATATGCAATATAAGAGAACAAAGATAAGCTCTTGAGTATAGGCTTTATAAAAAAAGAGGTGTAACTAGATTGGCTCCCTAATATGGCAATGGAAAGAAAGTCTAATTGCAAATGATGCCTAAACACCACACAATCCACTTTGCAAAATTTCAAATTAAATGTCATGTAAAACTATTAGATAAATGCCTTGTAAAATAATAGACCAGTTATGTAACCAAACAATAGACTCAAAATGATAGACTAAATGTCTAATAGAACAATTAAAAAAAGAAAAATTAAATTTCCTATAAAATAATAAACCAATAAAATATAGACCCAATATTGTTTAACTGACATATTCGATATCTTGTAAAATGACAAGTTAATCTTTAGAAAAATTACTGAAAAACATGTTAAATGTTGCCATAGGCAATATGTTAATTATTATTAAATGTAATCCTCTCTCTCTTTAAACAGTAAACCAAACTTCACTACCAATACAATATATTTACATAGTTAGCTTCACTTACAATATATTTATATAGTTAGCTTTACTAAAATGATGTCAACTTAAAACAATATACCATAGGTCTTCAAACTATAAAATATTAAAAAGTTTATTGATTGACTATCTTATGATAGTTTTAGAACTTGAATGTTGGGATAATAAATAAAGTGACAAATCATTACATCTGACTAAAAGTTATTTTTTGTTCATAAAGGCATTAGCCTATTGAAGTACCTATTACACAATACAAAATAAAGACATCAACAACATAAAAAATGCAAATATTTATGAGATCACCATATTGGCCTAAAAATAACTTCATCACCATCACTCCCATATTTTTCCTATTAGGTACTTGAAATTTATTCTCCCTCCAATACATACGCAAAATCATCTTTCTCCACCTCAAGATCATGTTTATTGGTTGAAGAATTCAGAATATGTATAATGGACAACAAATTAATCGATAAGTCCTCATGTTTACTAATTATCAAATTCTTATAAGCTTGAAATCCCTTATACAGAATTGCATAACATTATGATAATTATAGGTCTCAAAGTTCTTACTTTTATGGAAATCATGATAAACATCCAACTTAAACTTCTTCCTTGTATGTTAAGCCTCATATTATTGTAACACCTTGTCCAAATGTTTCTCTTCTTTCAAGCCTTTGATATGAGCATGGGGATAATTGATTAAACCTTATAAAACATTTGACATCATCAAATTGCATCTGATCCCTACCTTTTGGTTAGTGTTTTCAATAGCCTTTACCTCATTTACTTTTTGGGCTTAATTTAGTGAAGAGGTTGAGTTTGTCAATCTTTAGATTTGCATGCTTGTTATATATCACCATTGTAAAAATTGTATTTAAGATAATAACATTATATCTAAATTAAAAACAAAGAAATAATGAAACAATAAAAAATTAAGATCCTATATTTAAGCCATATAATTATCTGAGGTATTACGAATAGTATTTTACTTAATATCATGATGTGGTTCTCATCATTTAGAAGAACAGATTTAAGACGTATGATCCCACATTATCGGAGTTAAACACAAATACCTAATCTTAACAATCCATATTGGATAATAGACTTTATTAATATAGGAGCTTTGCCTTTTTAACATCAAGGTATTGTGTGTAACAACCCTAGACCACCCTTCGACATATATTTTCTTCTTTGGGCCTTGACCCAGCCAAGCCCTCACGGTTTTACTCTTCCCACACCCAGAAAAACGCATATGTGAGGGAGAGGTATCCACACCATTATAAGGCATACTTCGTTCCCCTTTCCAACCGATATGGGATCTCACAATCCAACCCATTTAGGGCTCAATGTCCTTGCTAATACACCGGTTCAGATACTAGCTCTGATACCATTGTAACAGCCCTAAACTACCCGCTCACAGATATTGTCCACTTTGAACCTTGGCCCAGCCAAGCCCTCATGGTTTTGTTCTTCCCACACCTTGGGAAAACATGTCTTTGAGGGAGAGGTATCCATACACTTATAAGGCATACTTTATTCTCCTCTCCAACCTATATAGGATCTCATATTATGACCATATACTGTTTAAGCTCTATGATGTTAGCCTTAATTTGAATCATTTGGTGTCATAAGTTATAGCTCCAATAAGTCTATTATCTTTTTTTTTTGCTCAGAGCTCTCGTTGGTTGATTTAAATTTTTCATAACTGCTGTTCCAACCCTTATCACACTTACCCTTCTTAATCAAATTAGTAAACCTACCTATATAAGCAAGTTTTTCACCCTTAAATCTATGCAAGCTAGGTCTATATCTATAATGAAAGATTATGATATATAGATATTACAAATCTAAAATTGTTAAAAATTTAAGAAAAACTATGATTTTTTCATCGAAAACTCTAGCCTCCAATAATAAATCTTTGATACTGTCCCCATGTGAGAGAGATACTGGCTTTGCTCAAGTATGATTTGTACTCTAGCAGATAACATGCCACTAAAATTATCTTTATCATTAAATATGAGATTGGGTTCTCTCCACACATGTTTGAAACTTTACTCACAACCTTCTTCCAAAAATAAAAATAAAAACTTCCTTTTCCAATCATTCTTTCCACTATAAGGTTTTTTTTCACTTTAATTCTTATAAAATTTTTAGTTATACCACCCACAAAACTTCCTTACAAGCCTAAACTAATGCATTAATATGAGCAAGTCCATGTTTGGTTCTATGTTTTCTAAATGATAAACTATTAAGAGTCCTAATATCAAACACCAATAATAAGGATGTAGTTGCCCCATTAACAACTTGAAACAACCTATAAAAATATGCATTCTAGTAGGCAAGTGTTCTTTAGTGCTTATAGACATATGGATGTTATACTTTATTAGTATGTCATTTAGGTTCAGTCTAAGCCTCAACTCATTTTTTTTAGCCTTGAAGTTTTTAATAAAACAAGGGGCAAACTTACAAGTAATTGGCCATTCACCACTAGTGCCAAACTTTTTAATATTTGCAACTATAATACTATGCCTTACTAACCCAGTATCGATGCTAAATTCACTTTTAGACCTAGTGCTATAACTATCCCCACTTAACAAGCTATTATCTGTAAATATTATCTTAAAATAAATAAACTAGGAGAGCCTTACTATATAAAGATGAAATGCTTATACTGAATAATAACTAATTGAAATTAGATGCTTAGACTCTTATATTTTTATTAAAGAGAAAAAAAGAGAAACAAACATAAAAAGAGAGAGCTATTTATGTGAATGGATATACAGCAGATATTACTTAATACACCAGCCTATATTCCTCTATGATAACTTGAAGATGAAAAACGATCAGATACACTAGCTAAAGGGACACCATGTGATAAAGGAAAGTTCTAAAAAAGATACAAGGTCTGAAGCGCATCGTGTCTCAAAATATGTACCAATATTTAAAAGATACAATAAGTTAAATAAACTAAGAATGGGCTTATGAGGTCCTATTTCCCTATATAGAAAAAAGTGAAAGACACAAGGTATAGGATATGACCATGTCCTATTTAATGTTTGCGAGAAACAAAATATATAAAATGGCAACAAAAATTCTAATTTAAGTATTATTCCACTTTTAGTTTATTTTAAACTTAAAGGTTTGCCATTAGGAGGTATAAAAAGCAATGTTTTAAAATTTGGACTGGGCATTAAACCGGTCAAAGGAAAGGCTTAAGGTTTAAAGGTTCAACCAGTATTAAACAATTATAAAACCGGTATATAATAAATAAGAAGTAAAAATTATAGCAATAAGTAAAATAAAATATTTTACTATAATAAAAAATACACTCGTTTCTATTATCATAAAATGAACTAATCATAAATCAAATCTAATAATTTAAAATAAATTTGATTCTAATATAAAACTTAAAATAACAATAATAATAAAATAAAAATAAAAATTATATTTCTAAAAAAGTTTATGTCTCATCATCATCAAAAAGTTTCAAATTCTCTAACGCTTCCTAAAGACTCGTAAAACACACTTTCATCCAAATGATTTGCATCAACTTCTTCTAGTGCATTCAAATAAATGAAAATTAGTAATGTATGAGAATTTTCTCATGTGTAAATTTATAAATGATCAAAATAAGATATCGGGCCTAATTCAAATTGTAATTCATTCGTTGTGACACATCTCACGTGTTGCAACGTCAGTCGTCACCAAGATTAAGGTGTTTCAACTTTTAAACAATCACAATGCTTGCTCACTTTCCTGGGATATTAATTGAAATAAAAAACATAAATAACTTAAGCACAAAAAAAGAAACTCCATAACATAATGCAAAGTTTCACCATTAAAATCAATGATTAATTGAATCATAAAATAGCATGTTACAAGAAAGGGGATAAAAAAGGTATAAAAGAAATATAAACATCAGCATATAAAAAGAAAGGAAAGTGGATAAGCGTTCAACCATTTTAGTAGGTCTTCAAAGCAAGTACATTTAGCCTAAAATTCTTTAATAGAAGGTCTATTGATTCTCTTTATATAACAAACCAATCAAATATTTTGTTTATCACCACAATTATCTCAAATTTAGGGCCACGAATGTGCATTCAAATAGATAACTGAATATCAAAGAACACAAGAAAACACCTTTTGTGATCTATCACCATGAATACTTATAGTTGGGAAGCCATTGACACAAAGCCAATGTTTAAGTGAATCAACACCCTTATTTGTCTCCAAAAAAATAATGCCAAAGTTTGTAAAAAATAAATCAAATCTCAATTATCATGGAACTATACAAATATAATCATGGGCCAAAAAAATTCTATATGAATTCAATCGCAAAATTCTCTTGAGAGAAGAGGGAGGGAAAGATAGAGAGTAAAAACTATCTTTTCCTCAAACCTTACCTTGTCATGAACACCATTTTCCATTTGTGCATGAAGAACATCCATAAGATGACTTCTTTTGTCTGAATCATAGACAAATCCAACTCTTTTGACAACCAAATCAGTACTGGAGCCCACTGTCCCAACAACAAAAAACATATAGTTATACAGAAAATCCAAAGCTAGTCTCTGCATAAGACCAAACACTTGAGCAAATCATAGTCGTTAACATCAAACAATGAGATAATTATTAGGAAAAAGCTAAAATCTTTTGCTAATGCATGATACAGATCTCATACTAAATTCTACCTAAGATAACATATGAATGTAGAAAAGAGAACATAACCTAAAAGTTGGAAATAGAAAACTGAAGGCATGTAGATATAAATATGCATGTAGCAATTTCACACAATACAATACCAATTAATTATTTCAAACTTGATCGTGCAAATAAGGGACCTTGCAAGATAAAAGAAATAGTATCATCTACTATTCATTTCCTTTACGTTGCTTAAAAGGGATGTAGACTTAACAAGTTGAGGCAAATAATGAAAGTTTTAAATACAAAATATATCGTGCTAGGATTTAACTCTTAGATAAAAACACTTGATTCCTAAGGATTGGCAAAGGTAATTGGTAGCTGTATAATAAACCTATGTTTTAATTCGCAGATCAAACTTGAAAACAATGTTAACCTACTTACAAATCATAAATTGAGTGTACTTTTGGAATAAATATAGAAGAACCTATGGTCAATCTTTATTTATATCAATCCAGTTTAACCTTGTAATAATAAAGAGAAAATGAACAATAAATGTTATTGTTTCATGAAAAGAGATATGATAAATTAAGATCCTTCATCTAACTCTAAACATTTTGGATTAGACAAAATGAAAAGCTAATTTTAGCATAATATTAATAACTAATTTAATAACACTGAAAGGAAGATTCAAATAACCATCTCAAATGTATTTCCACATAAAGTTTCACTATAATTTGCATAATAACAAGTTCTTTCATTTTAACCTCTAGCAATATAAATATGGCATATGTGGTAAATTTCACAAATAACCATATAAAGAGATAAGAAAACTGGATCGGTGGACATTTTATGAGATATAAAAACATTAAATAGCTCAACAGAGCTCCCACTTGCAAAAAGCCAAAAATGAAGGCAGAAAAGTAAATTTCAAGAAAGCTAAGAAAATAATAGAAAACCTTCTAATTAATTGGTTCTCCTTCGTAAGCAATAACCACCTTAACACCAGTTTAATATGATAACTTTTTTGCTTCCTCATATATGTTTACTTAAAAGCACGTATTATATATTCTATAAATTTTCTTTTCGAACTCACCCAAGTCTTAATTCTATTCACTACTTTGTTTTTCTATTTTATGTGAAAATAGATGTGAAGTCCTTTCAAGAGGTTCCATGGAGTTATACCTATCATGTTGCAGGGGAAAGGTATAGACATCTCTTACCAGAGCTTTATCTAAAAAGGAAAAAAGGAGGCGAAAAATATATGGAAGAATAAACCTCTCAAAGATTTTGGCTTTGTAATTCTTGTGATTTACCAAAAAATGAAGTGAGGAGAAATGGAGAACTGAGATTCCCAGAAAACAAAACTAAGATTCCTAGAAGAGAAAGCATAAAGAGTAAAGTGAGAATGGTTTCATGGCTTCTGAATTTATATAGAATAAACTAGTTTTGACTGGTTCACAGATAAATTGACCAGTTTTTATATACGTAGGTTATAAAATAAAATCAAGCTAGAAAACTAGTTAGTTCACATTATTCCTAGTCAAACCTATCGGTTTGGTTTGATTTTTAAAACATTGAGAAAAACCTAAAGATACAAACTCTACATCTTTATTTTTTTATATAGAGAAGATGATTAGAGATCATCTTGACATATTAGAGCTAATTGGAGTGTAGAGATTTTATCTATAACTCTTTTTACTTTGATGTTTTTTGTTTTATCACTTATGTTTATTAGTCTAAAGATGATGTATGGATAGTTACATTATATATTTAGATAAAGAGAGCCCTAACTATTGTATTTGTTAAGAATTGATTTTTGATGTGGGTTTTATTTCTATGAAATATCCTTGAATATTCTTAAAGCAAATCTAATTAAAGTTGGTGATTAGATATGATATTAATTTTCATGTAGATGATTCAAAAGAACTTGTATATGAGTGTATAATAACTTAGATATCTAAGCATAAGATGTTAGAGATATATTTACACAAATCCACTAGTGTTAGGGTAAATTTTTTTAGTAAAATTATATAGAAGTTAACACATTCTTTAGAGTTTAAATTAGAAAAAGATATAAGTTAATCAACTTTGGAATAGTTGCCTATAACTTGAGAGAGTGAAATATAATAATCTAGGAATTTCTGCTAGTCTACATGTTAAAAACCTTTTAAGTTTATTGAATAATGAATATAAATATGATGCTATAGGGAGTCCTTATCTAGATATTATTTATGTATGAATTATCTACTCGATTATTTACTTTGCTTTGTTCCTTTTAAGTTTAGTGAATAATGAACATAAATATGATGCTATAGGGAGTCCTTATCTAGATATTATTTATATATGAATTATCTACTCGATTATTTACTTTGCTTTGTTCCTAGTGGCTTATTCATTTATTTAGAATTTATTTTGTTTCGTTATTTAACATCACCAATAATTTGCTTAATTTATATTCTTTAGCTAGTCAGTAGTAGGAGGATAGTACATTCTAGCTTCCTCATGAGATTGACACTCTATTCACTAGTTTATTACTTACTAATATTAGGTGCATGTTCCTTATATAATAAATGTTTCTTCTGTGATAGAGAAAACTTAAAGAGTAGAAAATAAACATGATAAAAACCTTATCCTTGAATATAGACAATTGCCCATCAATTAAGTAGACTTGACATTTAAGCAATGTCATTTGAAAGCCTAGATAATATATGTGCCATTTTCCCTATATGACAAACTCGTAAATGATAGGATGAAGAAATCATAGAAAATAGGCCAATTGGTAGACTATAAGTGAATGAGTCAATAAATATATGCGGTCATGATAATAGTTTCATCCTGATTAAGAAAAATTTAACCTTGCAATAAACATGGTGGGAGCATGGCAATAGTTCACATGTTTAGAAACCTAAACTTAGAATTCAAATTATGGAGTAAAACTTTGAAACTTAAAATAGGCATTCAAATAAAACTTAAAGAGGAAATGATATATATGAATCAAATTTTTATAGACCAAATCTTATTGCATCACTTATTAGGCTGAGGATGTCTCAATATTACATAAGATAGAGATAAGTGACATCGTTCTATGAATCTACAAGTCACTATCAAGGAAATCACTATTTTCAGGAATGAATTTCTTTTTTCAGACTCACTTTCTCTTACTAAATTTTACATTTTCTCTCTCCAACTTTACTAACTTGATCATTATATGTCAAATGTGAAATAACACTCCAACACTTAGTTTTACATATCTATCAAAAAGGAACTCACAAGTTATATAGACTATATTCCAATGCATATTGCGAGGCATAGTATTAAACTTATAATCCTATATTTGAACTAAAAAAATTCAAACTTACTAAAATTACATTACATTAGAATTTATTTTTAAATTTCATATAAATAAGATTTGTTAATGTTAACTTATAAATAATGAAATATTAAGTGTTCACATGAAAATTTCAACATTTAATTTATATATTCAGACTATGATCAGACCTTGAATTATTTTGTTAGATTATGTGTTGCTTAATCAAACTGATATCAATTTCTTGAAATGTAGTTAACCTTATCCCTAACACAAAATTCCATAAAACCAATTCTTACCTTAATTGTAAATGTATCAACCTTGAGACTCAAAGCATATGAAGTTTTGTTAAACTGTTGATGTTATTAGAATTTTTTTTATTTAAAACAAATTGACCTTATAACCAGGACAAAGAAGTGTCTCAAGGATTGTCTTAGTAATGAGCAGACCCTTTTCAGTCATTTAATTCTATATGATCACCATTCTCATATTTTAATGCCAAAATCATAAAATACCAATATGGAACAAGGAAAATTAATTTGAGAATAATTTTTGGGCTTATTTTTTTTGGTTGTCACTTTAATGTTTGAAATATTTTTACAAACATAAAATAATGTATTCAAGTTATATCAAAGATCATATATTTCATTCATATTATTTTGTGTGGGGACTTATCTTTATGTATTAATGTTCTGGTACCTTATTTATTTATTTAGTATGTTTCTATTCGGAAATTAACTATGATTAAATAGTGAGGATCATGGGAAAAAAATTATAATTTCTGGTCAGATATCTTTAATTGAATGATTTAAAAAACATGAATAAAAAATAGAAAGGTCGAAAAATACTTTCTTTGAAATCCTATATAACTTTTCTTCTTGAACTATCATCCACAAGTTATTCATATGTCTCCTTTAATAATAATAGAGTAAAGAAAAAGAAGTCAAACTTTTTGAGAGGGAAAGACAAGAATATTAACTCCCTAATGTCTTTTTGCCTATTTATAGAAAAAGACTTTAGGGTTTCTTTCTAATTAAAATTAAACTAATAATTGTAATTAAAGTCCAATAATAATAATAATAATAATAATAATAATAATAATAATAATTTGATTTTAAAGTTTCTTCATCTTCAAAACTAAGTCCAAAGTAATTTAAATGGATTTTCTTTTTTAAATTGCTCTTTATTTGTGAAACATTAGGTTCCTAATATTTTAGTAGTAATTAAATTTATCCTTAATGTTGTAATTAAATAATTTTTAACCATAGATTAAATGGATGATAAGGATAATTATCCTTTTAACAAAGGTTGATTTGGTTATTCTTTAACATATCAGGTTTCATAAGTTTCATATAGAAAGGAATTTACATTATGTATAGAAAGAGAAGCTCTTCCTTCTCTTTAGATTGACTCTCCTCTAGCTCCCCTAACCTACCTTGTGGCTCCCTATTACTACTTTTCTTTCCTTACTCACACTCCCTTCTCCAATCTCTTCTATATTAGTGCTAAATCTTGCTTCTCCTCCTCCTCCCTTTCTCTATAGCTAGAATTCTTGTGTGTTTCCTGAACTTATAAGGGCATCCTTTATAACAATTTTTCCTCTTGAAAACTCTCCTTTATTATTTTAGGAATGATTTTTGTAAACTCAACTCTTTTCTCTATCTTTTTTTATAATTTAAACTTTATGGCTTTTGTATTCCTGAACCTAGTCAGACTCTTCCAATAACTGACCCTTTTCCACCTTTACCATGTCACTTGACCTCTAAATCCTATATTCCTTTTAATTCTAGTCTTTTAACAAACCACTCAACCCTCCCCCTAGTATCCCTATTTAGCATTACTAAAATTGTTCATTTTCAGACCATCCCTCTATCATCATCTTCTACCCTTAACCTTTTCCTTTTTTATTTTTTAAAATTGAAGTAATTTTCATTAATTGTAGTTAAAATATTTACAATATTACAATGAGGTATCCCTTAAGGAAATCAACAAAAGATTACATTATAATAGGCAAAACATTAAGTTTCACTTCGTATAGTTTAAGAACAAATTAATTACAAGTTCCACCTAAGCTTTATATTTATTGACAATTCTTGATTTGCTTCCTTTACTATTAAAAGAGCTCTGATTTCATTGATAATGTTCTCTTCCAGTTGGTATTTGTTTGTCTCCTTCCTTGAGTAAAGCCTTATGTTTCTCTTCTTCTATAGGTTGTAAGTTGTGATTATGAGGGCTGCTTTAAATAGTTTTCCCTTCTTCTTCTGCTACTTGGAAATTCATATAATCTAGCTCAACATGTCATTCCAATCATAAAAGGTGCAGTAAACTTCCAAGTGTATAAAGCAATTGACTCTACACAACCTTCTCCTTAATAGGAAGTAAGTCCTAGGATAGAGCTCCAAGAACAAATTGGCCTTTATCTGGAATAGAGGGCTACTTCATTATGTAACCAACATTTGAAAATCTAAGGGAGGCACCTAGAAGCTAGTCCTTCACACTTGTTAGCTTCTTGTTAAGGAAACTCCTCCTTTTCCTTACAATCAATAACCGGGTAGTAAAGCTTTGGAAAGGCAAAGGTCTTAGTGAAGTGCACTTATCGAAAGATAGCCATCTTCTGTTTAGATTTACAATTGAGACTAGAGAAAACGAAGTACTAAAAATAGGACTATCTCATTTTAATAGATTCCCCTTCTTCTTGTAACTCTGGAAACTAGGTAATAGTTTGAATAAAATTAAGCATAAATATGTCCTAACATGGATTAATTTATTACGTACCACTTAAATATTGGTCCATAAAAGTCTTGAGCTTGTTGGCATGCTACATAGGTAACCTGTATAAAAAGATGAAATAACATATCAAAGTAAAATGATTGGTTATGCTAGATTCTATATTAGTGTTGAGTTAAAAAAGGATTTACCTAACACCATTCCTTTGATAAGACTCGGTGAAGATGATATCTAGTTTGAAGACTCTATTGTAGTGTCATACTAATGGAGGTCAAACTTAGAAAAATAAGGAAAAAAATGAAGAGGCTCTAATAGGAGATTCCTAATAGGAGATTATTTATATCTTATGAGCCGTGATACTCAAACAATTGTTAAGATTTAACAGTAGTTGCTTATGTTGAGCCAAATGTTTCTGAACTTAACAAAATAATGCTGGTAGATTTTAAAATAACTATAAAGATATTAGTTGGCCATAAGACAAAAGTTGGAAATTATGCAATATCTAGCCATACCACTGTGAGTTTACTAATGTTGAGTCTCCTAAAACTAAGACTCTCTCTCAATCCCCAAGTCTAGAGGAAAAGAAGTTAAAAGTTGAGGATTGTTTCTCCTCAATGTTTATAGTGTTTTGGCAGGTGAGGGGGATTAATTGCACAAAAAGAAGTATTTTAATGACTTTACTAATAAAATAAACTTGATCTAATAGGAATTATAGAGACTAAAATTAATCCTGATTTGTAGTGGTAGCTTTTGATTCAAACATAATAAATGTATCCATCTTTTAGACGAATGAACAAATCATGAAATTTTTAGTAATCTTTCTCTCGGAGAACATCAAGGTAGCTATCTCCCTCATATATGGATCAAACTTACACTTTAAAGGAGCTCCTTATGGGACAAACATAAAAGCATTCACTCTTATAATTAAGGCCTTTGGATCCTTTTTTGTGATTTTAATAAAATCTTTTATAATTTTGAGCCTAAAGTTAATTTTTTTAAAAGAAACTTCAAAAGTGATTTTAGGGGATGTATAGAGTAATTAGAAGTCACTAGTATCAAATATAATGGAACTTCCCTACTTAGAGTAATAAACAAATAAAAACTGACATATTAGGAAAAAACTAGATAAGGATCTAGTTAATAGGGAATGGTTGTCTAATTTCATTGAAAGTAAAGCCATCTTTATGATTTTACTAATTTCATTGAAAGTAAAGCCATATTTATAATTTTAGGTTTTTTAAACCACTTGCTGATAATCTTCTAGAACATTTTTAATATGTTAAAAGAAATTCCCATTCAAATTCAATAATATTTTAGAAGAGGAAGAAGGATTTAATTGTAAGGCACCAACATATACCCTATAAGTATTATACCTCTATAATTTGGATATATCTTGGTTTGTATAACTCCAAATTGGATAATTCTAATTGGAAATTAATCTAGTGACATAGATCTAAATCTTTAATGAAGGGATCGAAATTTTATTGTGCCTATAAGGTTTTTGAATTCTGGATTGAAGTTGAGTTATGGTTGCTGTCCTTGTTTTCAAACAACCTGTAATGTTTTAGGTATAACTCCCAGAATAATTAACCAAATTGAATGAAATTTATTACATTAGAAAATTAAGAGATAGGAGAATGAAATTAATTGATAATATTATACAACAATGTGGGAAGTAAAGGAAGAAGAAGGACCAATATGCAAATTTTCTAAAGTTAACACATAGACCAATTGGATTAAGGCATGTGTGACAAATAATAATAAAGCATGTACATCCAACAGGAATTAAGCATATGTGTAATTCTTGAAAGTTTTGGAATGGGAATATGGAGAGGGGGGACGCACGACATTTTGGGGGTTCTAAGTTCATATTTTTCTCCTCTCCATTTCACATTCTTCTTCCCATCATTTTTTATATAAGAAATTAAGCCAATTTTAGGTGGAAATCAAGGTAAAAGTTAGGGATTTTCTCTTCACCTTTACCTTTTCTTACTTTGCTTATGAAGGAATGAAATTATAAGGACGGAAGTGGGATTGAGAGGTATATTTTTGGTGCTTCTAGATGGTGAGTCAAGCAAAGCCTAAGAGTAAAGGAAGGAAAGGCAATAGAAGACTTACCTTGTCAATTTTCAGGTTTGGGACTTCACTTAGTTGATTTCTGTATTTGTGTATGATTGAATGCATATAAAGATTCATTTGGATGTGTAATAGTTTCTGGGATGTTGCATTGATTCTATTTTGGTGTTATCTTGTATAGAATTGGTTGAATATGATAAGAGAGTATTATGTAGTGAAATTCTATCTAGGGTTTGTTTGAGTCAGCCACATTGTTTGAGGCATAAATCAGTCTATAGACCTCCAAATTGTGTCATTTTAGTTTCATATGAAACCTAAGACGTAGAGAAAAATATCTCCATAGTGGATGCTGACTTAGTTCTGACTCTATGATTTTGGAAATTGAGATAAAAAAGGTGACCTGATGTTATCCCTGCTTTGGATCAGCTTGTGATATATTGCCTATATCTCATGATGTAGAAGAAAATCCTAATAGTTAAAAAGTCAATGCATGATGATGGATGTGTAATGGTTTGCTTAATGGTGCTATAGATACTATAGATATATAGGAAAAAAATTCTAGAAGACCTCTCCAATTTCTAACTTTTTCTATATGGCATATTAAGGAACAAGTAGTGGTAAGAGTGGAGAGAGCATCTGTCATGACTGTGGCATTGCTTGTGTTTTCGGTTTCTACTGCATCTTATCTGAACCTTTATGAATGTTTATGAAAATTTTAAAACACCTAGAAATAAATAAAATAGGACTTGCCATATATGAATTAGGCGATTGAACATTGGAATTTAAGATTGAGCATAATGCATTCCAAGGAAAACTTACATGTACATAAATGATTTATTTACGCATGTATGGCTCATATGTGTATAGTATGATTATACAAGTGTGATTTTAACATCCTTCTAATGGTGATTAGTTATGACGTGCATGTGTGAACATAGATATAGATTTTATGACTTGAAATATATTTCATATGATTGCTAATATATGAATTGTGAAATTTGCAAATGGTTAAAGGAAATATTATAGTGTTTGCTCTATTGTCTTAGTTGTGGATAGATAGGGATGCCTATAGGGTTATAGTGCAGCTGGTATAGTTTGATAACACCAGTGTCCATAGTTTGATACCTTTAGGTATCCACAGCACCCGTTCTCTACACCTGCAAAAAATGTACAAGCCTAACACAGAAAGTAAGATAAAGAGATATAAATAAGAAATACAATATGACAACATAAATAATTAGTATATGAATGAGAATTTGAATTTGTATTGATAATTTATATCATTGAGTGTTGAATATCAAATTTTGAGTTTTGAAGGTGACTTTATAGCATATGAAAAAAGTTATTGAAGTATGTTTGCATTATTTATTTAATTAAGTATGCCATCATTATTTATATTTGCGCGATGTTTATAAATGTATGTATTTGGTGTATGACTGTTGTGATTGGACATCCAAACTAAGTGTTTCCCCACTAAGCTTTCAAGCTTAGCACAAGTGTTAATCCGTATAGGTCCAAGTCATAGGAGTGACCTACAGGGAGCATTTGTAGGGACCAACGCCAACAGATAGAAGAAAAGTACTTATGGAAGGCATCTTTAGTTAAAGATGATTGTACATGTAATGGTTAAAGGAAATTGTATGTTTTCTTTAGATTACCATGTAAATGTAAAAATGTTTTACTACTGTTAAATGATAATGTTAACCATTAGGGAGTTTTGTAATGTGTATATGAATAGCATTGAACTGAAATATATGTTGTGAATGTATATATAGGAAATTGGTTGCCTTATTTGTGTATAGTTGTAGGTTCCGTATAGGGGGTGTTACATTTTGTCATATCATAGTCCGATTTAGGTAGTTTTGACAAATAAGAGTATAGTAATGTATAATAAAGTTTTGGTGTTGTGTTGGCCTAATCCAGATGCCCCTATTTTCTTATAGATAGTAGAGATGGAAAGATCTCATGAAGCTAAGGAGGAGTCAGCTAATTGTGTGGTAGGGGGAGATAAGTCAGTTTTAGGTCCTCCTGGGCCTCCAAGGGGTGAAGTACCAGTACCATCAGTACCTGGGGAGATGTTTCTAAAGTTTTCATATGATATGGTGAGATTGATGGATATAATGACCACACTTAAAGCTCCTATAGAAGCTTTGAGAAAGCATGAGGCAGAAGAATTTATGGGTGTGACTCTAGAAGAATCAAATAAAGCAGAATATTGGTTAGAGCAGACACAGATGTCCATCGGTAGAAATGGTTATCTATGTTATCTCTCTTTTATAAGGGCCAGCCTATGATTGGTGGAAATTAGTCCTACTTCATCCTTAACTGCCTAACCCTTTAACTTGGGAGTTCTTTACCCAAGAGTTCAAGGAGAAATATGATACAGAAGCTTATGAAGCCGCTCAATAGAAGCAGTTCTCGAATTTGAGACAAAAAAATTATCTGTGGCTGAGTATGAAAAGGAGTTCAGTCAGCTCATCAGCTATACTCCAGAGCCAGTTCAGACAGAGGATTTCTAATGTCGACAATTTGAGGATGGATTAAATGATTTCATTAAAGAGTATCTAGTGGCGGTAACTTCTCTACAACAGGTGAGCTACTATCAACTGGTTGAAGCAACTATCAGAGTAGAGAAACAAGAGATAGCCAAGAGAGAAAGGATATAAAGGAGAAGTTTCTTTAGAGGTGGCTCATCTTCCAGTAAAAGAACTCGAGACTTACAGGGTGTGCCCCCAGAACAATCAATCTATAGCCAAGCTACTAAAAGAAGAGGTCAAAGGTAGTTCATAATAACCAATACTGGTAGAGGCTTTTCAACTAAACAAGGAGATGGACCACTAGAGTGCCCACATTATACCAAGGGACATTGGGGCACATGTAGGTAGTTGACTGGGGCCTGCTTTAATATAGGGATACGGATCATCTGATGGCTAATTATCCACAAGGCCCAAGACATATTAGAGCATCTCAAGGGAGTAAAGGGGCAACCAACACACTTATAATATCTAGAGGATGAGGTAGAGGCAAAGGTGGACTAGGCTAGTTTAGTACCATTCTGAGTACAACATTTGAGTCTATTGATCATCCTACAGCATCAGCGGGTCAAACACAGGCATATACTATAAAGGCTTATGAGGAACAAGACACCCCAGAAGTTATAGCTAGTACTTTCTCTCTCTTTAATCTTGATATGCATGCATTGATAGATCCCGGTTCCACTCATTCATACATTTTCACTAAGGGAGTGTGTGATAGGATGTTATCAGTAGATTGACTAGCCTATGATATAAATGTGACTAATCCGTTGGGCCATAACGTATATGTGAATAAAGTGTATAGAGACTGTAACATCCCGTTTCCACAGAACGGGTCGGACCTGAGAAACAGG
This sequence comes from Erythroxylum echinodendron, assembly GCA_027575705.1. Lineage (NCBI taxonomy): Eukaryota > Viridiplantae > Streptophyta > Magnoliopsida > Malpighiales > Erythroxylaceae > Erythroxylum > Erythroxylum echinodendron. The sequence continues at coordinate 10,156,765 of JANZXR010000170.1, read as the reverse complement.
CCCAAGTGAGGTCAATCGGAGAAGTTAGGAA
>JANZXR010000170.1:10104972-10143244 GCA_027575705.1 Erythroxylum echinodendron | reverse complement strand
CTTTGTGTTGTACTAAATGATTATGAAATAAAATGGGCCAATTTAAGATATTAACTTTCTGCGCTTTGCGTTTTATTGATTGCAATATGATTTGTTTCGTTTTCAGTTTAAGTAACAAATGTTTTGAAAAAAAAAGAGGGCCCACATGAGTGATAAGTGTAAAACGTTTTTAAACAAAAATTGGTACCGACTTTTGTTTAGTGAAGTGATGTGACACGCCACCTTCGCGGGGCACAGATTCGGGTATCACTGTCGATATCGGGTTCGGGTCCGGCGGGAGTGGGGTGTTACAGTTTTATATAGAAGTTCATAACAAACTATGAAAAAATTGAACTAAAACAATGTAGCACCATATCAATACTTAACTCATAGTCCATAACAAACCTAATCGGCCTAATTTTTCAATATAGTCAATCATCTTTAGTATATGTAGTTCCACTAAAGTTCTTTCAACTATCTTACATTGAAATAATGCCTTAGAGAACCAATATCTCTCTCTCTATTTTTTGTACTAAATAACTCCTTGAGATGCAAAATTATAGTAGGAGCATCCATGTTCTTATGCTTCCTCTAAAGCTTTAGAGACATACTAGTCCATATCACATATGTAGCTTGTTTAACATCAATATAATATTAATATCTATCCAAAATTAATTAGATGTATCTGAACTGGTTTTGGTGGAACAATAATATTAAGAACATATAATGTCTTCTTTTGCCTAAGAGAATCTCAATTTAGGAAACCAATCCAAAAAATTGAATCTAGTAAGCTTATTAGCATCCATAATTCTCCTTAATGATAAATTGGTTCTCATCTTTTCTAATAAACAAAAGAAATAAAAAGAGCAATTATTGGTTTATGCCACAAAACTAAATAAAATAAGGACTTAATAAATATTTGACTACTCGCACTATTTAATTTAAAATAATAGCCCTCACTATTAAATCAAAAAATTATCAAATAATTTTCCACTGGGCTAGGATCATATTCAAACCTAGATGATCTGGAGTTTACTTAATAAACCAATTAAGTTTAGATTAAATAGACAACAATTTTATTAATCACATCTTATGTGACTCCTAGAGTCATTAGGTGTCAACTCTTTGCCAAAATATGTCTTATATTATTTCTAATCTTGCTTTTAAGTTCATATAGTCATGATTTTGCTAATACAAATAATATAAATTTAGTTAAGTAGGACCTATTAATTTAAGATAGTACATATTTGGGTTAAAAGGCCTATGAGTTTGCTCAACAAGCTTAAAATAAACAGAACTTTAACTTTTTTTAAAATAATGGAAGACAACTATCACGTTTTTAATGTATACTTAATATTTAGTTAAGGGATTTAAAATTTCAAAAATATAGGTCTTATCAAAATTAATGTAATATCATTATATTAATTATTTCTAACATAATCAAATTATGAAAAATCCTTTAAAACCTTTTATTGATTCTAATTGATATAATAACTAATTTAATTTAATAATTTGAATATTAAAAATTAAACTAAATTCCAAAATATTACTAATAAAATTAATCATTTGAAAATAAATTTTAAACAGTTAAAAACACTTTTTCTAGATTTATTAGGAATTTAAAACAATTTAATCTCAATTAAAATAATTTAATTAAAAGGACAACTTAAAAAACATAAAATTAAAAAAATAAAATTTGAATGAGGATTGTGAAAGCCCCGAAACCTTTTTGTAAGGCTGGCACATGCCAAACGTGTCTTTACTAGATGCTTGTCCCCTTGTGGGGCACACGTCTCACACGCATCCCATCTTCTTACCATATTTAAAATTTTTGCGTTTTCTTTACTGCCTCTCCTCTGTCTTGACTCCTACCATTGTTGCGTAGGTTACTTCCTCCTCCAGCCACTCCCTGATCTCCTCCTATCGGTGCTTCTTCTCCTTTGAGAGTTTTCTCCATTGTGTTTGAGGCTAACTCACTTCTTCCTCTAAGGGCTATCACCCTTGCTAGTGGGGATTAACATCTGTTAGAATAAATAAACAAGAACATATTCATTTAGATCATGTTAACAAGGATCATTTCATATGCAAATAAAACAAAATAATGTACTTGGATTATGTTGGATTTCTATAGGTTAAAAAACATTACACTACAGATCTGTTTCTCTATTCTTCCTTGTATGACAAACTACAACAGAAGAAGAAATACATGCAGATAATATATATCTTCCCATGTTTTGGTTTTGTTACATTGAAAACAAATAACTACCATTGGTAGTTATTAAAAGCATAATTACAACACCACCCCTTATGGGTGTAAAAAGATTCATTATCTCTCACTCACACATGATGGGTAAAACTCTACAGTGCTCATACTTGTTCAATAACTGGTGTGACTAGCATACGACGAGAGCACATTGCCATATATCTGTTAGGAGTATATGACATCTCGATTAACAAATTGATCCTAAGACTTATGTGTCTGTAAGTAGACATTGTATGCTATACCCTAGGTCATATCTCGCATTTGTACTTTCATTTAATCTCATTTATTTTTATTTTGTGTCATGATTGTATTAAAGTTCTCTACTAAAGAGACGATGACCATCTATGAATACTTTTCATACGAGTCAATGATCTAAAATAAATGTCCTTCCTCTGTTCTCAATTCTCTTTTGAATTAAATTTAATTTGCTTTCCTAGAATTATTCCATATGATCACATCTTATATGATCTTTTGGCAATAACCTAAAGTAGCAAACCTTAAATTAAATTCTCAAGAATGAAACAAGAGTCATAAGGGTATATTATGAGGTTTTACTCAACCTCAACGGTCTCACACAATGCAAGATGAGATCTGTTGACTTACACTAATCCCTTGTTGTGGTCAATTATGCACACATGGTACGAGTCATGTGCTACGATATTTACCCATTTCCTTGCGGCATTTATGGTTTAAATTTCTCGCTCTCGATTATCACCTAGATAATAAACTTTAAACATGCCTCATCTCTAGCAAGCATAAACACTAGAGGTGATTTCCCGTGTGAGATGGTCAATCTCTAATCTATCTCATATACTTATGATTCATCCCAAAATATATTTGTGCAAAACATATATATTCATGAATCAAATGATATACAATGCATAATCATCATCATAAACTATATCAAAAAATATGACATTGTAATGAGTGAACATACACAGAGAAATGTTTATTAGTAAATGTCACATCTATGTAGTCCTAGTGACTTTACATGCCCAATGAATACATCTCTGAAAATTGGCTTTGTCATTGGGTCTGCCATCATATCTCGTGTAGATATATATTTGATGTTCACTTCTCTTCGTGCAACCATATCTTTCACATAATTATACTTGGTATATATGTGCTTTGTCTTACAATAAAATTTGGGGTCTTTAGTATAAGCAATTGCATCTTGACTATCACAATTAATAGTCACTGGATCAATTTCTCTTTTAGTGTCTCCTAAATGCACTAAGAATCAATGAAGCCACATAGCCTCTTGTACTACAGTTGAAAATGCTATAAATTCAGCTTCCATTGTGGATAGTGCAATGCAAGATTGTTTCTTATTTTTCCATGATATTGCTCTATGGTTTAGTAGATTTTCTTTCATCTAAATCTCCTCCCCAGTCTGCATTTGTATACCTTTGTATACGTAGATCATTTCCTTAATAACATAATGCATAATCCATAGTTCCCTTTAGATACCTCAATATTCTTTTTATTGCTTTCCAATATGCTTGGACTGGATTTGATTGATATCTGCTTACCATTCCAATAGCATAACAAATATCTGGTCTTGTACACATCATTGCATACATCAGACTTCCAACTGCATTGGTATAGGGAATATTCTTCATTTTTTCCCATTCTTGTGGCAGTGACGGGCAATCTCTCTTACTAAGGCCTTCACCTTTAGTAATAGGATTATCAATTAGTTTATAATCTTGCATACGGAGTCGTTTAAGAATTCTTTGAATGTACATCACTTGTGAAAGTGATAACAATATGTTCGAACGATCTCTTGAAATCTTGACCCTAAGAATGTATGCCGCTTCACCTATGTCTTTCATTTCACATTTAGATGATAACCAATCTTTGATTTGCTTAAGGAACACACAGTCATTACAAGCAATCAATATATCATCCACGTATAAAGATAAAATCGTGAATTTATCTTTGGATCTCTTAACATACACACAATGGTCTTCATCGATCATTTGAAAATCATACGAAATGAGTACGTTATGAAAACGAATGTACCATTGTCTTAAAGACTGCTTTAGGCCATAAATCAATTTTAATAACCGACAAACCTTATTTTCTTGACCTACTTTAATGAAACATTCAGGTTGTTCCATATAGATTTCTTCTTCTAATTCTCCATTAAGAAAAGCAGTTTTTACATCCATTTGATGTAATTCAAGATCCATATTGGCTATTATAGCCAGAATAAGACGAATTGAAGCAAAATTCACAACAGGTGAAAGAGTTTCCTCATAATCAATTCCTTCCTGTTGTGTATATCCGTTTGCTACAAGGCGTGCCTTGTATTTTTCGATACTACCATCATATTTTCACTTGATTTTGAGAACTCACTTGTTATCAATTGCTTTACACCCTTCAAGGAAGTCAACCAAGTCCCATACTTAATTGGAGCTTAAAAAAGTCATTTCTTCTTTCATTGCTTTCATCCATTCTTCTTTAGCAGGGCCAGTAACAGCCTCATTACATTCCTTGGCTCTTCTTCCTCTTGCGGAATAATCATATTAATTTCTCCTTCAATCTCAAAACGATGTCGGAGCTCCCACTCGGATTAGTCATGATAGAGAACCTTTCTGTGAAATTTCTCCCACTTTGTTGAAGTTCCTCATCTTGATTCTTTATAATAGAATCATGTTGATCAAGCGTCTCATATAACAATAGGTCTTTACCTATTTCGCCTTGCTTGGGAAAATCATTCACTAAGAATTTTACATCTCGTGATTTAAATTCAGGTACACCTCCATTACCTTGTTCACTAATGAAAACGGATCCTTTTGAGTGTTCTAAATATCTAATAAAAATACTTTTTCTCCCTCTTGGGCCTAATTTTTCCTATTTGTGAGAGAGATCATGAACATAGGCTGCACACCCCCAAGGGTTGATACTTGACATGTCAGGTCTTCTACCAGTCCACAACTCATATGGTATGCTAATAACTGATTTTGTGGGCATACAATTAAGTACATAGGTGGCTGTTAGCAACGCATCACCCTAAAAGGTGATTAGTGAATTTGCTTGGGCCATCATAAACCTAACCATTTCTAATAGCGTCCTATTTCGTCTTTCAGCGAAGCCATTTTGTTGTGGGGTTCTAGGAATTGTTAGTTTCCTGTCTATTCCTTTCTCACTACATAAAGCCTTGAACTTGTAAGACAAGTATTCTTGTCCACGATCAGTTTGTACTGCTTTTATTTTCTTGTCTAATTGATTCTCAACCAAGTTCATATATTGTATGAAATAATCGAATGCTTTCAATTTAAGAGAAATCAAATAGACATGACCATATCGAGTATAGTCATCTATGAAGGTAATGAAATAAATGACCCCACATCTAGCCCTTACATTCATTGGACCACAGATATCAGAATGAATTAATTGCAATGGATATAAAGCTCGAGTTCCCTTTCTAAATGGCTTTCTTGCCATTTTACCAACTAAACAATGCTCACAAGTAGGTAAATCTACTTGAATTAGATTACCTAAAAGCCCTTCTTTAGCTAATCGACTGATTCGATTTTGACCAATATGACATAGTCTAGCATGCCACAAAGTTGTATCATTGTTGGAATTACCAGCTGTAAATAATGAATAACTAATATTATTATTTTCCTTTAACACATCCAGTACAATAAAACCATTACATAAAAAACCATGACCATAATTAATAGATCTAAGATACAAATCCATTCCACCACTATGGAAATTTATATTGAAACCAAGTTTAACTAACATCAACACAGATAAAAGATCCTTACGAATCTGTGGAGTAAATAATAATTCATATAGGATGAGGAGTTGTCCTCCACGCATGTCCAATTTACACGTGTCAATTTCTTGCGCAACAACTTTGGAATTGTCACCTACATAAAGCAATCAACTACCATGTGGTAGTTTATGAAACTCAACGAAGGCATCATGATCCTTCGCTGCATGGTTGGTTGCTCATAAGTCTGCAATTCACAAAGGATGTGATTCAGTTAGAAAAACAAAACAAGAAACATTCACATAAAAAATGTTTGTACTATAAAGTTGTACCTTCTTAGGCTCGGTACAATCTCGAGCAAAGTAGCCTTTATTACCATAATTATAGCACTTCACATGTTTCATGTTCTTCTTCTTGAAGGGATGCTTTCCCTTTCCATGTTGGTTCCATTTTTTCTTCTTGGATTCCTGAGGAAGTGGTTGAATTTCTTATTCTTCTTCCACTTGTGTCCATCATGATGCTTTCATTTCTTGTTCATAGCTCCATGTGAGTTAGAATTAATTACATATGCCTCAGAAGACATATTTGAGGCTTCAAGACGCTCTTCCTCTAAGAGAGATGCCTCGCAACATCTTCTATTGTCTTGATGTTCCCATTATGAGTTAGGTGCATCTTCATATGCTCCCAACTATGAGGCAGTGAACGAATCACAACTTGTACTTGTTGTTGATTAGAAAGCTCATGACCGACATCACGTAACTCACTTACCATGTTGCATATTTTCCTCAGATGCTTTTGCATTGTATCATCTGGGTGTTTCTTATAAGTATCAAACTTAATAGTAAGTGACCTCACTTTGGTCACTAAAGCACCTCTAAAACGAGCAGCCAGTATGAACCATATGTCCTTTGCAGTTTCAAATTTACGGAACTCTCGCATGATATCATTATCTATACTATTCAGCAACGTGATGCGAGCTAAAGAGTTCTTCTTTTTCCATAATTCATATGCATCACGGTCCCTCCTATATTGGGCCATAGTGCCCTCCTCAGGAACTTCTATGGTTAGGTTTAATGGTTCAAAAGCCTCTTGCTCCTCCATTACATAATGAATTTTCATACTCCAGATTTTATAATTGTCACCATTTAGTTTCTCACCCCTATTGAGTTCAGCAACAATATTCTTTGAAGCAGTAGCCATTTTGAAACACTAAGTTTCTATAATAAGAATATATATATATATATATATATATATATATATGTATGTATGTATGTATGTATATATGCACGTTAATGTCACATTCATCGTTCATAGAGTAAATAATTTGATCACAATTGCTTATGAAATCAAAAGTCCACAAATGTGTTCAATCATCATTAATATAACAATTGAATCCTAATTACTTTACTCTAGACAAATTCCTATATAAAATTCTTGTAAACATATTACATAAATATTAAGACTTTGTTCTACATAAATATATTTTTCATATAAATGTACTATAACCTATGAACAATCTATAGGTAACGAACCCTACGCAGAAATGAGTTCACGAGTTCGAATGACACAGTTTGAGAAGCTCGATTTACAATAGCTCTTACTATTTCCATTGGAAGACCTAAAGGATATAAAGTCCTAATCAACTCCCTTCTACGCATCTCTTTAATAAATGTCATCACTAGCAGATTATAAGTCTTCTCGTTAGACATAGTATTCCAGAGCATTTGAAATAGTTCACCTTGTGGTTGAGGTAATGTTACAAGCAAAGTCATGGATTTTACTTAACATTCGTATAAGCTCGACAACCTCCAAAGCATAATTCTTGCATCATGTTATTAACTGAAATAACATGTTGTGTTAGACTCTCTCTAGGCATTAAACGCATGTTAACTAATTTTACATACATACTGCCAATTCTTCTCTTTTGTGCCTCATATCGAATAAGCTTTGGTGTTCGCTTAATAATAGGCATCTTCCTGAAAACAAATTTGTAGGAATCAGAAGAGTGCACAAAATAAACAAATTATTTTGTCCAACACAGCGAACTCATGCTCATAGAATGGAAATAATTTATTTCTTTTAGCTATTTATTGAACTAATCAAATTATACTTTTAATAGCTAATCAATAAGAAACTTATTTCTGATCTAATCATATTCTAATATGAGTAATTCAAATTTAATTAGAAACTTATTTCTAATTTAAATTATAATTGAACTAATCAATTCATCTCGGTTTAATTAGAAACTAATTTCTAATAAAATTTCTATCTAATTTTGACTAAACAAATTAGTATTGATTTAATTAGAAAACATATGTCTAATTTTAATTCACCAAAAATAAACTTATTTCTAAGTTTATTTTAACTAAACAAATTAGTTAACTTAATTTTTATTAAAAACAAATTTATTTTTATTAAAAACTAATTTAACTAAATTAATTAGTTTATGTAAGCCAAAACTATGATAAACTTATTATTATATTGGATCTTAAATCTCAAAACCTTAACCCATTATTGATTATTAGGATACATATATCCAAAAACTAAAAAAAAAAGTCATATATGAGTGCTTCTTTCACACTTGACATTTTAGTCCTCATTATTTAGACTTTGAATCACGATAGATTCGTTCACATGGGATAACACATAAAAGGCATTTGTTTAAGTTATTCTTTAACAAAAAAATTTAACTCTTAAAAGGCCACGTGCCTTTTTGTTGGGATTGAAGAAGAGTTGTCTTTTTCCTTCTTTACTCTTCTCTACACGTTTCGTCCCTATGTTTCCTTTTTTAAAAAACGATTCTAGCTTTTAATGGGACGTTAAAAAAATGATTTATGGGACGTTACTTCTCTTTTAAAACACTCTTTGGGTGTTGTAGAAAGGATCTCCTTGTATAGGAACTAAACCAAAAAAAGAAGGCCTCTGCTTTTTCTCCCTCTCATTTACTCTTCACAGAATTCTCCTTCCCACCAAACTCTATCTCTCTCTTTGTTACAAAACATATAACCCACAGATTCTGAAGAACCCTTTCGACCTCCTACTTTCAAAACTAAAATCCTAACAGATATCTTATCTCTACAATCGAGTCCTTAAAAAACAATGTGGTTTTGACATTGTTGAATTGTAATTTCTAGAGAGAGAAGTAATGAGAGAAAACAAAAAACAAATCTTGTTTATTAAAAGACATGATATACGTTGTAGATGATATAATATCTCCATATGACCTTAAAAATCATAGTTATGAACGGAGTTCAATGTTTTTGAAGTTTTTGTAATTCAATGCAAAGTCATAAACCAACTATAGAAGACAATTTTAGAAACAGTATATTTTAAAAAACAACGTAAAGCATAGCATGCATATTTTACAAGTCCAGAAATAGTATATCTTGAAAAAAACAACGGGAAGCATAGCATGCGTATATATAAAAAAAACCTTTGCTCTGATACCAATGTTAGAATAAATAAACAAGACCAGAATCATGTAGCTCATATTAACCAGGATCATTTTATATGCATATAAAACAAAATCACGTACTTGGATTATGTTGGATTTCCACAGGTTAAAAAACATTACACTGCATATCTGTTTCTGTATTCTTCCTTGTATGAAAAACAACAACAGAACAAGAAACACACGCAGATAATATATATGCTTCTTATGTTTTGGTTTTGTTACATTCAAAACAAATAACTACCATTGGTAGTTATTGAAAGCATAATTACAACACTACTCCTCATGGGTGTAAAATGATTCATTAACATCAATGGGCATCTCACTAGTAGCGAGCATCATCATAACCACAAAATCTAGACCAACACTAATTTCTATAACATTCAATCAAGAACATGCCACATGATTTTCCAGAAATCTATATTAAGAGACATGCAATTTTTGTGCTTTTCGATTTTAATCAAGCACGTAGCACACACAACTTGAAGCAGAACAACAAGAGGCATAAATCATAACATTTCCAAAACCTTCAAACAAAAATAGGCACGCATTAGTTTTCTAAAAACAATAAAACTGGAGGACATGTGATTGTAGGCTTTCAGAAATAAGAATAAAGCATGTGAGGCATGTATTTTCCAAAAAACATAAAAAAGGGGCATGTATTTGAATTTAATTTTCAAAAAATTAAAACAAACCTAATTAATTATTATTGTAATCTATATTAGGGGCTTCATTTTCATTAAAACAAGTTTTTAAGCCTTAGTTTATCAAATCGATAACAATGAAGCAACTTTAACCAACTTAAATAATTAAAGGAGACTCTGATACTACCATTAAGAAACTAATCGTGATATGATCATAGACATAGTGGAAAATTTATTTTTACAATTTCTCGATTAGATCTTAATAATTAAATAACTTTAAAATCATGAATCATAGAAGGCAATTGAATTGTACCTGATTCAAATTCCTATAAAAACTTCTTTATGATTCGTCAACCAAGAGTTGTTCCAGTGTCCAGCCTTTAACGATATCTATAGAGCAGATAAAAAGAACTCAACTTTTAAAAGGTGAAGGTAGGAGTGCTAGCTCTTTTATACTTTCCTCTTATTTATAGAGAAAGATAGAAGAGTTTTATCCCTATTAAAATTAAACATCTTAATTGTAATTAAATTCAAGCTCTAATTATATTACAATTTAAGTTCAATAAAATCAAATATCTCATATTTGATTCTTGAAGTTTCTCAAACTTTATAATTAAGTTCACCTTAATTTAAATTGTTTTCCTCTTTTTAAACTTTTTTTATATGTGACCTATTAGGTTTCTAATATATTGACTATAATTAATTTTAATTTTAATTCATAATAGAAATAGATAAATTAAAACAATTTTAATTTATCTTTAATTATCCTATTAAATAATTTATAATTATAAATCAAGATTGATGTCTAGTAACATGTCATAACTATCTAAATATTAGGAATGTCAAAGTATTTTGATTCAACTTGTTCATACATGATTATGATGTACAATTTAATTTTTTCATCATCCAATATTCCGATTAGACATAAAGTAAGGCTCTAGTTTCTACTCATTTAAATGCATCATTTTCATTCTTATTAATTAGTAATTAACTTATAGTTGATATTTGAAAATACCTTTTCAAATCTCAATTCATGTTGGTTAGAGAATTTCTTAAATTACTTCTAATCAATAATAGTGAAACATTATCTTTAATTACTTTAGAGTAATAAATCCTTTATTGACTTACTCAACTATTTATAGATAGTCCATATTATATCCAAATACTATCGATTAAGCTACCATAAATAGAATAGGTCATAAGTAATATCAAAATATAATAATTCTCACATAAAATACCTTGGTAATCTCAAGTATACTGATCAATTAAACAATTATTATAATGAAGAAATTTACAGACATATAAGTAATATTCTATTTGAAATCCTTATGATAAAGTCAGTTCAGTGAATTTATTCTCTAATAAGTACTTAAATGTTTGTTTAAGTATCTTTATACTTTAGTTTGTCAGATCAAATACTTTTTAGAAACAAATATACAGTATGTTAGTTTTACTATTTCACCAATATTTCATCTTAATGAAACTACAACTAGGAACAATTTAAGAATAATACATAAATGTACATTAAATATTATAATTTTAATTACATAATAATTATTTTAAAAATTTTATCTTTAAGCAATTAACAAATTATATAAAGATAAATTTCCTTATTGATTAAAATAATAATATCATACAAACCAATTGATTAGTTGGTAGAGCATGAACTAATACACACATCATGCCATCAATGCTTCCTATAGCATTGGCTACTCCATAATTAGTTGCCCTCATGGAGATTATATATAATTATGGAAAAAGGAGATCGAAATTCCAAAACTAATAAATTACGTAGACCCTATTCAGATTTCTCTTAATGGTTAAATAAAACTTTATCAGGAAGTTTGCTTTGGAGGCATTAATTGAAGCGTGAATGGAAAAATAATGTTTTTCACATATCTAAAACACTTCACATCTCTACATATATATAGTCCAGACTAGGATTTGTTATAACTAAAAAATATACATAAAAAAGGAAGATATATACCAAAGGAAGTAATATATATTATTATATCTCCTAAAAAATAGGTCTTGATCTCGATTCTTCTCCTGATTCTTCTCCAGCTTCTTTGACTGATCTACTCAACACTCCCCCTAAGTTGGAGAGTAAATGTCTTACATTCCAATTTCCTTGATAAATTTGTGATATAATGGACTTTCCACTACCTTTGTGAGAATATCGACGAGCTGCTCACCTAACTGGATATGAGGAACTGCAACGATGCCATTTTCAATTTTTTCTTTAATGAAATGCCTATGAATCTCTATAGCTATGTCACAAGCTGCTTTATTGTCACAATATAATTTCATAGGTTGATTTAAACTTTGTTCCTATTTCTTCCAAGATATTTTTAATCCACAACAATTCACAAACTCCCATCACCATGCCACGATATTTAGCTTCTGCACTAGATTTGGCTACTACTCCTTGTTTTTTACTTCTCCAAGTCACCAAATTCCCCCCAACAAAGGTTAGATATCTAGCTGTTGATCTTCTATAATCAACCGACCCTGCCCAGTCAGCATCAGTAAAACATTCAACCTTAAGACTGCTACCTTTTGAAAAAATATTCCCTTTCTAGGAGAATTTTTTAAATACCTTAAAATTCTCATTACTGCCTTTAAATGACTTTCACAAGGTGAGTGCATCTATTGACTACCCAAGCTGTGTATGGGACAAATATATAAGCCTTCCAACTAACCTTTGATATCTTTCTCTATTCACAGGTGTATCATTGCTATCCTTACTCAATTTTATTTTTTCAGCTACAGGTGTATCCACTGGTTTTCTTGCCAACATGCCTACTTCCTTAAGCAATTTCATCACATATTACCTTTGTGTTAAAAATATTCCCTTCTTTGATCTTAACACTTCAATGCCCAAGAAAAATTTAAGATTTCCCAAATCCTTCATTTCAGACTGCTTTGATAGGTATTCATACAACATTTGCTTTTCCTTTTCATCATATCCTATCATAATCATATCATTTACATAAATGATTAGGATAGTAATTTTCCCACCATTTCATTTGAAAAATAGTGTATGATTCGAATTACACTGTTTATAACCAAAAGTCTTCATAAAAGAGGTAAACCTCCCAAACCAAGCTCTTGGAGATTGTTTCAAACCGTACAAAGATTTTTTTAATTTACACACCTTATTACTTTTCTCATTTTTCAAGACACTACCGGGAGGTAACTCCATATATACTTCTTCTTTCAGGGTGCCATGCAAGAATGCATTTTTTACATCATATTGATGTAAGGGCGGTCAAAATTAGCACTAGGGATAAAAGAATATGTACTCTATTGATCTTGGCAACTGGTGCAAATGTTTCTTCATAATCTATGCTATATTTCTGATTGTACCCTTTTGCCACTAACCTTGCCTCGAATCTTTCAATTTCACCATTGGCTTTGTGTTTCACGACATACACCCATTGATATCCCATTGGTTTTTTTCCATTAGGTAAATCAACAATCTCCTATGTTTTATTTTTTTCACGTGAACTCATTTCTTCCTCCATTACTTTCCTCCATCTAGCATCTTCCAACACCTCCTGCATACTGTTAGGAACATCTACAGTAGATATTTGATTCAAAAAAGACTACGATTCCCTTGTGACTCTGTGATAAGATGGATAGTTAGCAATAGGATACTTTGGTGTAGAAGAAAGAGTGGGTTCATATAACTATTTAGGTTTTCCACAGTTACTACGATATGGAAGAATCTTTGTACTTACTTGGTCATCTTGACTTGGTAGTGTTTGCACTGGTTTGGAAGAATCAATTATACTATCTTCATCTTCGTTTTTAGTTCCAGGAGACGTACATAACTCATGCATATCACCTGTTTTAATTTTTTCAAGATGATTTTCATTTTCAAAACAGATTTCAATTTGGTTTGGTTCAGACTGACTGACATTATTTCCAAGTTGGCTGATGCACGTTTCGGATTCAATATCATTTGGACTTTCAAAAGCAATTTCATTTCCAGTATGTGCACATGACTTGTTTTCATTTTTATGAGTGCATGGTTTTGATGTTGGTGGTGGTTTATGTTCGCGAGATTCATTTTTGTCATTTTGTGCAATACCATTTCTTAACTGCAAGTATTCTAAATCACTAGTTTTTATGATGCTCTCTTGTAGTTTGCTCCCCCTTACTATAATACATACAATTTTCATGAAATTTAACATTTAACGTAACATACATTTTTTTTTGGACAATAACATCTATATCCTTTTTGATTGATGCCATATCCTATAAAAATGCGTCTATTGCTCTAGTTTCTAATTTATTTCCTTTCTCTGCGTTTTGCAAATGTACAAAAGCAGTGCATCCAAATACACGTGGACGTAAATTCTTTGGTGTTGGTGTCTCTATAGGCAAACATAAGGTATCTAAAGCTGTTTTAAAATCCAAGGATTGTGACGGCAACCTATTTATCAAATATGCAGATGCCATAATAGCTTCATCCAATATGAAAAAGGCATATTTGCTCCTATTAACATGGATCTAGTCATTTCTACTGGGTGTCTATTTTTACGTTCAGTTACACCATTTTATTGTGGTATATTAGGACAACTAGTTTGATGAATTATTCCATTTGTGTGCAAAAAATCCTTCAATGCGTGATTAGTAAATTTCCCTCCATTATCCAACCTAAGGATTTGAATTTTCTTATGATACTATGTTTCAACCATATTGTAAAATTTCTTAAATAATTCTCCTACCTCACTTTTATGTTTCATTAAGCAAATCCACGTCTTTCTGCTAAAATCATCTATAAAAGTTACAAACTATTTAACACCATTTAATGTGGACACACGTGACGGACCCCATACGTTAGAATGCACTACCATAAAAGGTTTAGTACTTCGAGTGGCACTTGGTGGAAAATATACACGCTAGCTTTTTGCAAGTTCACATACATCACATTTCAAATCCTTTATTTCATAATTCAAAAAATTATTTGGAAACAAATATTTAAAATATCTAAAGGATGCATGACCAAACTGTTTATGTAAAAGCCAAAGTTTAGGAATATTAGAAAAACTAGTTGATAATCCAGATAGTATAATTTGCCTCTTCTAGTCCTAGCGTCAATCGTCTACATTGTCTTACTGTCCTTGAAAACATAAAAATTAGGGCAAAAAATTACCATACAATTCAAGGCATAGGTTATTTGTGCTACAGATAAAAGACTATAATTCAAAGATGGTATGACAAGAATTTTTTCAAGGTTGAGTTTATTCAATGTTAAGGATCCTTCACCTAGTACGGGCACATTTTGTCCACTAGCAGTGGTACATCTTTTATTTATGATAGTTTCAAGTTTTTCACAATTTGATCATAAGTCATATGCTCAGTCACTCCCGAATCAATTACTTATGTATTTGAACCAAATAGCGCAGGAGAAGTCAGAGACTTACCAAATGAGGAGACATTCATAGCTAAGGCCATTTTGGACTCTATACCTTCAGGCTTTGTTTCAACAGGGCTTGTTTGTGCAACATTTGCTTTACCCTTGCATTTTGGTGCCTTCTTTGGATCCCATCAATCAGGATACTCGATTCTTTCAGAACATTTTTCCCAAGTGTGACCTGGTAAGTCACAATATGTGCATTCCAAACTATTGCCAGCTTTCTTCGTTTCAAGATTATGCGCCCCAAAGCTTTTCCTGGTTTCTTTTGATTCCTTTTTTCCTTTGTCCTTTCTATTTCCTTGATTCTGTGTAAACATTGTAGCAGCTTCCTTTGGACTGTCACCACGACTCCTTCCTATTTGCTTCTCTGCTTATATATGCATACGCTTCTTCAAGGTCCAGTTTTAGTTCCATACGAAGTATTTCTCTGCGAACTTTATCATACTCAACATCATGTCCATTCAAAAGCATATATATTCGCAGCCTTTCAACAGATGATTTATGGGCGACAATATCCTCAGCTTCCTTCATAACAACCTTGTCGCGATAGTCCAATTCTATGAAAATCTTCGATAGCTCGCCATAATACGCTAGAAGGGTCCGACCAACCTGTTGTATCATGAAGGCTCGTTGATGTACCAAGAACACTTGTGCCTCATATCCTCCATCATAATAGGCTTTGGCAAGAGCCCTGCATATTGCGCGAGCCGTTGGTAATCTCATATATCTCTTCATCAAATCTGGTGCCATTGACGTAAGTAACCAGCCTCGGACCTTTTGGTTTTCAACGTTCCACTTATTGTAAGTTGGATCTATCTTTGCTGGTGGTGCTTCATCTCCGAGAATATATGTCAACTTCTCATGGGCAGCTACATGAATCTCCACGAGTTGAGCCCAAACATCATAGTTGGTCTCATTTAAAATAATTCTAGCATTGAAGCTTGGATTTTCGATTTGATATTGGATGATTGGTGATGTTTTCGAGTCAGTGGTTGTTGGGTTTGTAAGGGGTAGAGCAGGTGAGTCATTTTCATTCATGGTGAGGATGAGATTGGAATTCAGGCGATGCAAAGATGCAAGAAAAATCAGAGTTTATTCTGGCTCTGATACCATGACGCCTGAATGGAAAAATAACGTTTTTCATATATCTAAAACACTTTACATCTCTACATATATATAGTCCCTGACTAGGATTTATTATAACTAAAAAATATACATAAAAAGGAAGAAATATACAAAAGGAAGTAATATATATTCTAATATCTTCTAACAAATAGGTCTTGATCTCGATTCTTCTCCTGATTCTTCTCAACTTCTTTGACTGATTTACTCAACATTAATACAGGCTACTATGAATGATCCTATACAACACATGCGCGCACTAAACAAGAATGCTAAGAAAAAAGAAAGGAGAGGAGAGAATATTTGTCATTTCACTACCAACTGACTTCGAAGTTTACAGTAAGTCCCCCTAAAAAGTGAAATATATACCATTTCATCAAATAATTCATGGGAATTTAATGTGATTAAAGGTTTCCAAGTTAAATTCAATAAATTTTAAAAATATTTAAAAATTTGAATAAAGTATAGGATCTGATTTTATATTTTTAATGAAAACATTATATATAAAAGATAAAAGAATTTTTGCTTGTATCATTTGTGTTTGTCCACGGGCCCAAATTCATTGCTGCCATTTCTATAACTTCTAAACCGTTGAGAATAGCTTTCTAACACAAATGTGACTTTATCATATAAATTCTATGAATTTGTGATCGTTACGATTAATTTTAACTTGGGTAACCTTTAATTTGATCATGTTAACTCATTATTTAACAAATGGAAGTTAATAAGCTCAAAATCACAGGTTAAGGTAGAGGGGATCATGTTTGAGGATGTGGTACTAGATGGAGTTGCTGTTGTTAGGGTACCTGGAGTTGTGCGGGAGCCTGCAACTCTGTTTAGAAAACAAGTAAAAGTCAACATATAATCTTTAAAAAGAAAACAAAGTTCAAAATTTCCTGAATATTAGAAGCAAACAAAGCCCGAAATTGGTAAAGAATAATAAAACACACCTGTGGCTGCGGATTGTTAGTGCTAGCTCGAGACTAAAATTCACACCGACTCCGCTACGATTCAAATCCACCAAACTGTTGCCCAAAATTACACCCCCCGAGGGGCCAGGGTGCAAAGCCGGACACATTCGTCATTAGCATCAGAGCAGGAACTTGCGAAGAAACCGACAAAGGGACACCCGGAAGTGCTAATAATCCGATACTGCTACTGCTGGTGGTAGGAGGTGTTAACGGGTATGGTCTTTTGGAGGGGGCCGAGTCAACGGTCGCGCGCAATTGGTAATGTAAATCTCGCTTTTAAAATGAAAAAAAAAATGCCACATAATATTTTATATAAAACCCAAACCATCCTGCACTTGTTACACTCGCTCTCCCTCCCGGACCCGGACACGGCAATAACGTCAAAGCTGGTTAAATTTCATTCCATGATCATAAAGGTAATTTGTCAACTAACTGCAGACGAAAGTGCTTGCTCATAAAATCGTAGCCATGAAAAGTGGCCGGACAAAATTCTGAATATCAAAGGTGATGACTCCCAAAACTGAAGGATGCAATTCCAGGCAATCCAATATTCTCCATTTGTACTGCCTCTAAACAGGTGACATGAAACATCTACCATGTGCTGTGCGTATTAATCTATCAAAGAGTGACAAACAAATTGAACTAGAAATGGCAAACTTCCACACATGAAGACTGGTATCAAAAGAATTCAAAAGCACAAACTATACAAGCAGTCTTATCATATCATATAGACTATAGAAAAAGATGCTGCGTGTAAGCCCAAAAAGATAATTAAGTAAAACATCAGCTCCCTCAAACTTAATGACATTTGAAGCCATTGCAAACAGACAATACGATGATGAGAATCAACGCAATCAAGATGCCCAGCACTATCAGCTTTACTTTCATATTCTGCAACCACATCTTCCGCCTCATCTTGGTTCCCTGCTGTCTGAAGTCTTGGGCCTGAATCATTATAGTGAAAACATTAAAGAGATCACGTAAACAAATGAGGGGTATCAACTTTTGGGCGGGAAAAGAAAAACTAATAGAAATAAAGTAGAAATTGATAAGGGGAGAAAAAGGGGTAGATTGTTATTTGAACTGACAAATCCCTTTAACGATCACAAAGGATTTAGGCTAGTTCAAATGTCCAATGAATTGGTATGAATCTGATGGAGCAAAGAAATATGATAAAATGAAAATTTTGTCCGATTAAGACATTAAAGTCTGTTTGGAGAAAAAAAAACTGGAGCCTTAATAGTAGGGCCATTGTATTTTGAATGATATAGAATTCGCAGACATCATTTACTGTTGCAATGATATGATCAAGTTGAACTTCTGGAGTTGATAAATCTATTTGGATTCACCGTATCAACAAAACTAATAGAATAAAAAATTTATCCAAACACAGAACTAGTTCATTCAAAATCAATTTCTAATAAAGCACGGAACAAATTTAACCAGATTTTCAGAAATACAAGTCATTCAATCACTTACTTGAGAGTGGAGGTTCTCTGTTTTGTCCACCAGAAGTTCAATTTTCTCCCCCCGATCAAGAACCTGAAGAAATTATTTCATTACTATTGACATAGTCTGGCGCATGTATAGGCCAAGCCTTGAGAAGTAGTAAATAAAAAGACAAGTTCTTTCCCTAAAAACTAACCCCAAAAAAATTTAATTAATCATATGTTTATACTCTTTATCAAAATTCTACAAGATGGCTTACCTTCTCTATGTTCTCCATCATAACCCCTTTGACCTCTGAAACCTGAGCCTTAACTTTAGCCAGCTTGCTGATCTCCTCAGGGTGATCAACACAATATTGCATCTGCTCCTTCAACTTAGACCTACATCAAATTGATTTGTCAATTAAATATGATTATTCAGGATATCCATTGGTTTCCATTTCGAAGGCCGCATAATGAAAGTACCCAAATTCCTTGTTCAGACTATTGGCAACTGCTGTTGCAGCTTTCCCACCACTATATTTCTTGGTAAATTCCTCCTTGACTCGCTCAAGGAAGGCGATTGGAACCTGTCGGCCGACAGACTCCACTGCAACCACACAATAAGCTGCAAAATTTTTGAGATGTAGTTAGAGGAAGCATAGAAGCCAAAAGAGAAGAGTAATAGTTCACTTCCTCAAATATCATATAATATATATTTTTTGCAATCGAAATACAAGTTGACCTTATCATTTCTCAACAGAATACACAGATTTCTTAACTACCTAACAAACCAGAATTCCTTATTAAGATCTTGACAACACATGCTAATTTGGTAATCTCATAGCCGACATATTTGTATAAATGCTCTCAAACAACACAGCAACACCCATATTCATATTAATCACAACTTTTCTCATCATAACAGAAGCACCCATTCTAAAAACTCCAGGAACCTGAGCAACAATTGACCCATTGTATCTGATACTCAGTTAAAATGAGGGAATTGAAAAATTATGAATCAAATAACATTCAGACAATTCAAAATGAACTATTAATGGCAAAAAATGCATGGTCCAGGAATTGCACAGGTATACTACGTTTAAAATTCAAGCCAATATGATAACTTAAAGATGGACTAGTGGTTGCAAGACAAAAATAATCCTCAGTCCTTCCCTTAGCTCTCCTGAATGAGGTCAGAAAACAGTTTTAACATTACAAATAACGCTAGTGGTTGTAAGACATAAATAATCCTCAGTCCTTCCCTTAACTCTCCTAAATGAGGTCAGAAAACAGTTTTAACATCACAAATTACACTAGTGGTTGCAAGACATAAATAATCCTCAGTCCTTCCCTTAGCTCTCCTAAATGAGGTCAGAAACAGTTTTAACATTACAAATTACCCAAATAAAAGTAGTGCTGAACTTAATTTATTAACACATAGTCTGGAACAGGGAAAATATTGCAACAGCTTGTTTTATTACATTGTTCCCTCTTCTTCAAATAAAAAAGTCAGGAGTAAACAAGGATTCGCAACTCAAAATCCCCCATTTATGGAACGAAAATTAGCGTAAAATGCCTTCAGATCAGTCCAGTAACAAATAATCCCAAACGATCTACAACTACAACCTAAAAGACAATCACTACCAGAAGTCAAGATTGAAAAAAAAAATTACTTAAAAATACAAATTTCGTACCACGAAAAAGCCTAGTGATAAAACATCAGAATCTACGATGCAAGTCAACAAATCGGGATCAGAACCTAAAGAACAGAGCAGATCCCAACAAGAACACAGACCTTAATATAGAAACAGTCAAAACGCACAAAAAAAGAACAAAAAATGTAGAGACAAGGGAAAGCGAATACATACTGAAGCCGTTATCAACGAGGTAGTTAAAAGTGTGGCCATCGCAGTTGTAAGTGAACTTGTTGTTGGTGGCCGGAAGTTTCTGAAGGCACTGAGCAGCGATGCTGGTGAAGTTTCCGGTGAACTCCGTGTACTCGGCCAAAATCACCGTACCACGCGCCACAAAGCTGTAGATCAACAATTGCTGGCCCATTTACAACCACCACAACGATAAACCCTAACCCTAGATGGGGGAGAAAGAGATCAGAAGCGTTGTGGCTGTTGAGTAGAAATGAAATTGACGAAAGTAGTGAGAGAGAGAGAGAGAGATTTTGAACGATTTTCTTTTTCGCTTAGATATGGGGCAAAGTAGCGTGGCGTGGCATTTGCTTGCGATTGTTTTTTAGGTACCCTCCAATTTAGTGAGTTATAACGGAAATGCCACGCAGTTGTTTTTTGGATTTTTTTTGTTTGCTCTCCACAAGGAGAAGTTGGTTCAACTGCACTGCTGTCTGCTGACGACCCCCGTCCCGTAAGTTTCTTGCACTTTCTTGTATTTGCAAAAGAAGCCCTCAATTGCTTGGAAACGTATCCAATTGTCTAGTTGGGAACCACATTTCACTCTAAGTTGGCGGTTTTTTTTAATACAAAATCGAGTAGTTGGTTACACCAAAAGACAACATAAAATAGGGAGTTTAGAAAATTGGATCAAGAGTTTGACCAAAGTTATTATATCTGTAATTGTAAGGTCAAAGAGAAAGTTCAACTAATTCATTTCCTACGGGGCAGATATCATTGAACACACAAAGTTTTAGTACACCAACCCAAAAATGAGATCAAATTTAATTCATTAAATTGTTAATTAATTTTTATGAAACATACAACTTACTAATTCTTGTTTGTATGTAAAAGGTATTTAACATATAATTATCATTTAAACATATGATTTAATATATATAATTAAGTTAAGAAAATTAAATGTTTGCATTTTTATATTGTTCGTTGTTGTCATTAGGAACTAATATTACAAAAATTAGTCCTATCTTATGAGTAGCAAATACACATTCTTCATATTATCTTATTGGTAGTTAAATACATAGTAAAAAAATTAATAGACTGATATTTGACTATATATTTTACACCCATGTTTGATATTTTTTTATATTTTATACTTTTATCATATATTTGGTACTTAATTCACTGCAAGTGCTTTCACAAATTATAATTGCCTCTACGGATTTAAAGGAGAAGAATTCAGAGAAAAATACAACATAAAATGAAGA
Organism: Erythroxylum echinodendron; assembly: GCA_027575705.1. Taxonomy (NCBI): domain Eukaryota; kingdom Viridiplantae; phylum Streptophyta; class Magnoliopsida; order Malpighiales; family Erythroxylaceae; genus Erythroxylum; species Erythroxylum echinodendron. The sequence continues at coordinate 10,121,099 of JANZXR010000170.1, read as the reverse complement.
TTTGACGCACAGAAGGTATAGACGATTTTTAACATAGTTGGAGAGTCTGAATCTAAATGTCATCATCAGAGAATAATTAGAGGACATCTCAAGAATTTCAGGAAGCCCAGATTCTCAATTGTTCAAATTCGATTGGACGATAACTGGTTGTTTAAAATAACACTTATTTCTGCAATTGGCAATCTGACCACTGGAGCTTTACATGGTCATATCCGAGGCTTATGAGATCCAAATGAGGTGATTGAAATGCTCAAATTCAAGCCAACATCTTGATCTATAATTCTTATCTAATTCCTATGTACAACTCAAGTGCCAAAAGTGTTGTTTTAAGGAGCTAAAAAGGTTGAGAATGAGATACAACAACTGTCTCACCCTAGTCTGACCTTGCCTTAGTTTTTGGCCCTTAACTTTTGACACAAGACTTCGTTTTAAGAAAAAGAGGATTCATTGGAAAGCTGGGAAGTGGAGCTACAATTTACGTGAGACATCGTGACCTAAATATGAAGATATCAAGGTCAAAAACTAGAAGGAATGGGAGGTTGTGCATTTGTCTGTGCACTTCTACACGACGATGCACTTTCGTGATTTTTGGACAATTTTGATTATGCACGATCTGATGCACAATCGTGTAAAAGAACTTGCATCTCCCAAAAACCCTAATTTCATTATGAAAAGACATTTTTGGGAGGAGAAGAAAGGAGAGACTTTGGGAGGCCATTTCTAGATGTGGATAACATCTAAAAGGGATGAATTTGTTCCAAGGAAGTGGAAAACACGAAGATTTCATCGAAAGATCCATCAGAAGTTAAGATCAAGCCTGCCTTTACATTACAAGAACATTAGATAGAAGACAATTAGACAGATTTATAATTATGAACCCATTGTTTTCGATTCGTATTTATATTTGTGTATGTATGATTTCGTATTTGATCATGTGTAACTAAATGTCTAATTAGTATTTAGGTTAGATAGACCTTATGTTAATACTTTTGATTCTTTTATTAATGCGATTGGTTGTTTGTTATATTATGATTTGATTATGAGTTTTATTTATAATAACCCGAGATATTAGATCATAATCTGATTTCTTACGTAGAGATTGAGATATCCTAATGTGAATAGATCTACCGTAATTAGAAGAAGTTAATTGCAACCCTAGAGATAAGATGTCATAAATCCTTCGGATTAGGGTCAAACTTAATAAAGGGACTCATAATCAATAATGCAATCCTATAAGACTTAACCTGAGTAATTCGGTTAGACACCTTACGATTAGTTTTTATTATACTCAAGGTTAGCTACTAGCATACGATATGACTCTCCATGATCTAATTAATCAACAAAAAATTTCATGATAAAAAAAAAATCTATTACAATTTTAGGAGGATTCAACCCTATATACCAATTTTTTATAATGATAGTTTTTAAGTGAATCCCACTATCTTTGTATTCATTATTGTTTCCTATTTTATTTTAATTGATTTAGCTTTAGTTTCTTTCTATTAAAAATCTAAAATAAATCCTTATACTAGATAATAGGGGAAGGGTAAGTATTAGTATTTATAGTCTTCGTTGGATTGACTCGTACTTGTCGATACTAGCTATAGCTATACCGTGTACTTCTGGTTTATTACAATATTGACCAACTTAAAATAAGACAATAAAAAATAGTATGTGAATTTATGAAAGGATATTTGCAATGTGTATTATCATAAAGAAAAGTTACTTTTGCAATGTGTGTTATGATAAAGAAAGATGTAAGATAGAATCTATCTAACATTAGGATATGCTTATAATTGAATATTGAAATTTTATAGTTATGTAACGATATTATATGCAAAAACTGTATTTTAAAATATTAATTTATTAATTTAATTTTGGTACATATCTTCATTTATTTTTATAGATAAATGGAAGGAAGTTTAAGTATTGCTGATGATTTAACCACTTTAGGAAGATTCGATGATTTAGCTTGAGCTCATTTTAGGTTAGCAAAACATTTCATGTCATATGTTCGTGCTAAAATCCCTCACTAAAGGCTTTAAAGGAGCATTCATGTCAGGAAGAATGATGGGTAACAATATACTTATAGCTTAAGAAATTCTTAAAGGTTATAGGAGGAAGCATTCTAATAGAAATTATGTTATCCAAGTCGACTTCTATGAGGCCTTTGACTTAATACAATGGATCTATATCTAGCTTCTCCCATAATCTTTTGGATTTTGTGGAACTTTCATCAATTAAATGAGTTAACTCTTAAGCAACACTTCTTATGAAGTATTAATGAATGGAGAGCTAAAAAATATGTTTATAGGTGGGTAAAGGTTAAGGCAAGGGCCCCCTATCCCCCTACCTCTTCATTTTATATATGGACTCCCTCACAAGACTAATTAAGAAGCCAATTAAGCCAAATAAGAGCTTCCAATTCACACTTTTTTGAAAAATAATAAATATATTAGTTCCATGAAAGCCTAAGCAAGGGATTTCTGAAAGTATATAATAAAATCCAAGGAAAGGATGATCAACAAAATGTTATAATAATGTAAAAGACTAGTGTGTAATAAAGGATTCTATAAAGTTATGAAAATGCAAGATAGTGTTAATTAATTCTCCACTTGGTAAGCAGTTAGTAGGTGTATGAATGCTTATCCTTATAGACAAAGATGTTTGCTCTAATTCTACCTTATAGAGCATGTAAAAGGCTTTCTTTACTTCTGGCATTGTTAATGAAGATCCTTTTGTTCCTTTCATCCTATAATTCAAAGACTAAGTAGCTAAAAGCCAATATGAAGCTCCATAAATCCACTTCAAACTTCATTTTAATATTTTGGTTCCATTCAATAATGCTAGACTAGAGGATAGGAGGACTGTTGGCACTGTAAAGTTGAAGGATTGCCTATCATAAGTAATTGTTATAGTGGCATTGAGAGAATAAATGCTCAATATTTTCAATATATGATTTACAAAGTATGAATAAATTAGGTAGCTAAGAGAATTTGGCTAATCTATTTAACGTTGGAAGTCTATTTTTTATAGATAGCCACAGTTTAATTGGAGATCTAGATGAATTATTCTTAGTCAAACTATTTTATACTAAGGTATAACACAAGAGGGGTTGCTAAAGAGGGACCAACAAGATTTGTTTGTGTAGCTGCCAAAGGGAGCAAGACTCCATAAAATAGAATCTTCATTTGAACTTTTTAATATGAAGCTGAGAAGGAATTGGGAAAAGTTTGTTGCAGGAATGAGTCTATCAAGGTAGTTGATTAATAGATCTTTAGCAACTGAGGCCTTAAATGGGATAATTGCCCTTATGGGAGTAGCTTAAACAACAAAATCCAGGGGACCAAAAGGACTCTAATGATTATACTATAATGAAGTACTCTTACCATTCTCGAAAATAGATCTACAGGAGGCCTTAATGTTTTGTCTCGACTTGAATAAATATTTTATGAGGTAAGAAGCATTTGTTGGAAGCTTAGCAGCCTAGAGGTTTTGAACTTTTACACAGTATGTGTGCACCCATTAAACCCATAGAGTTTGCTAATCTTGGATAAGTATCTATAATCTTTTGACTAAGAGAATAAAATTGAGGCTTCTGATAGGTAGAATTCCCAGACCACTATGCTTTCTAAGTAAGCAAACATTAGATCAACTTATTTTGTCATTTCTAACTTTGTTACTACTAGCTGACCATAATAAATTTTGAAACATTTTTTTCTATTATATTGATAATGGGTTGGGGAAATACTGCGTGAGAGGCCCAAGGTGTACTTAAAAAGATAGAACATAATTGATTAGTTGATATAAGCATGGGATGTTGATATGGAAGTCCAACTATCAATCCTGCTCCTAATCTTGTCAAGAAGACACCTAAAGTCTGAGAAGATAGGTTTAATAGAGGAGATAGAAATTCTAAGGTACTTAACAAGTAGATAATTCATCTTGAATCTGATGTTAATTGCGTTGCACTTGCTAAGATAAATAAGTTAGACTTGTCCTTATTGATTGCAAGGCTTGACATTTTATTAAACACTTTAAAAACATTTATGATAGAGGTGAGCGAGAGATTGTCCACTTTGGAGAAGACAAAAATGTAATCTTCAAGGCTCAGACTGACAATATCAAGCTTTTTACATTAACAGTGAAATTTAAATACTCCTTTCCTGGTAGCATTTCCCTTAAGCGATCTGCATAGAACTTCTGAGACTAAAAGGAACAAGTATAGGGATATGAGATCCCCTTATCTAATGCCTCTAGCATTATATCTAACTAGGTAAATATCATCTACTGATTCACATTTTAATTTAATCAAACTCATTAAGTATAGTTAATCTATATAATTGTCACTAAAGTCTAGTATATCGTTGTTTTCTAGCACTAAAGTATTTAATCTCCTAATCATCATATCATACTTATCAATTTACCATACAATCCATATGATTGAATATACTATATCCAATAATCAAGATAAAAAAGAAAAAATCAAACTAAAGAAATTAAACCATATATAAATAATCAATGAATCCTTATAAATTACATTTATCGTTGAACAAGTGTTTTAGCTATTAAATATAAGAAAAATAAAGAAATAAATCCCGTTATAGAAGAAAAGAGTAGAAGAAAGAAGCTGTCACTATCTTTTACAATCCTTGCTTCAAATCTTTCTATTTAATTCAGCAAGAACAAAAATTGTGAAAACTAACATGAAACTAAGAGAATTTTACTATAAATTAAGAGAATTTGGAAATTCTCCCTATAAATCCAAAAGGATTTATTCTCAAATCTGCTAAGGTTGGTTTATATATAATAAAAGTCAAATAGAAGTCTAGGTCTAATAAAAGTATACTATAAGTCCCAAAATTAATTCTAATATAAGTTTCTATAGCTACTTTCGGATGCAAATGGGCACTACTTTTTTTGTAATGATACCATTGAGAACTCTTTCAAACCTCTTGGGCGACACAATGCTTGGCATTGGTTGAATTGGACAGCTTAAGAGCAAGGACAACACACATTTCCACAATTCCACGGTACACAATGACCCAGACTTAAAATCACCAACCGCCATCGATCTTTGAGGAATCTGCCACTCACTTCTGCAAAATACTCAAACCTCTTACATCAGGTAATTGGGTTGGTACCAACCCGAACAATCCGGCAGTTGGGTTAAAACCCAAACATAAATTATTCTATTTAAGCGACGGAAGCTCTGCGCAACAGAACTTAAAATAACTCGTTAAACAAAAATCTTCAACAATGAGTGGAATTTCTGTTTCCCCTTCTTCTGCCATCTGCTCTCTTCACTCTAAGATCCCCACCCGAACTAATACTAGCCGTTACATCTTTCCACGTGTTTCGCCTAAGCCTGGTCTCTCTCTTCTGTTGGACAACATGCTCGGAATCAAACTGGCTCTGGGGGTTGGATCACCAAGAAAAGACTACGTTAGAACCATTGCAAGAGGCAGCACTGATGACTCTAGTTCAGGTCTGTCTCTCTCTCTCGCTCTCTCTATTTGCCTTTCTTTATACATTTGGACGTAGATTATGCCCTGTGTTGATTCATGAAACGCTATTCGTTTGTTTGATATTGGGAAATGATGCATGTATTATCGTCAACTTTTCTTCCTTGGAATTTACGGTTCGTGCTGGGATTGAGGTCTGCATATGTTCTGTTTGTTTCAAAGTGAAAATTTTGCTAGAAAAAGATTTAAAAGAAATGTGATATAGGATTTTACTGAAGTCTTAGCAAAAAATATTGTCAGAATGCTATTTCTGGTGACATTTATTACTGGCTAGAATTCGCTGGAACTTTCGACTGTGTTCTTGTGATTGAATGTAACACAAAGTCAGCCTTTCCTGTACATAATGTTTATATCGTTGTTATTAACAGATTCCCAGTTTAAGAGAAACGAGAAATATAGAACCATTCTTTTTTGCATCCTAATTGAGCAGACCATTCATGACATTGAGTTGTATGACAAACGTATGCTGGAACCTTAGTACTCGTTAGGTAGCTACAGATTGATGTGAAACCCTAGTACTCGTTGATCTACATTAGGTAGCTACAGATTGATGTGAACTTACGCCACCTATTAATTTATGAGCTTTGCCATATAGAATATTTGAACGCATATATAAGTAACTTTCCGAACGACAAGTGACAGAATCCAAAACTGATAAAAAAGGGTATGTTAGAAATCAGGACATGCAAGTATTTTCATTTACCAGATCTCTTGAGGAGCCATCGTAACTTCCTCATGCGTTTCCTTTCTTTTCAACCAAGCACGTGTGAAAAATCAAAATTTCAGGTGATAGTGACAGCAGCAACATTCTGGATGCATTCTTTTTGGGCAAGGCTTTAGCAGAAGCACTTAATGAACGGATGGAATCTTCTGTGGGCGAGCTTTTGAGTACAGTGAGCAAGTTGCAGTCCGGGCAGCAAAAGCAAATACAGGAATTCCAGGTAGTGAAATGTACCAGAACCTTTGCTTGGTTTTTTGCGTCTATTTTCTAGGCAAAGGGAAGTTCTTTGAACTACCCTTTTATGGAGAAAGAAATTCCATTTTTTTGGCTTGGGTAGGGGGTTGCTGGTTAAAAGCTGATCAAAATGTGATTAGTTTCAAAGTTACTTAATACTTCCAATCAGTTATCTACTTGGATTTACTACTTGTTGGAGATCCTGTTTCCTGATTTTGAGTTGCTATAATCTACTATTTGTCTTTGTTTTTATTGATGAATAACTGCATTATAACATGCTCTCTATCCCCTAGGTTTGAATTCAAAGTCTTCTGCTACACTGGCTTTATGGATTTTTGTACTTGGATTAACTTAAACTGAATTGTTAGATAAATGTTGAATGTCAAATTTGGCATTCTTCTTTGGCACGCAGACCGTCTTCCAAGTACACCCATAGGTTGGTGTATACACACCTTTTTTAAAAATTTGTATTTAAATAGATAATCCATTTCTTAAAGTGAAATTCCATTTTTTCATATATTTAAACATCACATTAAATATTGAACTCATGAAAGAATTGATTTACTGAGATTGCACACATTCAATCCTTGAGTTTGGTGATTGCAGGCTGATGTATTGGCTAGAGCCAAGAAAGCCAAGCAGAATGCAGCACAAGACACCACAGGGGCTCAGGAACTTATTTCCACGTCAGACACATTATCTGCTGATAGTACCAACTCAGATTCATCATCAAATGCTGTTACTACTACTTCTGCATCAACATCAGGCGATGAAACTACCACCTCTAGTACTGAAACAAGTTAAGACTCTAGGACCCCATTTTAAGGGGTTCCCTATGATGTTCTGCTCATCTACTTCCATCTGCCGTGTATCCAATAAATTCGGCCTTTATTTGGATCACCATCTTAGTATTTTACTCGATAGTTTTCATCTGAGTTTACTAGTTAATCGAGATATATAGGTATCTGCCCTGCAGATACAAAGAGAATGTGACAACTTGGTGTACCTTTCCCTATTCAAATAAGTTTTCTAAAGTTGAGTGTAATTATCAGCCCAGTTAGCAACAAAGTTTTACGATGCAGCGTGATAGGATGTCTGAAAGAATGCTGTGGAACTTCAACAATTTGCTCTGAGATAACGAAAAGAAGTACGATTTGGACGGAAAATTCTGAGTGCCCATAATCGTAAATATAGTAAGATTGTATTCAAGTTTCTCAGGTATGAGGGAAACAAAATTATGACACTATGTTATAAAAATTGAAGAATCTCACTTAGCAATAAGCACAACCTCTTTAAGTTGATTAGGGTTTGGCTCGATTTTAAACTATAATTTAGGGAATTTCGGACTCTTTTTGAAAAAGAAATCTGAGACTCAACATTTATATTACTTAGGGTCATTTTTACCGTCTTCTTTCATCTCAATCGCAGTAGCTTATTTCTTCTTTTTTCACCGTCGAGTTTTGTTTTTCTCTCATCTCTTCTGTTGTCTTTTCTCGCTTTTGTTTTCTATTTCTGTTTTGTTTTTCTTTCATCTCTTTTATTGCCAATCACGTTTTCTTTATTTGTTTTGTCCCTATGTTTGCCTCATCACTGCAATTAAACTAGATCTGAATGTTTGCAAGTCAATAAGCAGTAGTTATGCAGCGAATATTACTAGAAGACGGATCGATGACTTGTTTTCATGCTTCATGAGTTAATAAATGTAAGAGTATTACTAAAAATTACTGTAAATTTCAAGTTACTTTATGAATTATTACTGGAAAGATGATGATTTGAAGTTGGAAGGTACTACAGGCGCATGAAAAAGAAGATGCCAGATTGACTTGGATCGAGTTAGGACTTGGGTGAATTCGGGCTGTAAATGAATTTATACTGTCTGAAACCGGCTTTGATCTGCACTCAAATTGCTTATACAGGATTTTTTGTTAGGCTCGAGCCCCTGACCCTGCCCGACGTATTGCCAACTCTGATATTAATAAGTTGAATTAATTAATAGTTCTAAAATTTTAAAAGTTTCACTAAGGTTGCAAAATCATTTTTCTTTTCAATATAATTCTATAATTTGTTACAACATGTAATGATTTAGGCGTTTTTTAGACCTTTCTACACTCATGTATTTATGAATTTTTAATTTTGCTCATATTTCTTTTTATTTAGATTCCCTTATAAATTTTTTAAAGTAATTAATGATTTGATTAAAATCTTTTAACACTTCAAATACTTTATATATATATATATATATATATATAAGATTTAGATCTCTTGAAATTTTCCGCTTGATGAACTCTTATTTAATAATTTAAGTTTACTTTTCAAGTATTCAATCCCTAATAATACTTCTTCTTATTATTACAATATTTCTTATTTAAAACATCTATCTCATCTATTTGAAGTTAATATTCTACTTTCATCTATCTCATCTATTTGAAGTTAATACTTTCTAAATACCTAATTAATATATTTTCTACTTATTTAACATGAGCTTTTAGTTTTAATTTCATCAAAATCTAAAAAAAAAATTTCATTCTTCTTCTCATAATTAAAACACCTTTTATGTCTTTATCTAGTTTATTGCTTCTATCATAATATCAAATATATAATTTTAGAATTATGATAAGGCATGTGAGAAATTTTATAGGTCAATATTTGTGCTTTAAAGTACTCTATATATGGTTTTATTTCTCTAATATAAGCTTTTTATTAAAAGTGATAAAGATATTATTGATAGTACAACATAGTTTAGTATTACAATAATTGATATTATATTATAAAAATTAACATCAAAATCATATCATAATAATTGAAAATATATTTGATACAAACATAAACACAATCCTTAATTCAAATACTAAAATGACATGTCAAATAAATAATATTTAAAATATTAAACTATACGTTTTTGGAATGCATATGTTGAATTTACTATATGAAAGTAGAACATACTTTTATAATTAGAGTTTTCTAATTTGTTTTCTTGATTCTTCAAAATTATAGTAAAAACTCTTTATTTATACATATTATAAGTTTCGGATTCCTACATATGTTGAAAGCCCTATGTTAACATATAACATATTCAAAGTTATTTTTCTAAATTCTTCAAAATTATAGTAAAAACTCTTTATTTATAGAGACTGAAAGTTCAGGATTTTTGAAGACGTGTTAGGATTTTTGTTTTAATGCGATTAGCCATGGTAATGTGGTAAAGTAGCATTATTGATATGTTAAGATAGGATGATAACGTAGTCCATTCCTGTCAGTCACCTTTCTAGTTCTCTTTTATTAAAACTCCTTCATTTTCATTTACAGCATCTAGTAATTTAATGTAATATTTCACAAGGTAATCTCATTTTCTTTAAGGTTGTCTTAAATGTTCTTTTGAAATCCTTACCTAATGTTCTTTCTTTAATTAATATTGTGTCCCTTCCATGAAAATGCTCTCCTCGAATTCCTTAATTGATAAGTCCTTTTATAGGGTCTTAAACATTTTTCCCCTTTTATGCTTCTTCATTAGCATTGCAGCAAAACCTATTCTAAAATTTTTTTTTTCTTGACTATGAATATTCTGTCTTGGTTAGAGATAGATAGATGCCTACTAATTTAGTTATGTATAGGAGATAATATGAAAAATCAAACTTATTTATCATTTGACAAGAATATCTTAATTTAAAAATGAAGTGCATTTCAAAGGAATTTATAGATCTATATGTCCATATCTTATAAAATATGTATGGTATTTCAATTTAATTAACTTAGAAAGTTGAAATATAGTCAAAAAATAAAAAAGGTCAAATTTGTTAGACCCCTTATGGTTTGTCATATTGTCAATGTACTCCTTAACTTTTAAAAAATATTAACAACCTCCTATAGTTTTGGTTTTGTAGCAATCATCCCCCCACCATCAACTTCTGTTAAGAACTCTAACCATAGACTCAAAAAGACATCATTTTCAACACGTGGAACTATATGTGACACTATTTATGGCACTATATGATGTCATTTTAAAGTTTGCAGTTATAGTTTGTAATGGAAGTTGATGACAGGGGACAGGTGTTATAAAATCAAAACTATAGGAGGTTATTGACAATTTTTAAAAGTCAGGAGTACATTGATAATATGCCAAACCATAGGGGATCTACCAAATTTTACTTGATAAAAATTTATCTTGATCACTTTTAGAAGCCATTCATTTTTTTAATTTGATATTTTTAAAGAATTTTGTAATTCATCTAAATAAATGAATATTAATAAATGAAAGCTTTCAACTATTTGTATCTGGTTGAAAAAATATTTCTACTCAATTTTGATTTGAAATAGTCAAAAGCATTTTAATTCATTGTTATGAAATTAAAAAAAATTGATCACGTGAATATCTGTAATCAAAGTAATTACAAAAGGTGGACAACAAAGGTTGTTCTTGTAATTTTATTAAGAAATTTAATATAAATTCAAGCTTTATTTTAAGATCAATCTTTAAAACAATAGTTCTTGTTGTTTACGGATTCAACAAGAAATATAGAATGTAAGAATGAATTTCTTAAGATTAGTTTTTAGTTTAAATTCTTAATCGATACAAATTATTACATAATACATTTGTTGGATGTTCTCTAATATTTTTCTTTTTGGAAGTTAAAAAATTATATTAAGACAAGGCAAAAGCTTTAGGGGTACATTTTTTAGAATACAAGAAGAAATTAGCTGACAAATTAGAAAAGAAAATAAGACAACTCTAACGGTTAACTACAATTGCCTTAGAGCGTACATATCTTATGAACTTCTAGCCTTGATCCTCAAATCACATATAACCAAGTATATTGATCATGAAGTGTAGGAATAGTTATTAGAGGAAAGTGAAGAGAATACATCATATTAGCTAGTCGAGGATAGCCTAGTGGATAGTATGAGACTAGTTCCTCTTATCACGGCCATTTCCCTAATCATATTGAAATTTTTGAGCTAAAGCTCCTAGAATTCATAACATATATACTTAATGACTCTTTGATTCTCTCTCCATCGGTTATAAACTTTTTAATCCATAGATATTTGAAGGAATTTGGAGTCATCCTTGTATAAGTTCTATGACGTTAGTATCCACAAGACAAAATCTTTCCATCATTAAAAGGCCATATAACTCCACATCTATCAAGGATGTCCTGCCAAAAAGTCTTTAAAGAATAGTTGAATTATAAGTGGTTGAATTACAAGATCTTTACAATGAGAAATCCCATGGCATAATCTCCTTTGGAAGCAATATTTGAATCCTAAAGCTTCACTAGTCACTTGGTTAGTGATAAAAAACATATTTAGAATTAAGAAAAAATGGTTTGGCATTTATGACTCAACATATGTCCTATATAAGGAAGCTAAGGAGGATAGGAACCAATTATACTTTACATGCAAATACTCCAAAGCATTATGGAGTAGAATTCTACATTTGCTAGCATAAGTTAATCGCACCTATAAATAGAGTGGGACTTTAGACTGGTTCATCAATCTCATCAATTAGCAAAAGCATAATGGAATGATACTTGACACAACCTTCACCACCACAATTTACTCTCGTTGGAAAGAAAGGAATAGTAGGTTGTATAAAAGAGTTGAAGTAGACAGGCATCAACTGGTTGAAAACATCCTAAATTGGGTTCAAGCCATTTTGATAGTAAAAAAAGTGCAAAACTGACTCACCTTTGGAATGAAAAACATATATTTATGCTTTGAATTTCTTCTAACTGATCTTGTACTAGTATTCATGTTGTATGTTAAAACTCATTGTAAGGTAGTAAGATGAAACTCATTGTAATGTTGACCTAGCTTTTGCTAGAGATACTATAATTTTATTCATTTTCCAAAAAAAAAGTTTATAAAATCTCATTTCATTAATTTATTTCTAGATTTAACCTATTTAATTTTTATTTTAAAGTTTCATCTTCTTTTTACTCTTTAGAAAATACAAATTTTAAAAAAGGAAAAAAAAATTGCGTTAGCATGAAAGTCATAAAGAAAGTCTTCAAACAATAGGTTACAAATAAGAAAACTTGACAAAATATCCTCTGAACGTTGGAAAAACTTGAAAGAGATAGATGTTAGTGCTCTAAAGAAGCTACAATGGACTATTTTTTCTTCTTTTATTGAGTTATGAATCTTGGAGCATCAATATTAAGCTCTTTAGGTTTAACTGCCAATATCTTGGTGTTCAGTCATCAATAAGGTAACTTTTAATGTTCTGCAACTTTTTTTTTATTATGTTTCATCTACCAGAGCTTTAAATATCATCATTTGTTGCATTTGCTACACATTCCATTTATTTTATGATTCCTTAACTTAATTGTATAATGTTGGCCCTAGTTATAACAATTTCCCTTATCTTGCTCCTAAAATTCATTATTAGGCTTCCTATATCTTGGTAATTGTGTTTAAATATTCTTAAGCTTCTTTCCTGCCAAATCAAATATATACAACAACTTACAATTATCCTGAATAACTTCAAGTCTCCTTTTGAGTTTTACTTGATCTTGCTTGCCTATATGATAATATTTTCCAATGCATTTTTATACCGAATTAGTTATACCACTGTATTTCCTATTCTTACACTATTGTTGAGAAATTGTAATCAAAGAATACAAATTCTTATTCCTATTGACAGATGCAACAAATATTGCTGGTTTGAATACAACTAATCATATTTTTTTCTAATGTTTTTAGTTAACTTCCAACCACAGGATAAAATAGCTCTTGGAATGTAACATTGATTATAAAATAGATGTAGATTCACCCTTTTTGTATAATCTTAGGCATGTTTTATTTGTATACATGCCAGATTTATGAGCAGTCTTAATGATTATATTCTCTCTTACAACATGGGGTAGTATGATGGTAATTGGGCATATTATATGATAATCCCCTTATTTGGAAACTTTAGGCTCCTTTTCTTAATACTTCCTTGACTTTACATTGATTGGCATCAAGTTCTTAAGATTATGGAGACTTAGGAGTTTATAAAAATGGCCTTTGATTATATCAATTATCATATCAGAAAGAAGCAGTATTGGCAATGATGATGATGCATTTCATGTTTTGATTCAAAGTTTCCCTTAACTTTAACATTTGCATTAATGTCCAAGAGGCACTTACTTGAAATTTGAAGCTTTAGAGATTCTCTTCATGTAAAAAGTGTGTGGTATCCACATAATCTTATTTGTAAGAAGGGTGAACTATACTCTCTCAAATTATAATTCTTAACCCTAATTGATGATCCCTAATTTAAATTATGGAATTGCAATCTCTCGATTCGCAATTGGCCTAAAACTTAAATTAGTTCTAAGTTGACTATTAACCTACCGAAAACCTATGCTCAATCTCTCGTTACACAATTCTATTAGTTTGATTCAATTCTTAACATATTAATTCACCTAACTCTCGTTAGCCCAAATTGATTATTTTTACCTGGCTCACCCTCTCAATTTATTGCCAAGTTATTAAGAGCAAAACTGAAATCACAATTAAATCAATAAAAACACAATCAATCACTTTTTGTTAATCTCAAAAATCAAGATCCAAAGGTGAGTATAAATATAAACTCAACATTCAACACAAATGATTCTCAACTCCTATTTCAATCATATATATGAATAAAACTGAAATAAATGGAAAATACATCGGGAACAAAGTCAGGGAGGCAGTGATAGCAGAAAACCACCTGTTTTTAAAAACACGTCATGTCTAGCTTGTTCTTGTGTCTCTCTTCCTTCGTCTCCTTCCTCAATCTCTTAATTTCTCTCCAGGTTTTCTTTTGAAATTGGCTTAATCAAAGCTTTCTTACATGACTCTCTAGGCTCTCTAAAGACTGCTACCTCTGATTTATAATATTCTATTTATACTTATAAGGCTCTGGGTCAAAGTTAGGGTTGAAATGGTCTAAAAAATCTTGCAAAACTTGAGCTTTTATGTTAGCTAGACATAGGCCATGAACGTGGCCCTGCCTTCCACCATCGTGGCCAGCTCCTTAACCTTTCTGTCATGATAGTGGCCCATGTACATGATCATGCCTTGGATGTAAGCTCTATGTCACGACCATGCCCCCATGTGCACTATCGTGGCCTGATTGCTCTGGCTCGTCCTTATCTGTCACGATCGTGGCCTACTGTGCCACGATTGTGGGCTATGCCTTTGGCCTAAAAACTCCTCGAATCTTCTTCGTTCTTCATCGTTTACCCTGAAACACTAACAAGGTACCTAAAAAATATAACAATTAAGCTCAAAGACTCATACTAACCTATAGAAACACTTAGACACATAAACTAACACAATTAACACACTAAACACACACTCAACACCTAATTTCAGACTAAGTACATCACAAATTAAAACCTAAAACACAATGCAATTGACAACTATCAACATACATTGTGAACGTTCTTCCTAACCTTGAATAACATTTATAAATAGTTACCCTTTACCTGTAATAAAAAAAGACAATTATAATAATACTTCTTTATTTATGGAAAAGAAGATGTCATTTAAAGGATTCCTCTTCACCCATTGAAGGAAAAAGATAATTTGATCCTTAACTAAAGCTTTGAGAGTGGATGTAGTTTAATATGAATTAGACAAACTGTTACAAATTAATTATGTCTCTTTCTCTACTCTATAATTATCATGATTGCTTTGTGAGTTTCAAATAATATTTTTTTCATAATCATTTATTAGAATAGTCAATTCATTTATTAATTTTTAAATGGGAAAAAAGTTAAAACATATAATAAACCACTTCTTATGTGCGATCTGGGTACTAACAAGATGTTTCTTTTCTTTTTTATTTTGATTGTTGTACTTTTTTATTTATCTTAACATTTTTTGGTTTGGTAATATCTCTTTATTAATGATTAATTTGTTATTCCACTATTTCCTTTTATTGGTATTGAAGTTTCGATACTTGCTTCCTTAGTCCTTTGTTGTAGTGTTGCATCGTATATTAGGAATTGCTAGATGTTTTAGTTGTGTGTTTATTATTTTTTGAGAGTTTTTCTTTAATGGTTTTTTGATTTATTCTTGTGATATGTTGAATATCTTAATGTTTCTAAATTTTTAAAAATATTTTTTACTCTTTTATTATTTTTAAGGCTTCCTTGTGAGTGATCAAATTTGTTTATTTTTCAGTTATGTTTAGTAAATCTTAAGTAGGTCTCGTGGTCTATTTGAATATATAATAATGAATAAAACATTTTAAATTATATGTATATTAACATATTTATTTGTAATAAAGTATATTTTTTATTGTCATTTTTTCTATTTTTCATAATTAATTTTTTGCTAACTCCTTTAATGACTAACCTCTAATCTATATGTTGTAGCAATGCAATGAACTTGCAATAAGTTTTTAGTTATTTGGTAAACTTGACAAACAAACCATCCTTTTTTTTGTTAAATCCAGGTGCTAAGTTGATTATTTTTTAAGGGCTTCAAAACATTATGATTTGTGATTCCTATAAGCATAACAATATTGTTTTATAAGGTTAGGTTGCTTATTGCTATCAATTTCTTAGCTGTTATGTTTAGATTATTAACCCCTGAAATTTTTTTCGTTAAATTAAGCATAATAGTTCATGGAATAAATGCATAAGAATGAATTGAGGGCATTTTTGGCATGTAAC
>JANZXR010000170.1:10058952-10075329 GCA_027575705.1 Erythroxylum echinodendron | reverse complement strand
TAAAACTTGAATTATAGGAATTAGATTTGTCAAAAACATTTTTTAATTACTATTATTTTGAGATGTTTATATTACATCCTTTATATATTTTATGGAAGTTTTTAAAAGCATTTCCATCGTGATCATGATCATCATAATAATAAAATTTTTTTGAAAGATTCAGATTTTAGTATAACCCCCAACCAAACATTCAATTTATTTTAGAATAATTGTATAAATAGTATAAAAATTAAGCTTAATGTAATATAAACTTTCAAATCTAATATAAGATGAACTTGTCCTTTAATTTTTAGAAATTATATAATTCTATATTTTAATTTTAATAGGATTATTAATGAAAATTTTAATAAAATTCTCCACTAACAAAAATTATTGTCATTGTTTCACAAATGTAAAAAGATATTTTATCATATTAATCAAAATAATAGTGCTTAAATATTTATCGTCTGATTTATTGCATTATCTATATTAGGGGTTTCATAATATTTTATTTTGATATTACTGATTATATTATTCTATTATAAACTATTTTATATAATGTTAATTATGATCATTTGATAATTTAAGTAATAAACTGCAATTAAATCGCAAAGGTAAAAAGCTTGAAATTTTCTTATAATTTAAGAAACTTTGGAAAAATCTTTTGATTTTTGAAATTATGAATATTTTTATAGTTTTCAATTTTTTAAAAAAATTGGATCTCTTAAATTTCAGTTAAAAAATAATAATAGTATACTCATAATATAAATATTATAAATTTACTAATGAAATAATGATCCAACCCATTTTTTGAATTTGAATTGAACTAATCAACAATCAACAAAAATTAATAATTTATTTTAATTATTAATTTAAATCTAGTTTAATTTATTGCTGATTTAGGTTACTATTTTATTGACATTTAATTAATTTATGTAATATTTATACCACATATATTTTGACATTATTAGAGATTTATATATTCTACGTTTAATATATACTATTTAGTTTAGAAAGTGTTAAGTGTATTTAGTTTTTTTTTAAGAAAATGGTAATTTGCTTTTTATACATATCGAAATTTTTAATAGTAGAAATCCGTATCGACTCAAAATACAATCTAAATCGTGTTTAATCTTTCTTTGTATCTGTCAACGAAACAGGAGACTTAATAAGAGCAAAATCTATCACCTGGCCAAACATTTTGGCTAAGTCAGCCGATTCAGTTGAGACAGCTTCTTTTCATACTCTCGTAAACTGAAAAACTTAACCCCAAATTCACGTCTTTGAATCCCCTAAATCCCAACTCTGATCCATGGCGGCCCAATCCTCCGCCGCGGCTACCACCAACATCATGCTCGCGATCTACGAGAAGAAGACCTCTTCCCTCGATCTCTACCGGCCTCTCCGCAACTACATCTGCATGCTTTACTCTGAGCGAGAGGCCCAAAATCTAGAAGACGATCTTCAAATCGTCAAACAATACCGCTCAGACGTCGAGCGTCAAGCAGACCCATCGCCGACCGCCCGCCGTGACCTCCTTCAGAGCTACTTTAAAGCCCTATGCTTGATTGAGACTAGGTTTCCGATCTCCGCTGACAAGGACCACGTCAATACGGTAACATTTGTGTGGCACGACGCGTTTAAGCAGAAGCAGAAGGCGTCTCAGCAGAATATTCATTTGGAGAAGGCGGCTGTATTGTTCAATTTGGGCGCCGTCTATAGTCAGATTGGACTGTCGTTTGATCGGAACACCGTGGAAGGCCGCCGGCAGGCAATTCACGCGTTTATTGCAGCGGCGGGTGCGTTTGCGTATCTGAGGGATAATGCCGCGACGAAGGCATCGATGGGGACGAGTACCACGGTCGACCTGTCGGTGGAGTGTGCTGGTATGTTGGAAAGGCTCATGCTTGCGCAAGCGCAGGAGTGTGTTTTTGAGAATACTATTGCTAAAGGGAGCACTCCCGGGGTTTGTGCGAAAATTTCCCGGCAGGTTTGTGCTTATTGTTTTTCTCCGAGATTTTTGGAAATTTTCGAGTTTTGTGTGGTGGTGTCTATGAGAAGAGTGCATGATTGAGTGGCTTGATATGCTTCGATTAAGTAATTTTGCCAAATAATATATTCATTTCGCTTGAGTGATTGTTTTGTTAAGATTGTAATGTATTCTGTATGTGGTTTGAATGTGTTTCTTGTATGGTGCTTGAAGTGATTTGATCACATGGCTTGTTGCTACTTTTATACAAGTCGTATGACTATGGTTACTTCTTCTCAGAATCAAGTTTGTGTTTCCAATCAAATGTTACTCTTATACAAGTCCCATGACTAAAGTCTTATGTGATTGGTAACCACTGGGTAGCAGCTGCCATTTGATTATATCACTGCATATTGTAATTTATGGTTTTCAAGAAACTGTGGGGGTTTGTTGACTTAGGTAATGAACATATGGTATGTTGCCCGTTGATTATGCTCCTGATTGCTGAAAGAACTCTTTGATTTGACCTTGATTTATTGGATGTTTCTTGTTGCCCATTTTAGTTTGTCTTGAATGAATTTGGCATGGGAATGGTGCAGGTTGGGCTGTATTATGAAGAAGCTTTAGCAGCTTTAAATGTTGCACCATTGAAGGATCATTTTGATAAGGGTTGGATTTCTCACGTCCAGCTAAAGGCAGCCCTTTTTTATGCTGAAGCTTGTTATCGATATGGTTTAGAGCTTCATGAGAAAGAAGAAATATCAGAAGAAATTGCTCGGTTGAAAACTGGGGTTAATGCATTAGTTGAGGCAAGGAAAAGCTCCAGAGGTGCTGCACCTCAGCTTCTAGATGCGATCAACAAACTTGAAGCCAATCTAAATCGTAACCTAGAAAGAGCTGTGAAGGAGAATGATAGAGTTTACCTCATGAGGGTTCCTTCGCCAAGTTCCTTGGCACCACTCCCTGCATTTTCAATGGTGAAGCCAATGGCAATGGCTGAGGTATTGGATGCAAGCAAGGAGAAGTTGTTTGCAAGTCTTGTTCCAGACAGTAGTGCAAAGGCTCTTTCAAGATATACTGAAATGGTTGATGACATTATAAGGACTCAGGCTGAGAAATTGCAGCAAGGGAGTGAGTTAACTCGAGTGAGATTGAAGGAAATGGATCTGCCAGATTCTATTTTTTCTCTCGAAGGGAATTTGACGTTGCCAACAGACCTTAAAGAAGATGTAGAAGCAGTGCAGATCAGTGGTGGTCCAACTGGGCTGGAAGCTGAATTACAGCAACTTAAGGATTTGAGGAGGGTGAACCATGAACTGCTGGTCCAGACTGAAGAGCTTTTGCAGAAAGAAGCAGCAGAAGACACTCAATTTAGAAGTCAATTTGGGACAAGGTGGACAAGGCCTCAATCTAGCACTTTGACGAAGAATTTACAGGATAGGTTGAATAGGTTTGCAGCCAACTTAAAGCAAGCCGCAGAAAGTGATGCCAGGATTGAGCGTTCTGTTAGGGATCATTCTGCACTTATGTCCATCCTGGATCGTCACCCAGTATGTTCCCTATACATATTGATCATTATCACTAAAGCATGTTTTGCATTGTGGAACATCATTATATCATGGTTTATGGGTCTGTAAGGCGCCTCTTATTTTTTAGTTTAGATTTTATTTTAATATCCTTCAATATTTCAAATTGATAACTGAATATGGAATATGAACTTTAATTAATTTGGCTGGGGCTTATTCCTTTTCTTCTTCATTTAGTTTACTGCTTTAATGGGTCATTAGGTTTTATTTGTTTTATCCTTAATATTACTTTTGTTAATATTTATATTTCAAGTGGGAATAACTTTGCTCTGAAGTATGCATTTTTCTTTTGTTGTCCAAGTTGTGAATATTTGGTTTTAATGATGTTGGTGTTCCACATTCATTGCATCTATGTTAACTGTCAGCATCAAATTTTGCATCACTTTGTCCACTTCTTCTGTCAAATTTGATCTTCTCATAATGATTTATATGATATATATGTGAATTGAGTAAAAGTTTTTGCATTTTATATCATCAGATAGAATCTGCACTTCCAACTCTTGCTAGGCCGATCATGTCTTTGGATGCAAATGAAGATGCTATAGTGGGGGGCTTGAAGCAGAATCTGGTATTATCTATTTCTAAATTTTGTGAAACTTGCATTTTAGATTTGAACATTTCCTTTTTCTTCAGCCATTTGTTTTCATCCCTTTGCTTCAACTATAAAAGAAAGAAAAATGATTATGTTGCTTCAATGAGTATATCTGGTATAGTAGAATAATGGTGTACTAGTCATTAGTGACCAAGCTAAAGGAAAGAAATTCTTGAGATCTTTTCTTTGTATAATTTGAAATTAACTTGGTGGTAAACAATCCAAAGAAGAACAAATGATTGGTTGACTAAGCTAAGTAAATCTCATATCATCTTCATAATCTAGCTCCTTTGTAAGATTTAAATGTACGGACATCTCAATTAGCTTGCTTTTCTCCGCAGAGACAGTTGGAGACTCTTGGTGCTCAACGAGCTGGCCTTGAAGACATGCTCAAAGAGATGAAAAGAAAGGTTTGATTACTTGTATCTTTTTTGACCATCTATTAATTTCATATACCTTCTCTTAAGTATCTATCTGAGTTTTCAAGATCATGATAATGGTTCGTCTATGAGTCTAAGTATTCACTCTTCAAATCTTAACTATCTTCCTTCCTTTGTGCGTTATGGAGCACTAGTCTCATCGTGACTACAACAATATGTGCTGCTCAATGACTAAGGTGTAACAGTCCTGTAATGGCATTCTAGATTGTCATGATCTGAATGAAATTGTTTAATTGATGATGGCTTTTGTGATGAATGTCATTTATCTCAATGTCAACCTATTGTTGATATTGTTGGACTGAACAAGTGTTGTTATATAGTGTGAGAAAGTAAAAAGATATGGAAGTGTGCATGTTATCCAAAGGATTCATTTTTACTGTTGTGTTTGTTGACAACTTTGTTCATATGTTGCTGGAGTCATTTTATTGACAAGCATTGCAGGAAAGGTGGGAATGATTTTTGGTGATGTCTATGAGTGCTCTAGAAAGTAGTTGCAAAGCAGCCTTCTCTACATGAAATGCTAGTGCAGTTTATTCTATTGGCTGCAAATGAGTTGGAGTGGCATAAAGAAAGATTTGACTTCATTAAGCTTTTGTTCTTTAAGACTTAGTATGACATGGAGCCGAACATTTGGGATAACCAACCAATTAGAGAGAAGATGGAAAATGTCTTCATATTGTCTCAACAAATGAGATGTTGCTCTGAACCTGTTAAATGCAGTCAGCAACAGATATTTCTCCATGCATACCCTTTA
Organism: Erythroxylum echinodendron; assembly: GCA_027575705.1. Lineage (NCBI taxonomy): Eukaryota > Viridiplantae > Streptophyta > Magnoliopsida > Malpighiales > Erythroxylaceae > Erythroxylum > Erythroxylum echinodendron. The sequence goes on along the minus strand of JANZXR010000170.1, from coordinate 10,070,009 downwards.
CTCTTTTGCTTAGATATTCATTCTTTCTGATATTACTGCATGAATATCTTAGATATTTGAGAGAAGAGGAATTAGATGCGAAAAAACTAATTAGGAGTGGAAATCAGATGAGAATAGCTATTTGGAGCTTCTTGTTGAAGATTAGATGCATTGTGTTATGTTGGCCTGATAATTGTTTTTTTTGGACTGGAAATATTTTTTTAATCAGAAAATGGTCTTGTTGTGATGCTTCCCAAGCCTTTTTGTACTATTGAAATAAAATTTGGCCAGTGCTTTATTTGCTCTAAGCAGTTCTTTAAAGATTTTCTTAAATCACTTTTCTGTTGGAACTCAAGAATTGTCTCTTCACTTTTGCAACTGAGTTTTTTATTTCAATAAATCACGGGGTCGGAGGGCTATAGCTTGGTTGTAAACACCTAGTTCGGCAGATACTATGTCTGCCGGTCGACCGTACCTCTGCACGGCCCGCTTGCCCTCCTCCTGAAGCCCATGAGGATACGACCTCTGCCTAGGATAAGTAGAAAACGTTTAGGGTGGAATTCGAGTCTCCTATAAGAGATGATTAGGTTCTACTTTTGCTGTAATAGATCGCCGACATTCGATCAGGACATAGAGGAAGTGTATGTATATATAAATATGTATGTAATTATATATATTATGTACCTAGTGTATTTTTATTTTATTGGTCTTTATTTTATTTTATTGGTATTTTTATTACGTCAAATTCTTCATTTTAATTTTTATTTATCTCTGCCTATGCCGGCTCACATATTTACATCTTCATGTATGTATAGTTTTTCAGTTTCATGTGCATTCTATAGGTTATAGTCCCATGCATATACCTATATGGTTATCCTTATACAGTGATGTACTTGCATTGGTCTGATCTGTTTGTTTTTTGTTTGTTGGGTTTGTTCTTGTGTTTGTTTTTATTGCTTGTGTGTGTTTGTTTGTGTTGGTCTGTTTGTTGTTATTTTTTTTTCTCTTACCTTAGCCGGGGTTCTATCAGGAAACAGTCTCTGTATCTCCATCGGAGATGCGGGCATGACTGCGTACATCTTACCCTCTCCATACCTTGTTTAGGCGGGAATTTGGGTATGTTTGGTTTGGTTTGGTTATATTGCTTTATTGGTTAACATAACCAGGTAGTATGAGTGCGTACTTGAGTAGTATTTGCTTGTGATGCTCTCTCTTCTAGCATTATTCTACCTTTAGGTTTTGTTGTTTATTGTTTCAGGATGATATATTACCAAAGTTGATGACGTCCACTGGCTCCTATGAAGATCTTTTCAGGAAAGAGCTAGCAAAATATGATCACATCTGTGAGCAAGTTTCGCAAAATATTGAGGCACAAGAACAGCTACTGTTACAAATTCAGGTTTACTTTTTATTATCCAGTGATACCTTAGTATTCCCCTCTTTCTCTTTCTTTTTTCCTGTGTTTGGATGAGCAGGATATTTACTATAGTTTTCTTTTGATGTCAGTATACTAAGGCTAAGCCTTGATTTGAGGATAAATACATATTTATTCTCCAATAATACCTTGTTCTTTATTTCTTTTACTTTGAAGTCAAAAGGCGACTATGTATTTCTGACAAGGATTGATGCTTGTTGTCCATCTATTTGACCGGAAATTATAATTTCCAATGGAGATGATTGGATACTTTCTGGTTTTAGTGAAATCTTTATTATTAAACTAGTTGATGTGCAACTTCAAGTTTGATGTGAATGATATTCTTATTTTTGTTGAAAAGAATTTATACTTCTAGTTCTTTCTGGTCTTGAAATTAGAGACGGCTCTTGTTCACAGGCTCAAAATGAGGAGTTTTCAGCAGTCTTTAATCTAGAAGATTATAAAGGTATATATTGCTTTCCAATCATTTTAATATTATTTGTTTGATTCTTTGGCCTAAGAAAACCTTAATACCTATAACAGAAGTTCTATTGCCGCTATACTACTTTCTTATTTGAGGCACAAGAGCTTAGGGTTTGTAAAGGAATTAAAAGAGGGCAATTTAATCAACTATAATCTTTAATTTGGTGGGATAAAGAGTGATAGTTGAGGTAACAACAACGAGGGCTGAAATTTTATTTATGCTAGGTTTCCTTATTAGATAAGAAGTTAAATATATTATTCTAGTTGTTTAGGACTTAAAACTTATTTAAGAGTAAAAATTCTTATTTAAGTAAGATTTAGTTCTATTTGAGATATCTAAATTAGGAATCCTGTTACTATTAGAACAAGGGCTGCAAAACCTTATGTGGGTGTGTGGGTGTGTGTGTGTTCGCACACGATCTCACGCGAGTGAGCTGACGCTCCAACATTGAGGCAACGTCTAGAAAGATCTTTCAAAAAAAGAAGAATTTTGTTTTAAGGTCTCTACGCGTACTCTTAAGAGCTTGATTCAAAGCGTTTGTTGTGTACTCAACCCTTTAAACTTGAGTTTTTTTCCCCTATAAACTTGAGTTTTCAATTAGGTGTGATTTTTTTTTTTAAAGCGATTCTTACACTCTAAAAGTGATCCCTAATTTCCTCCAGCAATTCTAGCTTGAATTTTCGGCAACCACAAAAATTCTAGCCATATCAAACATAAAATCCTAGTCATATCAGACTAAAATTTCAGCTATTCCAAACTTGAAATTTCAACAACTTAAGCTGAAATCCCAAACCTAAACTCAAATTTCAACAGCCAGATTTATAAGTTCTGTGGGTTCTAACTACTCGTGTGATATCTCTTCTACTCATCCTACATCATTATCTGCTATGTATATGCAGTTTTTATGTTTTTGTTTCGTTTAGAGTTATAATATATGCATCATAAAGCTTTCTTCCTTTCATCAGCATTACTTGAGATATTTCATATATAAATCTGGAAGTCAGATAAATAATGCAGTGGATGTGCCATAAGTGTTTTGACATGGTCTCATACTGGCCATATATTTCTGTTGGTTCTTAGTGGGAATGGAATTTTTGAGTTTTTCATACTGATCAAAGTTGTAGAGGGAAGCAAATTAGGTGGAAAAATACGATAGTTGGAATCAAAACCAAAAACAAGAAGAACGAATAAAATTTGGGCAACAGGATTGATTATTTGTAATCAACCATCAGTATAGTTGAAAGATTGGCTTACAAATATGAAGAAGCGATTTATTTTCTGGTGAAATTATTAGAGCTTGACACAAATTTTTGTTTCCTTTGTTAAAGCATGTCATGTCAACCTGTGAAGGTTCATAGCCTCTTGGTTAGATTAACCTTTGATCATCTATTTCATATTTCAATGTCATTCCTAGTTTCCCTTCTCCAGCCTAGTCGTTAAGGTGTAATGTCCATTTATTGTTGCTTAGCCTTTTCGTGTTTTATTGAATTCCATACTTTCAATGGATATCAAATGCTCTTTCATCATCATGTATTAATTTTCTATCTCAGCATCTCGAGAGAAGTGTTATAAGCAGATACAAGCTGCCATAGCTAAGTATCGAGAAATTAAAGAGAACATAAATGAGGGTTTGAAATTTTATGTTACACTTCAGGTAATTATTTTTTCTTTGTTGTTATTAATTGTTCTTTCTATGTTATGAATTCCTTTACTTCAGCCGCAGTAAACCTTTCAACCCTGCTTGGCTGTCATTCTAGTGCTTTTCAATATTCCCGTTGTTAGGAATTTCCTATAACGTTTACAATTTTGATGTATCACAGTCGCTTAATATTCACTGGCTCTTTAAATCACATCTCCCATGTCATTGTCATTAAAAATTTTGATCTTTTATATCTTGGTCTTACAACAGGACGCAATAACCAACATAAAGCAGCAGTGTAGCGATTTTGTGATGACCAGGAACATTCAGTGCCGAGACATGATTGAAGATGTACAAAGACAAGTGGCAGGACTAAATTTCCAAGACCGCAAGAGCACAGGTACGGGTTCATACAACTATGCTTCAGTGCAACAGCCCCATCAAACTCAGAGATCAAGCCCTCAGCCTCCACCAGATCAACATGTTGGTCGCCCTCAAGCACCTTTCTATCAGTCTGCTGAGCAGTCAACAATGCCTGGATACACTCATCCCCCACCCCATTATTCCCAGCAGCCACCACCTTACCATGCTTCCCCTGCTACTGGCGCTCCTTACCAACATCCACAGGCCCCACAGCAACCACCAACAAGCCAGGAGTATGGCCAGCCTGCCTATCCAGGGTGGCGAGGCCCATATTACAATGCCCCTGGACAGCAACCTGCGTCTTTTCTGCGGCCTCCTTACACCGTTCCATCTCCATATCCACCTCCTAACCAAAGTGGCTACTACAAGCAATAATATTCCCTTCTCATTCTCTCTTCCGCTACGCAGCATGGTCAATGCTGGTTGGAACATTTACATCTTGTATTTGGTTGAACAATGTCTGTTTATAGGCTGTTTTCTGTATCGGAGTCGCATAATTCTTGCACAAACGTTGGCAGTATGTATAGCTTTGTTAAGTTGGGACATGTCAGGTTGATATAATAATATGTACTTGTGTGTTCAAATCCATTCACGTGGATTTTTGATTCATTATTACATGCGAATTGAAATCGTCATTTCCTTGGGTAAATTTCTTTTTGCAAGTTTTTTGAAATTGCATTTCACTTGGTTAACCTGAGGCTGAAAAGGTAAAATGAGCTCTTAATGCTCATTTTCAAATATAATAACACTTTTAGATAAGTTAATTAACCTGTAATGCTATTGATACATTGTCATAAAAAATATGATGTGAGAAGAACCCTATTCTCTTTGATTAGGTTTGGAGTTTAGAGATCCATTTGTAGGACAATCATTCTGAAGTTTGGTTACGACAATCTCACTTGACGAATAACATCAATTACAGTTTTCTTTACATAATATTATTTTCACTAACTTGGGTATTGGTGTCTTTGTTAGGAGCACTTTGACACTAGTTACTATTTTTAAGCGTGTAAATTTGAGATTAGTTCGATATCAATCACATTTATTTTTGAAAAAAACAGGCTGTAGATGCATGCAAGAGAACAAACCCGACGATTAGGGCCTGAACTAGTTTGATTCAGGCTCAGGCTGGGCCTGAGGCTTGATTAGGCATTAGTATTTAAACTTGAAACTTAACCCGAGTCTAACTTTTTTTAATTTTATTTTGTAAAAGTATTTTTATTTTTAAAATATATAAATAAAATTTTGAAATGAATAAGTTGAAAATAAATTCATTTTTAAAGGGAATGAAAAAATTAAAAATTAGAAATGTAACATTCATTTAATTAGCACAATTTCTTAATGAAAAACGAGTTTTTAATGAATTTATATATTAAATATATATAAAATGATAAAATGAATAAGTTAGAAACTAAATTAAATAAAGGAACTGAACTAAAAATGTTATATTATATACGTGAAATGCAACATTCATTTAATTAACACAATTGCTTAATGAAAAATGAGTTTTTTCTAATGAATTTATATATTAAATGTAATCAAAATGATAAAATAAATAAGTTGAAACTAAATTCATTTTTAAAAGAAGTAAACAAAAAATATTATATTATCAAAACAAAAGAGTATCTCGGCTAATATCATCCAAAAATTTTTAATGGTACAATTTACAAAAATTCAAAATGAAATCGTCAATTAATATTGTAGTCATGGACTGTGGAGGCTAGAGATTGGAGAGCACATATTGAAGATGAGAATCTACAAAACACACACACACACACACACAAAAGTAAATAATTATATCTTCAATTACAAAAAAGTAATGCAATCAAATAAAAAATATGTATTAATTAATGACTATCTAAAATTGATACATCAAAGCTAACAAATTTTTTCCAATATTTGCTCAAATCTCATCATCATCACCTTCACACTAATAATGTTTCTGTAAATCTTTGATAAGTGTATGAGATTAGAGATTTTTTTTAGAGATCTGTGAACTTTATTTTTTTTCCCCGTGTTGTAAAAAGTTCTTTGCTTAGTAATAGTTAAATTAGTAGCAATCTATGATAACTTGATCCAATCGTGTCAAACTTGTTAGACTAAGTTTGATAAAGAGAAAGGCTAGCATACATTATAGGTATAATCCACCTGTATTAGCCTTTTAAGGAGACCAATGCGTGAGATACATTTACTAAATAAGCTGAAGTAAATGAACCATCATCTTAAATACTAACCTAATTAACATCCAAAAAAACTATGTAGAATAAAGGCTGATTAGAAAAGATACAATGATGAACAATATGTTTCAAGTAATGTTAAATTTTCTTAGTCATTGTTTAAAGAGATTCCTTATATTGATGCATAAATTGAACAAGTTGACTTACCACGAAGGAAATGTGAGGACACGTAAAAGATAAATACTGAACTGCATTGATTACATGATGATATTTAGTATGATTAGTATGTGGAGAGCCGTCATATGAATAAAGCAATGATTGAGATATGATTTGGTAAATGCTTCAATGTAGTGTGATTGGAGCATATAGATATAGAATAAAAGCATAACAAATATTTGAATAAAGGTTCATAACCTACAAACAGAAAACAAAATCAGTGTACTCTATAGAATAAGAATTTATATCTATTACAAAAATGGAAGAGAAAAAGATAAAAGACAGAGGAGGGAAAGGAGTTAAAGTGATTTTATACCCAAAAATTGACTTAGATTCACTTAATCATTATAAGGTGGTTCTAAGCAAAGGATGGCACCACTAACAAACATCAAACTCAATCTTTATAGATTGCCTAATAATAAACAACAGAAACATAATACATTCATTTCCTTCAAAATAAAAGAATCAAAGTGTAACTTTTTTATCAAATAACGACCACACGAAGTGTAACAACCATCAAACAAAAACAAAAACAAAACAAAAACAAAATTAGATAATGGCTTTAACTCTTTTTGACAGCTCTAGTTTCTCACTTTCTCTTCTCAACTATCACCACTTTATCAAGCAAATGAGTTTGCAGAATTACAAAATGTTGAAAGAGGTTCTTTTGTATGCTTTACCATCTTCAATTAAACATTGAAGGAAACCTAAAAATATATGTAATACCCATATCTAGCTATTGTAGTGATTAGTGTATCATATACATATTGAAATTCTATAAAAAAAATATGGAAACCTTACCAGTTATTAGGAAGAGGACAAAGCCACCATCCATGAAGGAGTGACTTAAGGACATGCAAAGCTAGAGATTGGAGAGGCTAACTCTAGGAGAGTTGACTGATTGCAAATGATGTAGTGTAGTGGGTGGGACACGCGAAGGTCGAAGGGAGGGAGTGGGACAACTGATGAGGGATTGCTACCAAACTGGGAGATTAGTACTGGGAGAAAGTGGGGATTGGTGTGGATTTAACTTATAGTAAAACGAAGTTGTTTTGCTTAGGTGTAAAACATAAGCTCCTAGAGTAAAATGACTACATTTTACACCATATAAAAATAGAAGTTCCACTTTCTCAGCATAAAACATCATGTTACACAAATTAAAATGACATCATTTCAACCACCTGGGCTTCGGGCTGGACTCGTGGTCGGGCTCAGGCTCGGGGTCGAGCTTGACTACCTAAATTTTGAAAAAAAAGGGTCCTAGGATAATTTACCATCCTTGCCTTTAACCAATGTCAGAAGGAACCCCATCCACACCTCTACAATTAGAGCCACTAGAATACAATATATGGTGAATAACTTTAATAATTGATAGCCACTTGATGTTCTAGCGGAGCCATTTACCTATTAAGTTTAAAGATAACAAACTCACGCCTCACATTCATTGTTAGAAGGAGTCTAATATACCCCTTTACAAGTAGTGTTATTAAAACAGGATAAGTTTAATAACTAATAGTCCATTGGCATAAGATAGACTAATGGAGCCTTTAGCTACTAGGTTCAAGATGTCAATCTTAGATACGTAAAATTACATCATATTGATCATTTGCATGAATACAGTGAACTCATGGATTTACTAGGGCCATCTAACTTTATAAAATGCAATCCTTTCTCCTCCACCATGACCAGTGCAACATATTAATAGTTTTAGACCTTACTTCTAAATTTACTATAAAATTTTAGGTATTTAGCTATTAGGTTCAAATTCTAGCTTTCTAGCAACAACCATAAACATAAATATTTTGCCATTTAATATATGTAAAAGACAAGAATAAAGATTAAAGGAATACATACATTAATTTAGTTTTAAGGTAACTCAAATCCTTAGTCTTAATGTAAGGTTGGCAGTAACAAATTTTGCATATGGATTCAAACTACATCAACCTTTATAAAACTCTATATAGAAGAAAATGCCAGTAAGTTTTGATGATATGTAGATTAGGGACAAAAAGTATTTACAACTAGAAAAATAGAACAAAATTTGAGAATCAGAGTAATAGTAATAATAAAAATGAAAGGAGGGTTGTGTCTTTGGTCAATAAATTTGATAAGAAGAAGTCATAGATAAAGTGGGCTAAAGTCAAAAATAAAGGAAAGGTCAATGAAGACCTTTTCATGTTCAATACATTGTAAAATAGGGTAGCTGATTATACTTTGGATAACAATTTAATCGAAAAACCAAAAGAATGGCCATTAGTATACTAAGAGGGATAAGAAATTATACTTATATTTCTATTAAGGTATTGGACATGAGACCAAAGATTGTTAAAAAAATTTAAAAATTAACCAATAAATTAATTAAACAAGGAAGGTTAAGTCATTTATTAAAGGTAAACAGTATGGATGATTGCACCAATAAAAATATAGATGAAATCCTTCTTGAAGGTCAAGAACTAAGGAACCAATGAAATCCCATTTGAATAATGATCCACATGAACATTTGAGGAGATTATAAAGAGTCGATATCCCATGTAAAAAAGGCACTACGAGGGAAAAGTTATAATTTATAACTAATCTAAGGAAGTATTACCATCATATAAAAGTTCTAAAACTTAAATGTACTTAGTTTTTAATAAAATATTACTTGTATGATTCAAATGGAATTAAGTATCAAGAAGAAAAATTGTAGGCTAAAAAATCTCAAATCTAGGAGAAGTTTCTTTAGCTCCCTATCATTGATGAAATACTTGAGGCTAAAAAGTCTCGAGTATGAGGAAGTTTTTCAACTTCGTAATATTGAAGACAAACTTATATGCTAAAAAGTCTCAAATGTAAGAGAATTTGGTTCAGCTCCTTAGCAAGAACCTTTAGGTCTAAGAGGAGTTCGTTAGCTTCCTAACATAGAAAGAAACTTGTAGGTTAAGAAGTCTTAATTCTAAGAGAAGTCTCCTTATCTCCTCTGTCGGACCCCGCTTACGGAGCCCGGCAATTGCCTTCGGATAACATATATTTATCAATTATACTTGCATTTAAAACTCTCCTTTCTAAGCTCAGCTCCGTTCTTCGAATAGTCGACTAATATGATGATAGTCGACTAGTCCATTTATCCATTTCAATCTGAATACCTCAAGGAACAACGTTGGTGAGTCCACACTTTACATATGTACATGCTTTGGGGCTATTGGCATAACTTTTTATTTAGGAATCGTATGTAGGGTTTCTTTGGATAGTTTAAAAAAGGCCTTCAAGAGTTACAACTTTCATGAAGATCTCAAAGGCCCATTGTAACTTCTCAATGGTCAAAAATAGGACAGAAGATAAACCATAAACAGTAACCCAGATGATATTCGTGAGCAGTAACACGGAGGAAGTCTTTGAACAGTAACACAGACGATACTCGTGAACAGTAACACAAAGGAAGTCTGTGAACAATAACACAGACGATACCTGTGAACAGTAACACAGACTATGTCTGTGAACAGTAACACAGACGATACCCGTGAACAGTAACACAGAGGAAGTTTGTGAACAGTAACACAGAGGAAGTATGTGAACGGTGACACAGACAAAGTCTATGAACAGTAACACAGACGAAATTCTTCAACCAACATAACTTCTTAACTCCTTCTTATTATTCTTGGCCTATGATCTGTGTTCTATCCTCTGTAGTTGACTTTTATCCTCTGTATTGACCACTTATCGTTTGTGGTCTATCCTCTGTAGTTGACTTTTATCTTCTGTGTTGACCACTTATCATCTGTGGTCTATCCTCTGTAGTTGATATTTATCTTCTGTGTTGACCACTTATCATTTGTGGTCTATCCTCTGTGTTTTATCCTCTGAGTGATGACGTGTCCTTTATGTTCTGACGTCATCACAGACGATATTTCTCCTCTCTATTCCTCCTTGCCTCTGTATTCTGATGTCAGCACAGACGATACTTCTCCTCTTTATTCCTCCTTGCCTCTGTGTTTTGACGTCAGCACAGACGATATTTCTCCTTGCTTCTGTGTTTTGACGTCAGCACAGACGATACTCTTTCTCTCTATTCCTCCTTGGCTCTGTGTTCTGACGTCAGCACAGACGATACTTCTCCTCTCTATTTTTCCTTGCTTCTGTGTTCTGACGTCAGCACAGATGATACTCTTCCTCTATATTTTTCCTTGCCTCTGTGTTGTGACGTCATCACAGACGATTCCTTTCGTCTGTGTTTTTCACATGCAATCCTTCCAACTCTAACATGCTATTCTATAGCTAACAACAGTTGGCAAATTCATCAAGCAGAACATGCACATACACATTTCATTATCCAAATCTTTAAAATAATAGAATCATACCGAGGAATTCAATTTCACTATTTCCATTTCAAAACATAGTCAAAGTTATTACAAATCAAATTACACATCATCTTAAACCAAAATACAAAAGATGCTCCATACTGATATGCCGAATAAGCTATTACAATCACTGACTTAGTACAGGTGACTCTAACTAATGTGGAGTTTTCGATGCCTTGTAGGGATCACTAGCGTCTTGGTTTGCACCTGAGGAGGGAAGAAAAGGGGGGTTAAGCTACACAGCTCAGTGGCTAATATATTTATAGCCATCAGTAATTAGCAAAAATTTAAGCTATATATATATATATATAAAAGATACTAAACAATTCAGTTATTTTCAAGTAAACAGAATAATGCAGAACACATAACATCCAAGTGCATCATACTT
>JANZXR010000170.1:10005633-10021112 GCA_027575705.1 Erythroxylum echinodendron | reverse complement strand
TAATAATAATAATAATAATAATAATAATAATAATAATAATAATAATAATAATAATAATAATAATAATAATAAAATAACTAGTAATAATAATATAAAATATATGATAAATAAATAAAAAACCCACTAAGTAGAGGAAAATATGTCATTTTAATGTTTCGAGATATACTTCTCTCAGTTACTTACGGACTTGATTTTTTCTATCAATCTTATATCCATTTCTATCAAATTCATTTCTATTAATAAGATAAAACTATCAATAAGATAAAAAAGATATTGAAATTTCTCTTTTTTTTTTGGAATGGAACATTTATAGAATCCCCATAATTAGGATCAAACCTTATTTAATGGTATTTATCTTTTTTTATTCTTAAGCAAGTCTATAAAGGCTGATAGGAACGTTGGTCTACATAGTTGCATGGAAGAAGCTGGTAGCACAAGTAAAGGAGGCAAGGGAACGCTTGCTGCACAAGCAAAAGGAGTGAACGTGTGTGAGACGTGGTCATTCTGAAGCATAAGCATTTTAGTTGTTTTGTTATTCTGTTTCTTATTTTTAGTTGTTTCCAGTAATGTAGTGGCCAACATGGCCTAATTTTACGCGCGTAATTTTTTCTTTCAGTTTGGAAATTCTAGTACAAATTGGATTGTGTTTCAATCAATTATCATGAAAAAAGTCTATCCAATTTATTCCAATATCTCTCTAAAATCTTTCTTTCCTGAATTCTCTTCAAGTCTTATTTAATTTACGTAACCAACTTCCCAAGTTATCCAAGAGCCTATCATTATTTGGTATCAGAGAAGGTTAACCCAATGAAGACAAGGCAGAAAATGAATGCAGAATTTCGAGTCGAAATTAGCGAGACAGTAGCTCATCAAGAAGCTACCTTGCAACGTCAAAGAGTCATGCTGCAAAGACAAGAAGCTTCTTTGAATAAGGTCAATTCTAACTTTGATCAACTCCATTCTCTTATTTAAACACTGGTCACTGATTTCCAGACCTTCAAGGCATCTTCCAACCAAACCAGGACACCAAGTCATATTAACCAAGACTCCACTTCAAGCTTCAGTGGGGAAGGCTCACAAGGAAATAAACTTCCTAAAGCTATACCCAAAATCCTCTTTCCATGTTACGATGGAGTTGACGAACCTGTAAGATGGATATTCCAAGCTAAGCAATATTTTGCATATCATAGGGTTGAGCCGAAACAGAAGCAAGTCTTGGATTCTTTTCATCTAGATAGGGACGCACTCCAGTGGTATCGGTACAACAATAAAATAAGTCAGGGTCCGTAGGGATGGAAAGAATTTACTCGAGTTCTTTGAAAATGCTTTGACCCAACTGATTATGAAAACCCTACCATCACTTTATCATGACTTAAACAAATAACTACGGTTGGAGCATACCAAAAGGAGTTTGAACGTTTAACTCACGAAATTAATGCTCTACCTAAATCGTTTCTTACAGGGAACTTCATAGTAGGACTTCGAGATGATATTCGGCTTGATGTCCAACTGAAGGAACCATAAACTTTCCCTGAAGCCATTAGCGTAACCAGACTCATGGAAGAAAAAATCAATTGCAGCGACGGGGATCTTTGGCATCAAGGTAAATTCGACCTCACCCTAAATTACAAATTCATCCTCTCTTGGAATTCTCGGCCCTGTACCAAACTCAAAACCCAGCCTACCAAATTTTCGGAGATTAACTACCCAAGAAGTAAAGGAAAGGTGTAAAAAAGGCTTGTGTTTTTATTGTGATGAAAAATTCGTTCCAGGACATCACTGTACTAAACCCCAATCATTCATGATTAGTTAAGAAGATGTTCTGTCAAAGATTTCTTTCCATGCTATATCTGGAGTTGAACATCCACAAACCTTTGAGTGAAAGTTAGACTTAATCGCAAAGAAATTCTTGTACTTATTGATGGTGGAAGTACTCACAATTTTATTGAATAGAGGTTGGTGGCCAAATTCGGGATACCCGTGGACAAAAATAGACGATTCTAAGTGACGGTTGCAAACCAACAGAGGGTCGAGTACGCCGGAGTGTGCTGAGGAGTTCGGATATGGATACAGGACTTCATGGTGGAAGTGAATTATTTCGTGCTTCCTAGTGCAGGATGCCCAGTAGTATTGGGCGTTAAATGGTTAGCCACCTTGGGGCCAATTGTGACTGACTATAGACATTTTACAATGACCTTCCTATTAAAAGGCAGGACCCACATTTTTAACGGACTAGAGCCAGGGGAGATAGAAGCCCTATCTCAAAAAGAAACTAATCAACTAACGAATAGTCGTTTACTGGGGACAGGATTCTTCATCCAGATAGAGATGATCGAATTATCCGCCACAACCCTATCTTCAGTTCCTACAGAGGTGGACCAGTTGCTATCATGTTACAAATAGATTTTTTAAAAATCGAATTCATTGCCACCACATCATGATCAAGATCACCAAATTTCTCTCCTTCCCAATATCTCCCCTGTGTACGACCATACCGATACCCTCATTACCAAAAAGCAGAGATCGAAAAACAAATAAAAGAACTGCTTTCCTCAAACCTCATAAGACCTAGCACCAGTCCTTTTCTTCTCTGGTATTGTTCGTCGAGAAAGCCAGTGGGGAGTGGCATTTCTGTATTGATTATCGAGCATTAAATTCCATCACCATTAAAGATAAGTTTCCTATACCAGTTATAGATGAGCTCATGGATGAGTTATATGGGGCTCGGTTTCCAATTTCAATCTCACCTCCGATTATCATCAAATACGAGTACGAGAGTCAGACATCTACAAAATGACGTTCCGGACACACGAAGGGCATTATGAATTTGTGGTGACACCATTTGGCCTTACTAATGCGCTGTTAACATTTCAAAGTTTAATGAATGAGGTTTTCCATCCTTATCTCCGCAAACTTGTTGCGTGTTTTTCTTTGTTCTTTTTTCTAATAACAGGACAACCTATTGTTGTTATTTCCAAGGTGCTAATTAAATAGTGTTGTGTACGCAATAATCTTACATAAATAAATTTGTATGACGACGATGTAAATCTGAATGCTACATTTGAGATAGATCTTATTAATACGACCTGTGAAAAGAAGAAAGAAGACACAGACAGTCCATGAGTTGAATTGGATCAAACTTTATTGACTTGTGATAAAACTAAAGAATGAGTAAACTTGGTACCTTGTTTCACTATCTTTATTTTGATTCCCAAGTATTCTAATTAATGGATGCCACGAATCGTATCATGTATTAGTATTAGAGATTAATGTACTAATTACAAGCTCATAATCTTAGTTACTATCAATACACATCTATTTGCCCAATTAATGATATTTAAACTAAATACAATCAATTGTAGTTATAAATTATGAAATATTTGCATATCAGTTATTTTGTGCCCTGGACTTTATCTTCGTATGTGGAGCTAAATCTTATGTTTGTAAAGGCATCCTTTGACCTTGTACCTTTAACTTCTAGTTTGGATAGATGGACAACAAAGTTATTCTACTCTTTAAGTATGTGCTCAACTTATGTGTGCATCTCTTTCATTAATGTTTAACACTAAGAAAGGTACTTTCACAATTTTTCTTCATTAGTAGTATATAACTTGTTTAACTAATTTACTACAAGCTCTGAGTTAGACATAATTGTTATAGTTAAGATTTATAGACATTCTCAGACCCTAATTCCATTAATTAGAGCCTCATGTTTAGCTTATTAGTTCGAGGCTTTAAATTGGTAATTTTGATAACATCTTATTTGGATCCCATATGGTTTTTAAAGAAAAATGATAACCTTCCTTCCATCTTTACTAGATGTTCTATCAATATTCATTGTCTATGCAAGTAAGGGTTCTAAAATTTATAGCTTTGAGTCTACATAACTATTAGAAATAGTACATTCAATTATGCAATTAACTAGCAGTTAAGCTTTTATTGATGTATGTAGAACGAATCTAATTTCAAATTCGCTAAGCTTTATTATTCTAACCATTGGGCTTATGCAAGATTATTATAGTGGTAGAACTTATTACTAACCCAGATGTTTCAAACTGTGTTACTTCATTATTAAAACAAAGGACCCCTCGTTTTAAGTTGCACAAGTATTATAAATCTTTTCCTTCTAATGCGGAAGCATGAAGCGATGTTTTGGAACTAATGTATGAAAAAAATGTAGAATAGTTTGTACGATTATTGGGTTTACCCAAATGTTCAAGTTTGTTTTCTTTGCCTTCATGTTTGCTTACATTAATCTTGTTAGATGATTTAACGATTAAGTGTTGTTTCTTTATTAAGAAAATTGTGAGAAGGCAAAGATTAGTAGCTCAAAAATGAAAACATCTCATAATAAGGATCAAAAATGAAAACACCTCATAATCAAGGGTCAAAACACCTTATATTATTCAAAAGATTACTTGGCCTAGATTAAGATAGAAATGAAGAGGAATATGAAGGGTATTAATTCTATCTCCTATACTTTTTTCTTTCACTTACTTTATAAACCATAATTTAAATTTAACACTTTTTCTCGCGAATTACAGAATGAATGAAGATTTAACTGATGGGTGATTATGTTGTGAATGGTAAAGTTATATTATGTTTGTTTTAATCATAACCAAATACTTATTATATCAATACTCACAATATTTTTAATTAATTTTAAATAATCTTTTTGGATTATTATAAGTTTATGGACATGGATAATACTAGGTATTCATACAAGTTATGCTTTAATATTTTTGTAATATGAGCATAACATATTATAACTTGTAATAAGTTGACCTACACTTTGATTTCCCAATTCAGTACATTTTAAGTCGGGTTCTCTCCAAAACAAACCGATTCCTAAGGTTTTTCAATGTTCTAAATCCAATTCTGAGGCTAGAATAACCAAATTTCATCCCTATAAGTAGGATTTCTCCTATTTTATTATCTTTCTTCATTATGAAAGCCTTTAAACTTCCCTAATACCTTCTCAACCCTATTAATATCATCTTTGATAGCTTCAATAATGATCTTTGGATTGAGGAAATATGTAGTTTTCTGAAGGGGAAACTCCTTTGTCGTATTATTACTAGAGAAATTCCTAAACCCACTCAAAATAAAGATGAAGACATTGACATATTCACCGAACAATTAGTGGTATAGGATGGAATGAACCATCAAATCTTAACATGGTTTTGAAATACATGTGTCAAAACTATCAAACTTGATTTTCAACAATTTGATATAGCTTAGGAGGTATGGAATTTTCAGATCAAATGATGTCCATTAATTTAGGAGACTTCATCGCACGCAATAATAACCTGGACAGACAATACAAAGTTATGTGTCTAAATTGTAAGAACTTTGGAATCAACTATCACTTACGATCCTGTCTTGCCTAGTCCTAATACTGCTCGCTCTATACAAATCTTCTAGATCATCAACATATATGCCATTTACTTATAACTCTCAAGGATGAAATTGAACTCATTCACAATTCTCTTCTTCATAAATGAACTCACCCAAACACGAAACTGTTTTTAACGAGCTCATCTTAGAGAAAATTTACCTCAGTATGCTTTGCATTGAAAAATTTATCCCATCTACTGATGTTTTCGTTGCAACTTATACTTTGTCTCAAACTTCTTACAACTCAAGTAAGAAGTTTTAAAAAGGATCTTACAGCTACTGCAAAAAGCCCAAACATTAGATCTCTGAATATAGAAAATAGCTCAAACAGAACTCTCGACAAGGTAATTCTTCCAAGTCTCTTTAGCCTGCTTCCATTGATGTTGTTACCACTAAAGGGCCAACAGAAAACACCTATCCCAAGTTCTCTTTAAAGGACATCATGCCCTTCTTCTAAAACTTCAACTAAATTCTGGTAGAGTTTTCTCCTCTACCATATCTGTCATATCAGATATCTCAAACTCTTGGTATATCGATTCTGCCTGCTATAATCATATAACCTCTGACTCTTTTATTGTTGAATCTCTAGCGATACCATTATTTCCAAAATATAGGTACTATTCACAACGTTAATAATTCTATTATGCATATCCAACATATAGGTACTATTCACACATCCACATTACATTTACCTAAAACATTTCTTGTTCCTAAACTCTCATTAAATGTTATTCATGTTGGACAATCATATGAACTTGATGTAAAATTATCCTTTTCGAGTCTTGGTTGTATTATGCAAGATCTACAGATGGATAAGATATTTGGGAAAGGACATAAGTTTAAAAGGCTTTTTGAGCTTACTTCACTAAATCTTCTTTCAAAATTTGTAGTTGGTGCTGTCACCTCTCATATATGCCACTCTCGTTTAGGTCATCTTTTTACCTCTAAATTAGGGACTTTAATCTCTAGTGGTAAACTGGCTCATGTTAAGATTAAACATTTTGATTGTTTCCCTCGTTAACTCTCTAAAAATCATACTTTACTATTTTATCTCAACCATTTTATCTCTTTAGCACTTTTTAATCTAATTAATTATGATATTTAAGGTTTTACAGCTCATGAAACTATAGTAGCATGAAATACTATGTGATCTCTGTTGATTATTTTTATCGCTATACATGGATTTATTTGATGCACTATAAATCAGAAATATTCTCCATTTACTCTCATTTTGCTAATATGATTCACACTCAATTCTCTTGCAAGATTAAAAGATTTTAAACTGATAACAAAATGGAATACAAAGATACAAATTCATTTTCTTAATTAATAAGAGACCATTATTTAGAGATCCTGTCTAAACACATCTTAACAAAATGTTTTGGTCAAACATAAATATAGAAATATTCTTGGCACTACTCGAGCCCTTCTTATATCATCTTTTTATCCTAAAACCCTTTAGAGGAAGCAGTCTTTACTGCTATCTATATTGCCAATCACATTCCCTCTCTTGTCATAGGTAATATCTCTCCATATGAGCACTTATTCAATCACGCTCCTGATTATTAGTCTTTTAAAGTTTTTGGATGTGTGTGTTTTATTCTATTACAACCTTAAACTTAAAACTAGAGCACATTTATATTGCTTTCTAGGGTATATGATAGAGAACAATGGAGGATATAGATGTTGAGATCCACTATATCAAAGACGTGAAATATGTCAACATGTCACTTTTTAGGAACATGAAATATTCTTCACAATATTAAAATTTTGAGTTAGACAATATCAAAATTCTGAGTTAGAGAACCCTCATATATTTTTTTTGATCCTACTATACCTTTGTTTCTTGATATTTCTTTTGCAGGCTCGTCTTAAGCCTCTAATAGCTTAATGCAACTGAAACTGATTCTATTATATCTTCTCCAGTTGTGGATCCTCCATCCTCACCGAATAGATCTTCCTCTTCTATTCATTCACCAAAATCAACTAAGTCTTTACAACCCCTCCATCAATCCTCTCGATTAAGTCAACCATCTATTCATCCTGAAGACTTTTAGGTTTATTCCATTATGGTTTCTCTATATAAACCTCGCACCTATCACGAGGCCGGCTCTAACCCTTTATGTCAGCAGCGGTCAAACAATTACAGGCTCTCTCCAGCACCAACATTTGGGACTTAGTTAACCTACCTTCAGATAAGTATGTTATTGACTGGAAATGGGTCTACAAAATTAAGACTCGAGCTGATACATCAGTTGAAAGATACAAAACATGTTTGGTTGCAAAGGGGTTTACTTAAGAATATAGAGTTCACTATAAGGAGATCTTTGTCCCAATAGCTCGCCTAACTCTAATCCATAGTTTTATTTTTGTAGCAACAAGAAAGTATTGGGAATTGTTCCAGTATAAGTTGAGAATGCCTTTCTTAATGGTAATATTCATAAAGAAGTATATATATGCAATCTCCACTTCGGTATGCTTATCGACTTAATAAAGATTGTCGTCTTCGCAAAGCCTTGTATGGCCTTAAGTAAGCTCCTTGAGCATGGTTTGCTAAATTCAACTCCACCGTCAACAGTCTTGGCTTCATGTTCAACTCATATGATCATGCCTTGTTTATCCAAAAAATAGATCAAGGGAGCACTCTTCTCCTCCTATATCATAATGACATGTTAATAACTGGCGATGACACTCAAGAGATCATTCTCTCAAATCTTGTCTTCATTAATAATTTTAAATCAGAGATTCAAATCCCCTGAGCTATTTTTTAAGCCTTATAGTCTCTCCTAATGATTCAGGTTATTACTTATCTTAAGATAAGTATGCTATTGATCTCATCTCCAGTGCTAGTCTCACTAACACTAAGATTGTTAGCACTCCACTCGACTCTAATGATCATATCAATGCCATTGATGGAACTCATCTGAGCGATGCTACACTTTATTGACAACTATTTGGTAGTCTTATATACCTTACTGTTACTCGTTTAGATATTACTAACGTAGTTCAAATTTCCTGTCAGCTCATGCTTACTCCTCATACCACTCACTTTTTTGTTGTTCTTCGTATACTCCAATACATTCGAGGCACCTTATTTCATAGAATTCACTTCAGTCATTCATCTTCATTAGATTTACGAGCTTACTCTAATGTTGGCTGGGTTAGAGACACAACTGACCATCGATCTACCACCGAGTATTGTTTCCTTCTTGGCACATCTATTATTTCTTAGCATAATAAGAAGTAAACGATTGTCTCTTGCTCAAGCCCTGAATTAGAATACCAAGCCCTAACTGACATTACATCTGAACTTTTATGTTTATGGTTACTTCAAGACGTCAATGTCACATTTTCTTTAGCAGTTCCTCTCTTCTATAACAATCATAGTGCTATGGAGATTGCTTACAATGATGTCTTTCATAAATAAACTAAACACATCGAGATTGATTGTCATCTTGTGCATCTCATGTGCTTCATGGAACTATACGACTTGTCCCAATCTCATCTCACGCATAAATTGCTAATATTTTTACCATATCATATCCACCTCGATGTTTTCAAGATCTTCTCTCTACACTCAAGTTATCATCTTCATGACTACCTTGATTTTAAGGGCGATATTAACTTATATTATCATATTCACGTCATCTTTACTTTAATCAACTATCCACTATAATTAGCCTTAATTTTCTCCTAAGAACATGTACATTAATGCTATGTATTATTGAGTTCATTTGTTACTTTAGTTAGATACACATAGAGTGTATAAATAAGAGGATGTATTTCACTTTATAAAAGCATACAGGAATATATAGAGCATTTATACATTTCTTCTTCATTATCTATCTACATTCTTTATTAGATAATAGTATATAGCTATGAAGATGATCACCTTCACGAAAATGTAGTCAAAAATTATTAGCTACATTTTATTTTCGTTGTTAGTCATTTGGCAACAAATTTTTCCTCGTCAAGATTAAAATTTTAGTTAAGTTTTTGTAATGTTTCAGTTACGAAAAATTTTCATAGCTAATAATAGTTTTTGTCTATGAATTCTAGAAAAGTCGCCTACAGTTTTCAATTACAAGAAATTGACGATGCTTTATACAACGAAACAGAAATGTCACAAATAACTATAGGTGATGTTTTTGAGACAATTAGTTATATTTTTTTTTGTAGCCAACTCTCTACTTTGTTGTAATGTGCTAATCAATATAAAAAAAATGCCATTATCTGAGAGTACTATATAAAATGCATCAAATTATTCAACTTCCTGCTGCCATTAGAGAAATAAGACTAGGGTATTATTCCTATGAAAAAGATTAATTAGATAAATGACAATTAAATTTTGAATGATTAATAATCATGTACTTTATAAAAAGATTCAAAATTTCAATGTGTCAGGACCCTCTTTTTTTATAATATTTGACTATATTAAAAAAGGAAATTAGGATTGCATCTTATTACGCCTATCTAATAATATTAATTCAGTTATTTAATCATAACGATGCAATTCTAATTTTGCTAATATAGCACCTCAACCATAATAATGTAATTATCCAACTTGGGTGATAATTTTAGTCTCAAACTATATCATGCAGTTACATTTTAATTGCTCGAGAGAGAAACAGGGAGAAAAAGTGAAGAATATTTTAAATATTTTACACCTTTTTTTATTTTTAGTACCATCTAGAGAGAGAAACAATCTCTCTAGCTCTTGCTTCTTTCTAATATGTGAAGCATTCATCGATATGTTCGGCCCCTTACAATTTTTCTGGTCATCCTCAGCCATCACCAGCCTCTCTTCTTTACCGAATCTCCATTTTCTAACTCTCCTTCCTTTCCTCTATTGGATTGCTTCTAGTACTGCCATGGGTATTCTTGTACACCCTACCCATTCTCTTTTTTCCCACCTCTCCCTTTTAGCTTTTTTTTTCCAACTGTCTTGACTGCTTTTTCTGCGACTCCTCTGTTTCATCCTATTTCTGACATTATGTCCTCCAACCCTTCCATCCATCCTTCTGAATTTCCACACTTACCCCCTACCATTGATCCCTCCCCTACATATGCCCCCTGCCCTCCACCACCTTCGACACCTCCACTTTAAAAAAATTGGAAACAAGTAATCGAGGATCAACTTACCTCGTCTCTTACCTACCTACCTTTGCAAGAGTTTGATGGAAAACTTATTGTTTTCCCTAAGATAGAAACTCTCCAGGAGGGAGTTGGGCATTGGGAGGCAACCATAGTCGGATTCTTCTTTGATCAAAGACTAGTTTTCCCTCTCATCCAACGTTGGGCCACCAAGTTATGGAAAAATAGAGGACTATTGGATGTGTTACTCTCAAACGATAATCTCATATTATTTAGTTCTCTTCAGTCACTGAAGCACACAAGCTCCTGGAGGATGGTCCATGGCACCTTGGTAACCGTTCGACTTTCTTACAACTCTGGAAACCTGGTTTAAAGCTTGAAACCATCAAAGTTCAGAGTGTTCCCCTTTGAATCAACTTCTATAATGTTCTCCTTGAGTACTGGACTATTAAGGGAATAGGCCCAATAGTAAGTTACATTGGTGATGCCAAATCAATACCATGTGATTGAAGTTGTTAAAACTTCCTCCTAATATTCCCGCAAAACTCCAGTAGTTATCTTTATTAGGAAAAAACTCCGGTAGTTATCTTTATCAGTTTATTTCAAATTTTCGGTAGTTATCTTTATCAGTTTATTTCAAATTTCTGTCTAGTTGTTTAGATTCCATTTGTTTGTTCATTGGCTATATATAGCCCACCTATAAATCAATAAAGCAGAGAGAGTTAAAATCCAACTGTTGTAAGTGGAAGAGATTCCTAAGGAAGAGATTTCCTATTTCTTGAGAAGAAACCAGTGAGAGATTGAGTTTTTTTCTGTTCTTCTGAATTTACACAATATTAGAATCAGAGCCCACTTCGATCTGAGCATCTCCTATATGCCCAAAACCAAGAGTGGTCTAGTCTATACTTCAATGAAAAGTAACTCCAATATTCCCAACACCCAGAGCACCAACACTAACGAAAACTTACAATATCAGATGGTGTAAATTTCGACTACACTAAAGTCAATAATAAGGCGATTGGATGTTATGGATGAGAGGCGGAATCGAGAAGGATCACACAGACCTTGAAATCAAAGACACCACTAGAGGGAAGATTGGAGCAAGGACAGTGATTTGGGGGATGCGGAGGTGTAGATGGGTGAAAGACGAGGAAGGGACCGAAGACACGTGTATAGGAGAGAACATTATCATCAAGACCATATAAATCATGCACAAGGAGGTTGTCGAGAACCCATGGATGGTACGACCAAATGAATGAAGGTAGGTGTCCCCGATTTTCTAGGAAAGCATTATTATGACGCAT
Source organism: Erythroxylum echinodendron (assembly GCA_027575705.1). Classification (NCBI taxonomy): domain Eukaryota; kingdom Viridiplantae; phylum Streptophyta; class Magnoliopsida; order Malpighiales; family Erythroxylaceae; genus Erythroxylum; species Erythroxylum echinodendron. The sequence goes on along the minus strand of JANZXR010000170.1, from coordinate 10,009,317 downwards.
TTCATGATTGGCTCATAGCTATTGAAGATAATTTTGAATGGTTTTCTGTGCCAGAAGAACGGAAGGTTAGATTTGTGAAGATGAAGCTTAAAGGTCGGCTCGTGCTGGGTAGAGCAGTGTGGAGGATCAGCTTCACCGTACTCGACAATAACCCGTCTTGGAATGGGTGGAGAAGAAAGAATGTCTTCGAGCAAAGTATTTGCCGATTAATTATGAACAGATTGTTTATGAAGATATGTTGTAGCTAAAACAAAGGGTGAGATCCTTCATTGATCAATACACCGAAAAATTCTGTGAACTTTTAGTACGAAGCAAAGTGGTGGAGACTGAGGCATACTCTTTAGTACGATACTTAAATAGGCTAAAACTTGAGATCCGTAAAGACATGTTGACAGCTCAAGTTTATAATGTTGATGAGGCTTATCAGTTATCCCTCCAATTATAAAGGCATCCTAGTTCTTCGGGTTTTAAAAGACCTCAATTTTTTGATGCCAAACCTACTCATCCTGTATTAGCTTCTAACATGAAGACAACGCCACCGATGGACAAAACAAAACACGAAGCTACGGGAGATTTAAAGGTAAAGACTTTTGGTGAAGGCCTACAGTGTTACAAATGTAAAGGGTTTGGCCATTTTACTGTTGTTTGTCCCACACGTGATAAAAAAATTACTTACATTTGTGAGAAAGATTTAATATTTACTGAAAAGGATGAAGAGGAAGACAACATATATGAAAGAGTTGTGACAAAGAGCATTTACAAGCTACAAACCTCCCCAATTGTGTAATTCAGAGGATGAGCTACCTAGAAACAAGGCTAACTTGGAAGCTAATGACCACAAGTGGAGACGGAACAACAATTTTCACACCAAATTTGAGTGAGATGGCAAAGCATTGAATGTGATCATCGTCAATGGCAATGGCATAAACGTTATTTTAGAAGAGGTGGCTAATCGGTTAAATTTAAAGTGAAAGGTTCATCCAACTCCCTATCGGGTTAGCTTGATAAACAATTCTAATTCATTTCCAGTTAAGTATAGCTGCCTTGTCAAGTTTTCGTTAGGCAAGAGATACACAGACGAAGTTTGGTATGACGTGATCCCTATGACATTGTGTCACTTATTGTTAGGACGGTCATGGATGTATGATCGACGTGTGAGCTACGATGGATATAAGAATAACTATTCCTTTATATGTCACAATAAGAAGATTGTGCTTGAGCCTCTTCCGATTACTAAATTTGAGGCACCAAAGCAAGAAGTTTCAATCCTCACATTTCAGGTCATTAGAGTTGTTCGAGAGGAAAATGTCATGATAATGCTACTAGGTCGAACGACCAAAGAATTTGATGAAGAAGTACCAGCTGAACTTGCCGAGATGCTTAAGGAGTATAAGGATTTAATGCCGAAAGAATTACCCCAGCATTTTACCACCTATCCATGATTTTCAACATGCAATTGATTTCGTACCTGGTTCTACTTTGCCCAATCTACCACATTATAGGATGAGTCTTACTGAAAATGATGAACTATAGTGACAAATGCAGGATTTGTTGAATAAAGGACTAATCCATGAAAGCTTGAGCCCCTGTGCTATGCCCGCTCTGCTCACACCAAAGAAGGATGGAAGCTAACGTATGTGTGTTGATAGCCGAGCAGTTAATAAAATTACTGTTAAATATCGCTTTCCTATCCCACACCTTGATGACACGCTAGATTTGTTAAGGGAGCCACTATCTTCACAAAAATCGACCTCAAAAGTGGCTACCACCAAAATTGTCTTCGACCTAGCGATGAGTGGAAAACGACGTTTAAAACAAAAGATGGACTGTACGAATGGCTTGTGATGCCGTTCAGACTATCCAATGCACCCAGCATGTTTATGCGTGTGATGACACAAGTACTCAAGCCCTTTTTGGGCAAATTTGTAGGGGTGTACTTCGATGATATTCTCATCTTCAGTCATTTGAGGGAGGATCATTTAACATATCTTCGCCAAGTGTTGATTATCCTACGATGGGAGCAACTTCACATTAACCACTGTAAGTGCTCTTTCCTGAAACCTCAAGTTAATTTTTTAGGTTTTATTATCTCACACAGAGCAGTAAAAGCAGATACTCAAAGGTACAGGCAATTATTGACTAGCCAACACCTTGCTCCTTTTCTTATGTGAGGAGTTTTCATGGATTGGCAACCTTTTACAGAAGGTTTATTCACAACTTCAGTACCATTATATGTCCAATAACTGCATGTTTGAATTCAAAGAATTTTGCATGGACTCCTATGGTAGCAAAGGCATTTTTAGAGATCAAAGAAAAGATATCCACAGCTCCTGCTCTTTGACTACCTAACATTGATAAAATTTTTGAAGTTTCCTGTGACACTTTTCATGTCGGCATTAGGGTAGTTCTCAGCCAAGAAGGGCATTTGATAACATTTTCAGTCAAAAACTCAATGACGCCAGAAAAAGGTACTCCGCGTATGACATGGAATTCTATGCGCTGGTTCATACTTTGAAAAATTGGAGGTCTTACTTGATTCACCGCGAGTTCATACTCTTCACCTACCATGACTCTCTCAGGCATTTTCAGTCTCAAACTCGATTGAGCGTGAAGCACACTTGGTGTTTCGATTATCTATATCAATTTGACTTCAGTATTAAGCACAAGGCTGTGAAGTTGAATAAACTGACAGATGCTCTTAGTCGAAAGCCGTAATTACTCTCTATGTTCTGCATTAATAGCACCAGTTTTGAGTCAATAAAGACACAGTATGCAACTGATCCTGATTTTAAAGACGTATAAAGAACGTTAGAGAGTGACCCAAGAATAGAGAGCAATGGTTTTTACAAAAGAAATGGGTATCTCACAAAACAAGCTCGCATTTGTATACCGACTAGATCAATGAGGGAGTTTATTATCACTAAATTGCACAGCGCAGGATTAGCAGGGCACTTTGGCTATGATAAAACTTTTGCAATGGTCATCGATCGGTTTTATCGGCCCAGGATGTGCCATGATGTGCATACACTCATTGATCGCTGTCGCATATGTCAAGTTAACAAGGGAACAAAACAGAATACTGGATTATATACGCCCTGTCAATTTTACATTAACCGTGGGTTGACATAAGTATGGACTTTGTATTGGGACTTCCTCGAACACCTCAAGGCACTAACTCGATCATGGTAGTGGTCGATCGCTTTTCAAAAATGATGCATTTTTTGCCATGCTAAAAAACTTTTGATGCTGCACAAATGACTGCTCTTTTTTTGAAAGAAATTGTCCAGTTACATGGTCTCCCGTCGACGATAGTTTCAGACCGTGATGTCAAGTTTGTCAATTATTTCTGGAACACGTTGTGGGCAAAACTCGGAACTAAATTATCATTCTATAGTTCCTTCCATTCACAGAACGATGGCCAAACCGAAGTTACGAACCATAGCTTGGGCAATTTACTACGTTGCTTGAATCAGGATCATACATAGGGCTGGGATTTGATTTTACACTAAGCTGCGTTTGCATACAACAGCTCTATCAATCGTACCATAGGCAAGGTGTTGGACCCCGAACTTTTCTTAAAAGACTAGAACTAATAAATGAGAAATGTGGAGAAGTTCATATTTTTGATTTGGTGATTTTGTTAGTTAGAGACTATGAAATGGGCAGAATTAGGATGAAAGTGAT
>JANZXR010000170.1:9974811-9995779 GCA_027575705.1 Erythroxylum echinodendron | reverse complement strand
TGTGCACATTTTTATATGTAAAATCATTAATAATAGTATCAAATGTTCAACATATCATTCTTGATACATAAAATAGGCAAATCATTCAGTCCTTCTTATGAAGTTGGTAACCTTAAGTAAGTTTTCCATAATTTTAACTTTGGGAAATTTTTGGCAACTGATGTTACACTCACAGGTACAGTAAATAGAATTTGATAAACAATTGAAACATTTGGATAACAATCTGCAACTTTAATAAATTCAAAAATTTCAACACATAACATTAACTTATTTGATAAAGTCATTTATAGCAGTTTTAATTTAAAAAAAGATCATCTAAATCTACATCCAATACATTATCATGACAAAAAGTAGTTGTAAACTTAATGCAAAATTTTCTTAATTCATTATCATCCAACTAATTCAACTTCTTTGAATCAAAAAAACATTCAAAAATACTTTCAAATGTTATTAATTGTATAAATTTATTGTTCAACAAAGTAATTGTCGTATCCAAACAACTAAAAGTGGTAAAAGAGAGGTGAGCTATTATATATGACCCATAAAGATATGATATGCTAATAAAAGTACATTTTCTTTTAATAAAATATCAAATATGATGGAAATGTCACAATAATTATCTTTTTTCAAAATTTTAGTATTACTTTTAGATAAATGTTCATTCAATCTAATCTAATTACTTGTAAGGCCAACTACAAATTAGCTCATCCTAGATAAGATCTTATCTTATTCATTTAAAAGTTCAAAATTTAATAAAATTTCTACTCTCTATAAATCATCAACATCACACAAAGGGCCATTGAAACTTTTTAATGAAAGCTAGAGTTTAAATGAAAAGTCAAAGGTTAAAACTTCAATTATAGATCAAGTTCAAATATTATTATACTAAATAAAATATATTGTTGTTAATAAAGATGTTAACGTATATCTCAATTGACGGTTGGAATCGAACTCCTGCTTAACTCTATTCAATAAAGCTTAAACTTCATAATACAAAATTCAACCTAAATTTTTTTTCTTTTTAGTTTCTACAAGATAAAGGCTTTTCAATTTCTACTTTTTTAATGAATAGGTTTAATACATTTTAAATTTTCAACTCTTTTAATAAATAGATTTATTAATTTATTACTTTTAAATCTTTTAATAAATGGAGCTCATATGAATCTAGGCCCTAAGCAAGTACTCCTTCCTACCCTTACCTAGGCTGGGCAATGCCTAAATCAAATTAAGGATATATACCTTGGCTAATTTATTTTTTACTAGATTTAATGCATTAACACTTTCATTATTTGAACCTATAAATTTAATATCAAAGTCCATACTACCATTAAATTGAGTTACTAAATCAATTGATTTATGGTTGTGTGTATATATAGCATTGATGGTTCATTATGAGAAATGTTGGTGTTGCGGGATATGATTGCTAATAATAATGTTTAGCATTCATTGAATAGTTCTTCCTGGAACACTTTGTGTGGTTTGCTTACCAATTAATCGGTCTTATTTTGATAATTTGTTTGAAAAAGTGTCACGCTACACTTATTTCAAGGAATCTCTTATCCTTCAACTATACATGCTATTAATTGATAAATATCTTTGATTGCTTATTTAGTAAGTAACGAAGGAGAGTCGAGAAGCAATTGAATTAGACTAAGTAGCGTCACCCAAATTTTACCTTTTGATTCATACCTTACTTAAGCAACCTAGGCATCTCTAGTTGGGCCTCATCTCTAATCAGTTGCAATTAATTTCTGGTCAAAATGTCCGTCTTAATGTTTCTTCAGTTTGATTTTCTTGCCTCCTTTTAACTTAACCAATTATTAATAAAACACTAAAGAACGTCTGAATCAATTTGACAAACTGTTGTTGAACAACCTTTACTGGTTTATTTCCAAGGATGTGCAAATATTGTAAAGGTTGGTTAGTTTAGTTAACGAGCTACCGATGAGATTAAAAGGAATAAGATCTTATGCAGGATCTAACGCAATATAGGTTTAGTAGGTGAGCTGATCATCGTCTATTATTAGCCAGAACCTGATTAATTTACTAGTTTCTTCAGCTTGTAATTAGTCGTCTTCCACGTAGCAAGCATTGAAATATAAAACAAATAATGGGTTAAAGCATACTAAGGTAACCATTTCCCCAGGCTAATCAGCAGATGAATACCAAAGAAAACGTGGGCTAATCGTAGACATCGTGACAATGCACTTTGAACCTAACAGTATATAACATGCCTTAATATTTTGAAATGTTTAAATTAAATTTTAATTTTTTAAAATATTCAAAAATATGTTTTAATTAGATAAAAATTTTAACCAGATTAATGCTCTGTCAACAAATATTTAATTTAACATATACCATATATCATATTACTTTGGTTATAGTTATAAACAAATATTTAATTTACAAATAATGTTATGAAAACGAGCAATTGGAATTGGTATCCCCAACGATTAAAACGAACTCCAAGTAAAAAGGAAAACGCCTATTAAATTATCTCAAATCAGTAGTTATAAGTGTTGATGGATGGAACATACTCAAAACACTTACTAGTCATTCTTTTTTAACCGTACTTATGCTTGAGGTAGCGTATGTTTAACCTCACCAAGCACAATTAGTGGATACGATTCAATACAATAGATTACCCTGCGAGTTACAAGAATCAAAGGTTTTGTGTTGTTTACTGTTTGTGTACCGACAGAAAATCGTATAAGAACATTCCAAACTTTAGTTTTAGACTGTATTAACCTTTTTGGTAATTTCGGTCAGTGCAATAAATACTGATAGAATATTGAGATTGAAAATAAAAAATTTAGAAAATTAAGGATTAAATTGAAATGAAAAGGTAAAATATTTCATCACCTATCTTTGCCGACTCTTATAAGTCACAGACCTATCTCTGGGCAAGGAGAATAAGGGAATTTATTTAGGGCTCACTCCTAACCGGTATTTATTTTACTTTATTTTATTCTTTATCATTGCGTATGGTTATTATAATTCATATATTAAGACGGAACGAAGCACAAATTTGGGGACATAACAGAACAAAAATTGGAAACAGTGAAGTGTTTGGTTGTAATGGATAAAACAGATAAAACTGTGTGTCTCGAAAGTATAAATGTGTTTGGTTGCAGTTGACAGAACATAAAAAACAATGGCAATGACCAAAGTATCCCTGCAGTATAATATGATTGGAAATATATAATTTATTGATTATTTTAAAACGAATAATTTGTATTGGTATTTTTTAATTGTATCTATAAATAAGGAATTAAAAAATGAGAAACCTAAAATTTAATGAAATGAGCTATTGAATAGTAAAAAATTCGTATAAGTTAATAATAAAATGAATTACGTAAATATTTTTATAATTGTATCAATATTTTTTAATTATATTTCTATTTTTTAAAGATGAAATAAAATGAAGAATTTAAATATTTAATAAAATGAGAAACCTAAAAATTTAACGAAATGAGTTATTAAATAAAAAAATCCTACAAGTTAGAAATTCTAGTACATAATAATTTAATAAAACATCTAAGCATTCATGGAATTAATTATATAATAGGTTAAAGATACATTCAAGCCTTATATTTTATTAACAATATCTTTTTTGCTATTTATAGTAATAATATGGGGTATTTTTGTCCAACAGCCCATGTGTTTTGTTTCTGTGACTGGTACAAGAAAGTTGTGCCACAGTTTTGGAAGGAACAAAAAATTTGTGTTTTTGTGAACTAAAGACAAAACAAAATTGGCCAGTGTCAGCAACCAAACACTATTGGACACATGATTTTTGTGTTTTGTTATCTGTCTCCACCCACGAAGACATCAACCATAAGCAGCATATAAAGACTCATTATTGATACTCATAAAAAAAAAGAGTTAAATTATGAGCCATTTTTTTACTTTATTCAGAGTCTATAAAACTTTAAGAATTGTAATTGTTGCTATGGGTGAGTATTTTCTCGTGTGGAAAGTAAGTAATCACAGTGTTGTTATTGATGTTGGCTACAAAAACATAGTGTTGTTATTGATGTTGGCTACAAAAACATACATAGAATCACTAACGATAACAGAAGCATGCTTTTTTTGTTTGTTACATTTGTGGTTGCAATCCACCAGATAGAAATTACATAAAAGCCCTTAAATTAGGGCGGTTAATAAAGGAGCCAACGCTCCATTGTCCCCAATTAATTGTGCTACCTTCGAGACATGTGATTGGTGACTCGATGCATCTCATTTATTCCTCCGTGGTTACTCCGTTTAAGCGGAGCGTGTAGTCCTTCGTCTTCCAGATCTTGGGTCTGTGTCCCTAGTCGATTCAGAGCTTCCATAGCTCTGTGTTGATTTTGCTGTTGAGTCTGTTCCTTCATCGGGCTTGCGGTGAAGTAAATGGGCCTGTGATGGGTTCGCTCCGTGAGGCCACGCTTGGCTAGACCATCTGCTTCCCCATTGAAGTTCCTTCTGATGAAGTTGAACTTCATCTCGTCCAATTGCCTTGACAGCGATTGAATGTTAGAGAGGAGTCCATGGACTGTAGGTGACGGCGGTCTGGTTCTAGTAATTAGATCTATGATTTCCTTAGAGTCCGATTCTAGGTAAATATGTTTGATAGTGTTTTTTATTGCTAATTTGAGGCCAAGAATGACGCCCCAGCATTTTGCTTACAGGGATGTGCAGAATCCCGTAGCCATGGCCACCCCTTGGATCCAGTTCCCAAAGGAATCTCTGAGTAATGCACCTGCAGCTTCGATAAGGCTTCCTCTCCCTGTTGCCCCGTCAGTTGTGACTCTGTGATATGAATGGATGACTGATAAAGGGGACCCCTGAGCCTCATCTTCGGGGAAGATACGCCTTTGGGTGTGTCTATGCTTCAGGATCTGAAAGGCTCTGTGGTTTTCTCTTGTGAATGAGATGAGTTTGGTACAGATCTATTGTGCTATTGTTTGTTTGTCCTAGAAAACCTCTTCATTTCTTATTGTCCACAGCAGTCAGTATGCTGTGGAGAACCAAACAGACCAACTGATTCTCTCCTGTATGAAGTTAGACACTAGATTAGTTAAGATCCACTTACTTGTGCACTGTTCCTCCTAGAAAGTAACTGGAAGGTCGTGCTGCAGTAATGACCAAACCCTTTTTGATTTGATGCAATCCCTATGGATGTGCAATGCGATTTCCTCCCTGCCGCATGAAGGACAACCTGGGCTTGATACTATATCTGCTTTGAATCTTCTTTCGTTTGTCCAAAGTGCTCCTTTGGTGGCTTTCCAGAGTAGGACTTTAACTCTTTCAGGCACCTCCTGATTCTAAATGAGTTTCCTGGCCTTGTCTTCTGGTTCTCATTGTTGTTTGCACATCGAGTAGTATGTTGAACTTATGCCAAATTTGCCACTAGTTGTCCCTTTCCATGCTATTTTATCAGCTCCTTGATCCTGAGATGGTGGTGGACTGGCCACTATTTCCTGTATGATGTTCATTGGTAGATTGTGCTTGAGGGGGTAAATGTCCCATGTGCCAGATGCAATTATGTAGTTGTTGACCTTGTTCTGTTGATGAACAACTGACACAGGGGCTAATGAATATTCTTGTAAGATTTTACCAGATGGTAACTACCTGTCAGTCCAGAAATGGATGGTGTTCCCATCCCTTAATTGCCACTGTATTCCTTCATGTAGTACCTGCCATAGTTTATGAAATTGTGTGCAGAGCATTAACTTCTTGTTTACTGGGAATGCATTAGGAAGAGAGGATATATTGTATTTGGCTTTAAAAACTTCTGTCCATAGCTTCCTTTCCCCTGAGCATAAATCCCAAGCTAATTTTAGAATTAATGATATGTTCTGCTCTCTAAGCTTGTGTAATCCTAGACTTCCCCTTTACTTTGGCTGACACACCACATTCCATTTGACTAGAGAGGCTTTTTTTTTTTGTTGCAGTAGCACCCCAAAGAAATTTTCCACATATCTTTTACATCTCATTACAAGTGTTTTGAAAAAGATAATAGTTTGCATGAGGTAACTTGGTATAGCTAATGGTATGGACTTACACAAGGTCAGTCTACCTGCCATTGAAACTTTTTGAGCATTCCATTTTTGTGCATTGTTCGGCATTTTTTCTATTGATGCTTTGTATAGTGTTGTGGTTAGCCTACTTTATATGATTGGGGCTCCCAAGTAAAAGCCAATGTGTGTGACAGCATTAATGTGTAAAATGTTCTCTATGTCCTGAATTATACATTGTGGTGTGCCTTTGGAAACATAGAGTGAAGATTTGTCCCTATTAATGCTTTGGCCTAAAAAGTGGCAAAAAGTAGATATCACCTGTTCTATTATCCTTGCCTATTGTGTTGTGGCTTTTGCAAATATTAGCAGATGTGACAGCTGTACGTTTTGTGGCCCAAAGGTGATTGGTTCCCATTTTCCTTCCTGGATACTCTAGCTGATTGCTTGAGATAATTTGTTGATGCACAGAATGAACAAATATAAGGATAGGGGATCACCTTGTCTTACCCCTTTTCGATCCTTTTTTCACATCACATAGAATCACTAACGATAACAGAAGCATGCTTTTCGATCCTTTTTTCACATTTCAATAATTAGCTGGTGTGATACTTATTATATGGTCTTTAGGTGCAGGGATGACAATTATGGGTCACGAGCAGGCCATAGGTAGATCATGATTTGCCTAAGCCGGGTCACGGACCTATCATGGTTGGCCTGCGCAGGCCACAAGCCGGTTGACCCATTGACATGTCTATTTAGGTGATAGGCCGGAGCCTGACCCAACCCATTGACTTGTCTATTTAGGTGATTGCTGGGTTAATTTCAGTATGACTGAAGCAACTCTTAATTTGAATAGTGGTCGGCCCGTTGATATGTCTATTTAGGTGATTGGCCGGGGCTTGACCTAGTCCATTGACATATCTATTTAGGTGATTGCTTGGTTAATTTCAGTATGAATGAAGCAACTCTTAATTTGACTAGTATCCGTACTACACTGTATTAGAGCTAAAATCAGTATGAGATTCACAACGTTAATAAAAATACTACCCACTTATTTGTTAAGTTATATTTTTTAATTCGGAAAGCATCAAATAATAAAAGGTTGTTGGTTTCACTTTTTTAAATTTTAGTTTAAATTTTTATTTTCTCAAAATTAAAAAATGTGTAATTGTTAATATAAATGTAGTTATACTTTTATTATTGATAATAATTAAATATTAAATAAAACTTAAAGATAAATTAATTTTATATATTAATTAAGTAAATAATTTTTCAATATCTTATACAAATATTTGTTAATAAATATTAGTTACATTTTATTAAAGTAAATAAAGTAAAATTTTATTTATAATCTAAAATTTATTTGTTTATAGTTACTAAATCAATTTTATTTAAAAATTATGTACTTTAAATATTGAAATATATTTATTATATGATTATTATATTTAAAAATATTTTATTTCTTAAAATAAAATATTTGTTACATTCCATCACTTAATAATTTTTGTATGAACAAGATACGTGACAAATAGATTTGGGAAGTTATGGGCCTAGATACACTTAATAAGAACTTAAAACCAGTGAGGCCCAGGGGTAGTTTGATAATGCCGAGGTAACTGATTACTTGTAACTAACATTTAAACCAAATCAGTGGACCAATTGATTAGCTCCACGTGTTAAGTTTTTACCGCCAAGATCGATCTAAACCTGTAGGCCATTCCTCGGGAAACCATTCTCCAAAACTCTCCCATTAATGGCGTCTCCAACCTTCACAACAGCTCTCCTCCTCCTCTCTTTTATCTCCCTTTCCTCCGCCATCAGGGACGGAACCCTCCTCACTGCTGCTGACATTCTTTCCCGCTCCGGCTACCTATCCATGTCCCTCACTCTCCAAATCATCTCCAAATCCGAAGCCCCAAACTCTCCATCTCTCACCATTTTCTCGCCCACCGATCAAGCCTTCGTTCTCTCTGGACAACCGTCTCTGTCTCTCCTCCGATTCCACTTCTCTCCCCTCTATTTCTCTCTCACCACCCTGAAGTCCCTATCAACTGGCTCCAAAATCCCCACCCTTTTCGCCAATCACTCGCTTGTCGTCACTTCTAAAGTGTATGACGATAGTGATATAATCTCATTGAATGGAGTAAAGATTAATGGGTCTCCTTTGTATGACGACGGGTCTTTGATTATTTTCGAAGTCGACCATTTTATCGATCCGGCTTTTGAAGTCGAAGGTCCAGCTCCAGCACCTGGAGTCAGAGGCATCAATGGCGGATGCTCTGTTAATGGTGACAATGGTGGGCAATACACGTTTGATGAGGCTATGGGAGCTTTGAGGTCAAAAGGGTACTCAATTTTGGCCTCCTTTTTGGAATTGCAATTGGTGGGGTTAATGGATCGGAATCTTCGGATAACCATATTAGCTCCAGTTGATGAAGCGTTGGAGAGTAGTGCAGGGAATTTTGGGAAGTACTCTCCAATATTTCGCAGGCATGTTGTACCTTGCAAGATTTTGTGGAGAGAGATGGTTGGTTTTAACGATGGGGCTGTTTTAGAGACTTATATGGAAGGGTTTAGGATTAGGGTAACACGATCTGGTGATATTCTGATGCTTAATGAAGTGCCCATTAGTTGTCCCAATTTGTATCAGAATGACTGGCTAGTCGTTCATGGTCTACAAGGTATGCTTGAAGAACCTGAGAAGGCTATCGGTAAATAAAAGTAAGATTCTTGATAGTGTGGCCTTGCTGCCTGATTTTGTTGAACATGCTGATACAGATTTGGTATATTTGACATGGTTGAAACAAGTTTTTTTTTTCTTTTAAAATTGTACTGTGTAACAAGTAATACGAGCTCTTCACTATCCTTCTATAAATTTCAGTGGTAGTTGCTTGTTTCCCTACTTTCCTGTGTGTATTGTTATTTCATAGGAAAGGGAATCAGGGATAACGTTTGAAGTACAAATAAAGCAACAAACTTTGTTACAAAAGTTCTAATGCCTAATTGACAGGAACCGAGGATGAAGTATGACATTGATACCTTTAACCGTGAAAAAGAAAGCAAATACAATAATCAAACTTGGAGACAACAATCAATATCAAAAAGTATGTTTTAATTGATCGTAGGAATAGCTCGATATAATATCGGTACTGACCAATACAAGGTACTGTTTTATGTAAACTTCTTATTATTTAGAGAAGTCTCATCATCATCATCATTCAAATTCATTACATCAAATAAAGTGTTAAATATTTTTTCATCCAAAATTATCTTCTAAGTTATTATCATTTATTAAACTTAGTTTCTCAAAAATCCAATTCGCTAAAATATCGATATAGTTAAAGCAAATTGGATATATAGAACTACTTATTCTATTAAGAATCTTAGTAAACAAATAAAGTTAAATTATTTAGAAATTATGAGAAATTATATTCAACTTAATAATGATAATTACATATCTTTCTCAATGTTTTAAATTGTATTAAATAAAGACTACGTCATTCAATGTTTTATATTCTAATCTATTCCTTTTCTTAAAATAGATGAATTCAAATATGTTTAGATTTTTTTCACATTTTGTTGCTCTCACACAATGACTTATAATTTTAATTGTAAACATTTATAACTCTGGAATACCATTTCTGAATTGTTCTCACCAAGTAACTGTAGGGCAACAAAAGTAATCTTATAAACAAATAAAGTGATAATTAATTTCCAACAAATAACAAATGTGAAAAAATATTCTTAAATTAAGTTTGTCTCTTTAATAAATTGCAAAGGCCATCCTAAAATCACCAGAAGTTAATACATTCTTCTATTAACTTTAGCTATCTTTGTTAAACTTAGTCTAAAATAAACATTAGGATTTAAAAATGTCCCAACTACAAAAAATGGAGAATAAATTTGCCTTTTCTACCTTTCACTGATGACTACAAGATCAAGTGTATAAAAAGAAGACTTATTTTCATATTGACCTTAATTACTTCCTTTGCTCTCTCCATGATATCATAAAAATAATTCACTATTGCCTTCTCATCACTATCAGTTAGATGAAGTACTTTCACTAAAAACTTACAAACTTGGATGATAAATTAAAAGTATGACCAAAATTTATAATCTTCAAGTATAATTTTAAAAACCTTTATTCCAATATTTGTAAAATAATGCCATTTTTAAAATGAATGAAATAAAATTAAAAAATAAATAAATTATCATGGTCCTGAACATGCGATCGAGTTGCAGGACGATTCACAGCAAAATCAAACTACGATTCTTCGATAGGAGAATACTTGTTGGTTTTTCTACCTTTTATGACCCATGTTGAATAGTGGAAGGGGGCTTGTTAAGAGAGAACCCACCAATCTCAATAAAAGTGAATTTGTAAATAATTCTTATTCCCCTTCTCCCTTATGGAATACAAATTTATTTTAAACAAAGATCCAATAACTACTTCCTATAAAATAGGGTTCCATTACGAATAGAACTTAAAAGCTAACAACTAGGATAATATCTAGGACTTTAAAAACAATGCAACTTAATCCAAAATTTAAAACAATCCAACTTAATTAATAAAATCACTATAGCTGGAACTCAAGAATGCTGGAACTTAACGTCACTTGTTACCTATCTATGCTCCATGTCGCTTGTACATTTGTCCCCTAAAAAGTCTATCTATAACATAAATTCTATGTCTTGTCTGGAATTGATAGAATTCGGGCTCGAGCCAAACCTAAATCATCACAAAAAATTTCAGATCTCGGTCAGATTCTGACCTGGCTCTATGTCATCTCTAATTATGTGATATGTTTCATTGCATAGACCTTACCGAGAATTAAAAAGCATCGGCTTTAGAAAATTTAGATAATCAACCGCAGGAACCAAAATCTTAACTACTGCACCTGACTGACACTATCTTAGAGAATGACAATCCATTTGTGCTTTGTTTGTTGTTGTCATGTATTTATTTATTTTTTTGTTAGCCCACGAGACATTTTAGAAGGGTCTCAATTATAAGAAGATGCCTTTAAGTCATCTATATCCAGACTAATCCTCACTCGTATCGGGTTAGCCTATAAGAAGTAAAGTACTGACCAAATAGGTCTCTTCATTCTGAGAACTCGAACTCGAAACCTTTAATTAAGGGATGAAAGTGTTTGAACTACTTACACCAACTATATTTGATTTTGCCATATATTTATTAAGTTCAAACTATACAACTACCACCATTGTTGCTTTTCTTTTCTGTTAACATTCTACTACTTGAACGTGGCTGTCTAAAAAGGACAACTGGCCACTAGTTACAACACGAACGTCAAAGAGGCAGGTAAATAAGCCGGCGGGGCAGGCGGTTGAGGCTGTAATTATGCTTCCGTTCCTTTTCTTATTAGTGGAATATGACTTTAGCGTGTGTGATAGAGGTGCGGAAAAAGTAAATGTACAAATTTGCACAAAATGCAGAAGAAATTCAACCTTAAACGCCAATAGATCATATGATTCTGTCAGGACCCGTAATCCCAATCTCAATAGACAGATTCCATATTCAGTAAAATAAGATCCTTACAGTGAGGAGAATTAGAGAGTCTCCTATTCTCTCTGAAAGAAAAATGCCGGTACAACTTTCTTACCCTTTTTCTAACAGAAAGCTCCTATTTATTCTCATCTGTCTCCCTTCTAAAGTGTAACAAACTTGTAACAACCCTATATTCTGTTTTCTAGGCCCTAAGTAGCTACCCAGAGCCACCTGTCATCAATTTTTCTTTCCTTCCCTTTTGTCGTGTATAGGTAATCTTAATTGGAGGTCTAACAGATTCCTATGAATATTTCAATTTCATTTCATTTCCCACTTGAAATAAGATGAGAGCCAACTATGATATGATTTATACTATACAAAAATCAGATGACTATCCACTACATAGCTCAAGATGGAACTTCGTCCCATCCCATCTTGGTCTTCCCTTGCTCTACAAAGGAACAGAATAGGTAAAAAACCTAAAAGCATGATTTATTCTCTAAACCTCGCTGGACTCATTATTTTGTGAATCCTTCCTGCTATTTATTGGAAATGACTGCTTCACAAACTCTTCCTCCCTTTGGGGGCGGTTTGCATACAACATCCAGAGGACCAGGCACAGCAAAACACCAACTGAGATGAGGCCCAATCCAGCATTTACAATTTTCAAGTAACGCTCCAACGGAGGACAATACATTCTAGTAATTTCTTGGAACGTGTCCCTCACAAACTTGCAATCCTGGAGGCTCAGCAAGATAGGGGTGTAGTACTCCAAAGCGTAGCTTTCATTAACTGCTGCTACTAACTGTCTATAGGCGTCAGGTGTCACCCTGCCAGGGGTGGCACACAAACCAGATGACGAAACTTCACATATGTAGCTCTTCCACACCTTAAAATTAAAACAAAAAATAGTATAAATATCACAAAAAAATTATTAAAAGTTACATACAGTTCTTTTCGTTTCCCTTATGACCTATATGTCCATTGGTGAGAATGAATACATGCAGAATTTATAAATTGCTATGAAGCATCAAATATAACCAAGTTGTAAAACCATAACAATAGGTACTTACAATAAGCTGTGATCAGATTGCCATCCGTGAAGCTATATTTTGATGGTTAAGTCTTAAATGTTGAATTGGCTATAACTTCAAATCTTTACAAAAGGCAAAATCTTTACCAGAAGGCAATCATGGAAAATAAGTGAAGTACATACCAGCGAGGCATTTGCCATGGAAATCTCTTGCTGTCCACACTGACTAACTTGAAGCTGAGAATCAAATGGGTAACAGAGAGGAGGTAGGAAAGGCCCAGACTGGTTGTAGTAGTTAAATTCGGTTGGCGAAGGATTTGCATTTGCAAATGTATATATGTAGGTATTAACGACGGTTACAATGTCATTGATGACTTCTTTACTCTGGATGAGTGTGTTGTTTGTTGTTCTCTGGTCGACACACGGGAGGATGCTGCTAAGAGCTGTTGCGGCGTGGGGGTTGTCTACCCACTCTTCCATGGCCAAACAGGTGTCAGAAATTGTGCTGATACATTAACAAGAAAATTTGCAGTTTGTCAACAGGAAATTAAATGGTCCCAAAGCAAAACTTCCTGATATTGAAGATAATATTTCCTCTTTGAAAGTGACGTAAGCAAAGTAAGTGGCATAATAATAACACAAGATCAAGGTCGATCTGGAATAACTCAACTAACAATAAAGCAGCATTACCTTTGACAACTCTAAATGGAAACAGTTTAGCACACAGATAGCAATATAGTAACAACATGGGTGAATAACAATCTGTCCTAAAGTATATACCACGTACTGCAAGCAAATGAGGTTCACTATGATGCATCAGACACCGCAAGGAACGGTTGATGGAAATCTCTATGCTTAAGACAAAGAAATCTTACTTGTTGAGAACTAAGAAAACTCCACAAAGAATGAATGTAACTGCCACTAATATCCACCCACTGGCCACAAATCTGAATGTATTTCGGAGCAATACAAAGAAAAATTAAAATATCAGTCAACTGAATTTGAAAACCGGTTTCAGAAACAAGAACCAAATAGAGATAGAACTTACATATGAATTGCATGTCGGTGGCGAAGGATAGACAGGACTGAAAGAAAAGAAAGTCTACAAATTAGGAACAAGCAGCAATTCAGTAAATAGATAAATTATGAGCTATTAGCAGCATATTCTACGATACATACATAATCCAATAAGAGCCAGGACAAGCATCACCGCCGCCACAGTGATCAGTGCTGATCGCCTGCAACATCCATTTTAATTTAGACCGTAAAGATCATATTATAATTCTTGCAACACCAATGTTAAGACAGTGTTATATACATACACAGCATTGAAAACTTTTACAATCTTCCCAGCATTTTCATTTGTTTTCTCCATCAACACATCAGCTGCATCATTGAGGTCACCGTTCAATTTATCAATATGATCCATGACATCAGAAGGAAGGAAAACCTGGGCTACATTGATTGTCTTTGCAAGGGCTAGATACTGTGTAACATTTTTAAGTGTTTGCACAGTGTAATCCGATTGGTGTACAACATACTCTAGAGTATGCAAAGATTCATGATGAAATTCATCTTGACCAACAGAAAGAAGAATACAGCCAATTCTGTAAGTAAAAGAGTGACACATTAGAATAAACCACAATTCAACTCAAGATCAAAGTTATACAACATGCTTAAATCATCCCAAAAAAGTTCACTAACTGGGTCACAAGGATGAAATCACTTTTTAATTAGAAAATGTGACTTATATCTCTCACTAGAATATAATAAAAACTTCATAAGTCATCAGAACCTAAACATCTCTAGAAATGTGCACAGCTGCAATAATTTGGGAACATTTTATTAGAATCTTCATTTATCAATCAAGTTTTCACAAAACATCACATGCATTTCACCAGCAAGAAAAGATGATTTCCCTTTCAACTCTTTTTCAATCAATAAAAGAAAGAAAATAATAAATAAATATCTGAATAATCCAGGAAATAAGAAGAAACAATGCCAAGAAATGACCAACTATTAACATAAACATTCGTCGTTAAAGCAACTGGACAAGAAAATACAGATGAAAAGCACTTCGAGGTCAACACAGCATCAGTTGAGTTCAGTATAAAGTATACAATCAAACGGAAAACAACATGCAATAGCTCTCTGTAACTTGATGTTCGCAAGGAAAATAAACAATAGGGAAGAATATTAAAGAGTTAAAACCTTATCTCGGAAACTACAACACTAGTAAGAAAAAAGAAAGAGCCTAATAGAAAAGATCATTACGCTGCAGAACACGTGAACACCATGAGCATTAAAAGACAAATCCTTTGGAAACGGTTTGATCCTTTGCCGTTAATGTTTATTCTGCATCTGCAGCAGTAATGAACTACAAGGGCCAAGCCAAATGAGAAAAACCAAACAACGGCCAGAACGAAACCAGCAGCACCTGTGAAACCAACAGACTAAAGACACAAGAATCAGAATACTGAACCATAAGACTATTCATTTCTTATTAAGGATTATCACCGGGCATCAGCCACTTGAGATGCAGAGGACAAGCAAGTAACAAGTACCAATGCAAGATCTGACCAGACAAGGAGTTCATAATATAAAGACCATTACTTTTTCCAGCAGCTAATTTTGCATGTTTAATTTTAGCATGGTTTCAACTTTCAACAGACTGACTTTCCAGCAGACTAATTTTTTCAGCCTAAGATCTTCCCTATTCTCTCACACTAAGATTCCCTAAAAACTTTACAAGATTTGTCATCAATGTTTAAGTAGTGTTCTTCAATATTGATTACAATCATTTACAAGTCGGCATATGAAACAACTCAACAGCATCTGCCGTGGTTTAAACAAATATCCCAGTTGGAATATGAAAAACTTGTGCTTGACAGTATTTTGATATGCCAACCAGCAGATCCAGGTAACCTCATTCATCAAGCTTCTTTGGACTTTTATTGTTTTGACCACAAATCCCGGCAAGTGAAGTGATTACTATGGACTCATTGTAAAAAAAAAGACTAAATACCAAATATCAAATTTGCCTTTTGTTGAACATAAAAAAGAAATAATCATGCAACTACAGCTTAATCGGTATGATTCCTCTCTCCCAATATAAGATAGGCTAAGATTTCAGCACCTCTAGAACCAGAAGATAAATAGAATAAAGAAAACGCGATACTTACAGCCCAGTAATGGGGATTGGTTATATTCCAGCCACCTCGATAAAGCTTGAACCCATTAAGCACGTCTGGCCGATTTGTCCTCGTTTCGGCCAATACAAGTGTAGTATCTGTCCCATCATTAGATATATCATCTCTCAATGGCCCCAAACCATCCTCCCCTGCAAATACAAAGAGAGATAAGCTTAAGTCCGGATTGCCAACTCTTACAAAGTTTTGCCTACCAAGTTCACACATGAAGCCACTGCCTGAGGTTTAATGCATTTACAGACTGTAGAAACCAACTAGCATGTTTGAGAAATCAAGAGTCACTAAAAGCTCAGTACTAATATGTAGCCTGCTCAGCCAAATTATAATTGGCTGAAATGCAAAATTGACATCTTTCATTTTCGTATAAAGTCCAATTCTTTATTGGTAAGATCAACAAAACCCAGGTAGTAACCAACAGAAAAGGAAACTCTCGTGTAAGGGAAGAAAATCCTCCATGTCAAATGTAGAAAAACACGTAAAAGATGGAATCAAGGAAACAAATTGCATCCGTCACAGTAACGAACCTAAGATAAGCTTGAGAGGATCTCTTGGCGACTCATTTGAAGACAGAGCAGAAACGAAGCCACTCAAAGAAACAAAAATGCAAACAAGAAGTACAAAACCCCATCTTGGAACCAAAAATATCATCTTTACTGCTTGCAGTTTCTCTGGAAAAGTAAAGGAACAATGTTTCCACTTTCAACACCACAAATCAACCAAATCCTCCTCCAACACAACGGGCATCATTCCTCTTTGCCCTATCCTCTGGAAATCTAGAGAGATAAAGAAAGAGGATGAGCACTCCAGTGTGTGATCACCGTATTCTTCTGTGGTCTCTTATAAATAACAAGAACTAAGAAGTATCGGCAACGAAGATCATTGAGTAACAGAAACGGAGAGAGAGGGAGGGTGAGGGGTGTCCGGATTTGGTGTGAAAGAAAAGTTGGTTCACTGTCACATGGGGAGGACTGAGGAGGAAGTGAAAGGGCGGGTGTGGTTGATTGATATAGTGGGAAAGTTAGTAATATCTAACTAAGTGTGAAAAGCAACTATTAAATAAACCATATATTATTCCTGCGTTTACAAACTTTCCACTTTCTTAGTCTCACCCATTTGTCATTTATTAGTAGTTAATTAAGTCACATCACTCCTTTGTAGTTTTCTGTGACCGTTTTGGACTAAATACATACACACTACAGTGTAGTAGGCAGGTCAGGTGCTTTAATTTTGTCCTTTCTGTTCTTTCTTTTTCTTTTCTTAGCTTTTCCTTCACTGCATGACACCCCATATATCTTCTGAATGTCGGCCAATGTCCTTCATGCCCTTGATGGGAAAATGAATAATTTTGAGGTTCATTTTCCAATCATGTTGGAATGAGAGAGAAAGACAAGAGATCTTATTATCTTTGTTACCCAATAACAATATATCGACAATAACAAGAGTCTGCCTGCCTGCCTGTTAATGCTATCGGTGTGGTTAGGTGCGCCGTAGCACCATCATGTGGTTCATTGACTGGTGCCACAGCCAGCCACCGCCACAGCCTGGTGGGGACCTGTTCAAAGGCCAAGCAACTTGATTTTGTTGCTTTATCAAATTATTTAAACAGATGGAATTGAATCATATCATATTCATACCGCCACTGCCGACTGTGGGCGTCACCGTCTGTGTCTCTCCGTTAGACATTCCATTCTAATACACTAACCATAATTATCCATGTGGAAAAACCCAATAAAAAAAGAGGAAGCTGGCTCCGACTGACCAGCAGAGGGAAGGGAAGAGCAAATCAGTCTTAATTAAGGACTGCGTCCCATATGTGGAAGGTGTGAACGTGAAACGATGTCGTCGGCACGAGAATGCAATATAAATATATGCTTGCACAATCTGAATCATGACGTACAGGTACAGACATATTAACATTGGCATCTGAAGAAAATTACAGACTTATAAGCAGTCTTGTCGTCAAAGAGGTACTTTCCCTAGTAGCTAGATATTAGATTCTTCTTAAACTTTCTGAAATCAATGGATTCTATATAAGATTTCTCTTCACATTCTGATTTAGTAATATTTTCAAAATCGGTCATTCTCATTTATCGGATCATAACAAATCGGTCTGTTCAAGTTGCAGGATGTTACAATGTTGGGTTTGCAAGTGAAGTCAACAAAAAGGATACGCAATCTACAGGTAGAATTAGAAAGGAGCCGTCTAATTAATGCGTAGCTACATAATTTGAGTTGTGTCCCATATCATCACTCCATTGTCTACTCTCTTTACGTCTCTGCCACTTCATCAAAACTCCATCCGCTCCGCAAGAGATCAGTTCTACGTATCTTTAATAAGAAATATTGTGCCAGATAAAGAGAAAGCATAATGGACCCATTGTTATGTAGCCCTTTTCCCCTTAAATTTTGGCCACGCGAACGCGGCATTGGCAAAATTCTATGCACCTCATCATAGTATTTAATTTATTAGGGTCTACAAGTCCGGTGCTATCCTTTACGTGACGATGTTAGATCTCTTCCTTGTATATAGGAAACTAGAATCCATAACATCTTTATGATATTATATATTTAGGAGATCGCATTCGTTTTTTCGAAACAATGGCATCCTTTTACATTTGAGACCATCGGCATTTAGATAATGAAAGACGAGAGACTCTCGTAAGTCTATGGCATGATAGAGTGATAGAAACCTAAGAGAGAGAGAGAACGATATTCAACTTTAATGTATCGAAGAGATGAAGTCTACCCTTAACGTGTAAGGATGAGGTGCCAAGCTCATTACCTTTATCATATGTTACGCTAATCGTTCAACAATCGTTCAACTTTAATGTATCGAAGAGATGAAGTCTGCCCTTTAACGTGTAAGGATGAGGTGCCAAGCTCATCACCTTTATCATATGTTACGCTAAGTGGCCAAAATCTTCTCCGTACGTTTGCATGTTGAGTGATTGTTGGGTTTCTAGGTCTTAAGTTAAGTAATGAAACTATTCATTTGGACATATCTATGATTGAAAAAGAAGAACCTAACTGAGTCATGAATGCTTTCTGTTGTGCATGACTTTTTATTACCATAAACATGATGAAATCTTTTTGACTTAGTGACTTGTGATTCATAAGAAAAAGAAAAAGTGAGTTCATCTTTATTCTATTGCTGCTCTGTTCTCCAATTAGAGAATTGCTGCTTTTATCCTTTTTTATTAGGATTGCAATTGGAATAACACGCTTGAACTACTCATTAAAGGAAATCGGGAAGAACCTTGTTAGACATTTTTGCCCCTAAGGGTAATTTTGTCAATTTCTTATTCAGTAGACAGTTATTAATTGTAATTTGGCTTTTAAATAAATAATCGGTTGAGTTACGTAATTTGATCCAGATAAAGATAATAAAAGTGGCTCAATAAATGATATAAATCAATGGGTCGAAGTCCGTGTATAAAATGGGTCTAGAGTAGTGTACACCTAGTCCATATCGGCCTTGTGATGGGGAAGCTTGATATGGAAGTTATATAAATAGGTTATGGTCTCCTGCAATTGCTCATATCAATCATGAGCATAAGGAATCTCTGACCTATTAAGAGAACTCGTGTTTTGAGAAAATTGTAGAAAGACATAACCCGTATCTCGGAGAACAATTCCTGTGAAGACGACAGTAGATTCGGGATCGTTTCAGCTTCGAAAAGCTCGATTGAAGTTTTTGAAACCAAAAATCAGGTATTTCTGTATTTCTCCATTTTTTGCCCTTTTACGTTCGATCCGAGGCACGTGACTAAGGACCTGTCACGTATTACACGTGGTATCAGAGCGATAGCGTGATCGAGTGGTTAAAATGGAGATTTTTTGGTTTTTCTCTCCTTAAGGTTTTCGGAGAGTTAGCTTTCGTTTCTCAGTTTTTCTTGCTTTTTATTCCATGAAAGTAGTGTACATATGTTTAGCTTTGAGAAACGCGTTGAAAACGAGCTCGAGAAGTCCAAAAAATGTCCCAAAACTCGCCATTTTCTGACGAGAGACGCGACACCGTCGGGCGCGTGTTTGCCATGCCTCTAACGGTGAACAGTGCCTAGGGCGCTGCATGTCAGTTGTCAACACGTGGCGCAATCGACTAGGGACGCATGTCTAGCGTGTGTGATGCACGTGCCAGCGTCGGTGGGCAGGTCTATACATGACATGTGCATGTGTGACATGCGTCGGATACGTCCCTATCGTGCCAGCTGCGCCGACGCGCGGCTAACGTAAGGGCGACATCAGTACGCTGATGTCAGTGTACGGACATCAGCTACAATAACCCTCAATAAAAAAAAAAGACACACACACACACAAAAATTTCAGATTTCCTGTAAGGGTGCCCCAGGGTGTTTTGTGCCAATTTCTGAGTCCGGAAAATTTATAAAGTGATTTTTTCCATTTTTCTGGATTTATTACATTAGTAATAAATTAAAGTTTAACTCCAGAAAAAGGAATTAAGATATTCCAGATCTGATTTCAAGTGAATTTTCATGCTTCGGACATTATATGAGAGAGATACTTCAAATTGTCGTATCTCGGGTCTCATATTTAGGGTTCGGGATTGCATGATAGGTGATCGGAAAAGGAATTTAAACATCCTGAAATCATTTTCAAGTAAATTTTCGTGCAACGAACTTGTCATAAGGGAGATACATGGGATTCTTGTGTCTCGGGCGGTCGATTTGGTGTCAAGTACACTAAAAGAAAATAGTGAATTAGGGACGGAAAATACCGACAGAAATGAGAAATATTCCGTCAGTATACAACATTACCGACGAAATAAACCGACAGTCAAAAACATCAGAGATTGGGCCGTAGTAAACTTACCGACAGAGCATTTCTTTATCGTCGGTAAAATTACCGATAGATAAAATAAACCGTTGGTAAAATCAACCGAAAAGTTACCGACCGTCCAAAGTATTCCGTCGCTAAATTTACCGATTGGTGGCTTACCTGTATGTAAATTTAGCATCGGAATGTTTCTAATAAGATCGGTAAAGTTACCAACGGTAACGTTTTGTCCATCGGTAAATTCGGAACTATTATCGACCAAAATTATTGTCCGTCGGCATAGTATGTAGACAATTACCGACAGAAATCTTGCATATTTCCGTCGGTAAAACTTTTATTAATTTTTTTAAAATATATATTTCCATTATATTTAAATTATAACCGTCGAAAAATTTTATTAATAATATATATTTAATTA
>JANZXR010000170.1:9911074-9933704 GCA_027575705.1 Erythroxylum echinodendron | reverse complement strand
TTTCAAAAAGAAAAAGTGGGCACACAAATGAGTGATAAGTGCGAAACGTTTTAAAAGAGTTTACAAAAAAAAAATTTTATACGGACTTTTGTTAAGAGATGTGTTAAGTGATGTGACACGCCACCCTGGCGGGACACGGATTCGGGTATCACGATCGATATCGGGTTCGGGTTCGGCGGGAGTGGGGTGCTACAGTACAAATGTTCTTAATCATCATTTATATGACAATTAAATAACAATTATCATACTCATGAAGATATTAAAACATAAGCATATTTACATAACATATATTTTGATAAAACTAAATAATATATCAAACTTCACATAATAATGAACAGAATTTATATGGTTCATTATAACTTAGTTTGATACATAACAGTGAATCCTAGATGGATTTGATTTGTATTCCACAAGATAAAGGATTTCTTGAAGAAACTTGTTTCCTTCTTGGAGAATTATCTCATTTTGTATATCTATATGTTTTAGAAGATTAACATCAACATTATCAATTGATCATTATTTATTTTTATAGATAATGTCAATAACTGCATTTTAACAATTAATGATAATGAAAGGTCACACTTGTTAAACTTATCACGCTTGCCCTTTTTATTATACCTACATATCCTCTTGATTCATCTAGGAAATTTTGAGTCTTCTAGCTGAATCACTCATCTCACATTTTCATTAACAAAAATGGACAATAAAACTATTCACTTTCTCCAACTCTCTTTAAGGCTCAGGGAAATTTTCTTTGGTTTAAGTATTTTGTACTAAAGCAAGCTTTAGTGCGAGATGGTAGTCTCACCATCCATTGAAGTGCTACTCTTAAGTCCCCAGAAAAAAGAAAAAAAGAAAGATACTTTGCCGATAGGCTTTTTTCTTAATTTAAATAGGCATAGTGTTACGACATATTCAACTTGGAACAATCATTTATAACAATTATCGTATTCCCTTCTCAAATTTAATTCTAAAATGGGATGAAAAAGGCTCTTAAACTTGGATAATGTAACATTGAGGGTAAATTCCTATTTTGTAGTCAATGGAGTCACGGTTTGAAACTTGATAAAGGAGATTTCAAAGTGGTTTTACTCTAAGTAAATCTTTATAGCATCTCATTTAAACATTGGAGCATAAACAATTTGACCTGCCTCGGTAATACCATAAGAAAGAAAGCCCATATACATGATGAATCTATTACATCCCTTAAAAAGACTTAATTTTGCTTATCTATATAATGAAACAAACATTAAGGAAGAACTTCTTGAGACAATCAAAGTCATCTGACTACACTGTGAAGGTAAATTGACTATCTTAACTCTTATTAAATATTAATATAATCAACTTTCAAAGGGAATCAAAAGGTTTGGGAAGCAATTGGTAAATTATTTAAAACATGAGAATAAAATGAACTTATCGGGCACAGTCCAATTAGTAACTCTTTTAAGTGTGGCACAAGCTTCACAGGATGTTTTCAATCCACCACTAAAAATAACTTTTTATTCTAAGCATGAAATACTGACACTTTCTGTCTACAAAACATCTTTAGTTAATACCCTATGTTTTGCTATAACACCAAGTTTTTAGTCTCTCTTTCACATATGATCTCCCTTTGTTTTCTAAAGTGGACACCGTCTCAGTCAAAGTGTTCAAAAAAGCCTTGCTTGAGATTGAAAGGCTTGTTCCTTATCTAATACTCAAAACAAAATTTTCATTTATTAGTCTGTCTGTTAGTTGCTCTACTCTGATTTTCTATAACTCATTAGTCGCAAGCTAGGCTCCCAATTAAATACCTTGATCTCAAAATCAACCTACAAGGATTGTCTATCTTTTATGCAAAAGATTGAGAGCATGGTACGTTTGTTGAATACCAAATTGTTATCACATGTCAAAGTCATACTGAACAATTTGTATATACACTGGAAAGATCGTCTTTTTCTACCAGCTAAAGTCGACAAGCAAATTGACAGAATGCTCATAAACTTCTTATGATTGAAAAGAGTGATAAGTGGATGCAAGTGAAACAAGCGTTCTTTTGATTTGATAATCACACCATTAGGACCACTTGATTCCTTCTAAACAAGAAGCATCACAGAGGGATTGCACTTCGACGTTAAAACTAAGATTGCGATTAATGGTATGGAACGGAAATGACCGTTAAATAATTGTAGAGGACTCACTCATATAATAGACAAATTGGCAACTTATTTCCCTGACCCTAACAAAGAGGACATGCCACCCTTCGAATAAGTTCACCAATCTTTCCGTTCTTAAAGCCCTTCGTGAACACAGATTAAAGCAGCCTTAGCATTCACTTGTCTGGTTTAAGAGTGACCTCCCGAACGTTTGCTTTAATCTTTGGCTTGCAATTAAGGAACGATTTCGAACAAACAGCCTCTCTCACTTGCCGTCTCTGTAACATTCAGGATGATAATCATGACCGTTTATTTTTAAGTTGCACCTACTCGACTTTCACTTGGCGGGGCACTCTTCACCTCCGCAACACGTCCCGGCCCTTCTCCAGTTGGCGCTAGACTATTATTTGGGCCACCTCTAGCTTCAGTCAATCTCGGGATGATGACACTCTCCTAAAAATATGTCTATCTTGCACTTCCTGTGACACGTGATTGGAACGAAATGAAAGAATCTTCACAGAAACGAGTAAACTTCCTGCTGCGTTGTTTAGATTAACCATAAGGTTTGATTGCAAAGGGACTATCACAAGTCCGTAAGCCGAAATTTACATGAAATTTAAATCCGTACGTAGTGTCCTTAGTTTCGGGTTTCAAGAATCTGGGAAAGACTAGAAACGTTCAGGAATCTATACGTCAGCGATTTACATGAACATAAGTATACATATATGGAAGATGGATATACTAAACTTCAATTCTAAAGATGAGTCCGATGCAGCAGCCATTGGACCACCTCCACCAAACGGAACGTGGTAATCATAGCCGAGGTAGGAATGGCCAAGGCAAGAAGAGCAACCATCCCTAGAGCCAAGCTTGGCCTAGTGTTCATCAACATCGACTGCAATAGCCCCACTGCCTCGCAAATGTCCGAGCTGTACTTACCACTATAGTACTTCTTCTCCCAACTCATCCACTCTGACGGGTTCTCATCAGAGCTCCTCTCTGCTAACTTAATCTCATGGATCCTCTTTCTAAGTACGATCATGTTTTCGTCGATTACTTTACCGCTGTAGTCACGGGGATCATATGCGTCCCTTCTTGATGCGGAGATAATCTGCAAAGTAGAAGGTTTATTGTTGGGTCTATTCAAAAGCTTTGCAGGATAGGAGTGATGGTGGAGGGCTATAAGTTGTTTCATCGTGTTTTGCTTCCCAAATGGAATGTAGTTATCAGTGGAGATTGAATTGATGTATGTATGTGTATATATAGAAATCTAGATATATATTCTGTGAACTTTATCAGGGATAGTATATATAGTTGAGTTTCGTAACTTTTGGATGTGTCAATATGTCTTCGCGTTAAGAAATAATAGAACAGACCTTACCAAAAAAAAATAAAAAAACAAAACGTGTCATTTTGATGCGACAGATATGACTTGGCACCATTTTCTTTCTCACGCCGTGTACAGCTTCTATAATTATAAGAATATGTTTTTAATTCATTCATATTCAAACTAATCCTTACTTATTTAAGTCTTGAAGAAGGTAAAATTCTAACCCTAAATTTTAAACGGCTACATATATATAAGGAAAGTTTCAACCCACAATTTCACTTAAACCAAGAAAGAGCTCCTTGCTAACTCAACTACGCCCATATATTGACTTGGATACTTTTTTGTGCAGGGAAGACTGCGTCCGAGGAACAGTTGAAGTTGGCACAGCTTGTCTTTCAAAGAAGACAGAAGGTTCCTAAGCAAGTTTGTTCGATTCGTTTAACCCCCGCCCACAACCTTATTGAATACTTCTAAAATGTCCTTTCAGGAGCTGAGGTTGTACATAAAATTAATAATAATAAGACTAGAAGGATGGTGACATTGAGCTCGCTTCATTTACGCGTAGAGATGAAATTTCCAAGATTCTATCCACATAGTCAGCATTCTAGAGTTCTAAATGTTCTTTTCAAGTTATTATAGCACGTGATAGGATTGAAAATCTAGATGGCTCTCTCTTGGAGGAAATTAAGCTAAGGAGCAAACTCATCAATCATGCAACTCTTGGTGACCAATTAAGCGTTGGCTTAGAGGAAAGTTTCAACTTTTGAAGTACAGGACATCAAGTTTTCTACTTCACTTGAAAGCCACGTCGAGTGGACGTTGGTTAACAGGCGGTGCAAGTTACAACTTGAGGATATGTATTATGTAGACGTTGAAAAATGAAAGTCTAGCAGCAGATACAGGACGCTTCATGATTCATCAATTTTGGAGGCCAGTCACTTTTAGCTTAAGGAAACTTTGCTTTACCCCCGTAGTTTTAATCCAATAACAGAAATGTGTTATCCATCTTATATACCCAACCCAAATGTAACTCTGAGCAAATAAACTTTCTTTGCTAACTTAGGTCATAGCTCTTGATATGAGAGGGTATGATGCTTCTGATGTCAGCCATCTGCTCTGATGATAGCGATATATTTTAGCAAGGTAATGTTTTATCTATCTGGACAAGATACATATTCTTTACAAAGTACCTATCACATTTTAATGAGATGCTAAGCTGTTACAGCCTTGGATTACAAAGATTAACTCATAGTATCGTCGAATTCTGTAAAAACAGCTCATTAGTGGATAAAAGGCATGTGATCCCCCTGTATAGATGTCTCCTTTACTTAGTACCTGTATGAGATGAATCAATGAATAGTGGCAAATTTATAGTGGTATAATCAACGCCCAAATAACTACAAACCTTCCAAGACAAACGGCCCAATTGGGTCATCAATTTGGGGTGATTCAACCAGCTTGTTTGATTCAAATTGTTTGGCTGGAGGAGCATCAAGTTGGTTGGGTTGCCCAATTTGATCAGGGTCCAAAGTCTCAAGATGTAGCTGTGTTTTGCTTTGCTCAAGAGGTATGGGCTCAAGCTGTTGGTATTTTGGCTTGTTTTTCTCAAGGAGAAGGTAGGTGGTGCAATACCAAAACAACAAGATCCTACTTTGAGCTATCACTGTGTCCTGAATGCTAGACCCTCCAAGTGAGAAACGCTCAAGTGCCTGTCAAGTAAACAAGTCAAGAAGGTAAAATATGGCGACTAGGCATTAAAGCATAAAAATTGCAAAGCCATAAACTTCACATCTTAGCAAGTTCAACTAGTACAAGTGCATATTGAACCCATTGGTAGTGGTGTTTCAGAAGACGATCTGTCTTGAAGCTTAACCGATTAAGAGCATGTAAACTCTGGTGACGACATCCAGTTATACATCTTGGATTGCTCTTTCACGCACCAGCAGTTATGAAACCAGAACATTGATTTGCAAAAGGAAACATTTCCTTAAAATACCAAAACGGAAAATGTGAAGTACTTGGGAAAGGATAGCGAAGAGCACGTGAAAAGCAAATAGATGAAGTTCCTGCTTTCAGAATCATTGGGTATTTATCAAAAGGTGATTTCTAAGTGTCCATTCAGATTTTTATGGCACTAAAGTAAAAGATATCCAAATTCTAGCTATTCCTAAGAGGTACTCACTCATGGTTTTGACCTCCCCGGAAGCCAATATCAGGAAGCTTCTGTAACACATCATTGTTTACTTTCTAGATGAAACTAAGTTCACATCATTGTTTACTTTCTAGATGAAACTAAGTTCTTAATTCTATCACATTTAGGCAACAGACTGGTTCATTTGGCAGTTTGTGAGGATCCTTTCAGAAGCCCCAATTTGTGTTGCTTAATAAGGATATAAAAGTGCCTCAGTGGGCAGATATTTATTAAAAATCAGAGCATAAAAATCTATAAAAAATTTGATTGCTTGAAATATTAAACGCTTAAGAAACATTGCCCCTTTGGCCGCTTCCACTGATCTGACCATTCACAAAAAAACAAAAATGGCTCTTTTACAATATATGTAGCAACGACTGTTCACTAGCCTTCTTTTTAATTTTCTCAGACAGAAACAGGGAATTCTATGTATACATATATACAAGAAAAATAGCTTTTTACCTGTTCCCCAGTTTCAATGTCAAATGAATTCTGATGCTCAAACTGAAGACCCTTGAATTCATTGATGCAAAGCCCTTGAAAGGCCCTGAAAGCATATTAAGAAAACAGAGGTCATACAGAAGGAAAGAAGAGGAACAGAACCGTTGGGCCTAGTGCAAATTCATAGCTTGGCAGAGGTTTGACTTTCTGAAGTACGAAAAATGAAAGGCATGCAAGGATTCATGCTTTTCCGCATATTCAATTACCAATTTCCGAGAAAGAAAATGAATATATGAGAAAGATTAGAATATAATAAGCTACCATCGTATTAGAGAAACACGAGGAATCCATCGGAAGATAATTGGTGTATTGTCTGCATTGACGTAATATCCACCAAATACAATGAAAACTGTCATAAGAGAAGGTCCCACAGCCATTGCTGCTTCAGTGCTTGGAACCATTGCTCCCACAGTCAGACCCATAGCCGATGCTGCAAATGATTCTGCAGTCACAATCCCACAGAATTTTCCAAACCTAGAATAATGAGTTCCAATTAGTAATTTGCAGGATAAAGATTGTGATAAACAGAAATTAATTTAGTTCTGATACTGCAAACGATTCTGCAGTCACAATCCAACAGAATTTTCCAAACCTAGAATAAAGAGTTCCAATCAGTAATTTGTAGGACAAAGATTGTGATAAACAGAAACTAATTTAGTTGGACTTGTGACACAGAAATTTGCCTGACAGACAACTCTAATAGAATTACGAAAAAGGAATTGAACAGAAGGTAAAGAGTCTAATCAGTAAAGGGCACGGCAATAAGATACAAGAATGTTAGCTCCCCTACACTCCACCCAAGATTACAGAGGCATGTTTCTAGTTACATCTAGAAGAGGCCCTCTTGGATGCAAGCACGCCAAAGATTTATGTATCCAGCCAGACCAGGTAATCTTTTAAAAGGAACTTACTGGCCCAAGTCTTACTCTATTTCCAGTCTGAATAGTATCCAATATAACTGCTGTTCATTCAGTTAGTGTCCTTCCAAAAGTTTTGTCAGCTAGCATATATGAAGCAAGTGGAAGAAAATCATTTACCTGAAGAAACCCCAGTTTTGGTAATTGGGTGAGGGACATAAGACAGAAAGTTTTGAAAGATATCCACTGGCAGTCATGCAAATTGTAAATTTGCTTTTCACCATCCTTATCCTCTTTTGTTAAAATTTCATGGCTTATGGTTGTTCTTTCCAGAAACAAAGTAATACAAGCATGCAATTTTTAACCAATTATTTCAATATTCAAGTGACTCTTTATGACAATTTCATTTACTAAAACCATGAATTTGCACTCAACCAATAATATTAATTAAATTTCATAAAGTTGCAAACTATACAAGGTATCAGAAGCTAGAAAGGAGCAACCTGGATAATGATGGATGAAGACGAGCCATGGGATAGAGTACAGCACCAAAAATCAATGGGAATGCTGCTCCGACAGGAATCTCAGCAATCAATTTAGAAAGCAGATAAGGGCCAAGTGTATAAGAACCCTTTGCACGCTCTCTATCTACTATTGCGCGTTCCTTGGGAAAAACACCCACAGTTTTTGTAAGAGCAGCCATTGCTGTATTTATGGCTGCAACCTGAGAGAGACCAAATACCACAAATGAATTTTAGACCCTTGATTAAGAGACTTTGCTTTGAAGTTCACATTAATCATCGCATTCTTAAGATTATTCTGAAGTATGATCATCTACTTGGAAATTTATGCTCACAGACATAGTGGCCTACATCTGAGAATATATCACTTTGTCAACCATGCATTCTGAAAGAGTTAAGGGGCAACAGGTACTAACTCGGAAACATTTTAGAAAAAAACAAACTATCCAAATGTTCTAATCAGTAGTACTAATCAATCCAAATGTTCTCTGTGAGATTCACTCAACCACACAAAATCACTGTCCACATTAGAAAGTAGGTGCAACTCTCCTTCCGATGAAGGCCATAACACATAATATAAGAAGTTAAAGAAGTAGATAAAGGAGAAAATACAAAACAAATGACAGTCAGAAACCAGTTCTTGGTTCTTTACAGCCATATTGTGACAAAAGCAGATTTCAAAAGGTTCTAAGTGAAGCCGTTTGGCAGAAGGCAGGACTCATTACTACTTATTCATGTCATAAGTGTGCATAAACTTGTGTTTAATACAACTTAAAGTGTCTTCAACGTATTTTAAATAATAAGAAATTCAAAAATGTCAACTTTATTCATGTCGTAAGCGTGCATAAACTTGTGTCTATACAATAAATGTCTTCAACATATTTTAAATGATAGGAAATTAAAAAATGTCGAATTCCCAAGAATCACAACAATTTCGGATGAGAAGCAAAATAAGAATGCAGAAATAGTAAATGGGGAGAGAAATATTTAGACAATACAATAACACAATGCAAGAATGTGTTTCCATAATCAGAAATTTGTCATTTTCAATTAATCACAGATGAAATTAGTGCATTGAGTTCACACAAGCATAATACATTCTATTCCAACCTTGAGTGCCATCTTTAATAGTCGTATTTGGTTTCAGTAAATAGCCAAAAATGTTTTTGGTGAGAACAATAGTATTTTCCTGTTATGTATGTGTTATGAGAACCAATTGCTGGATTATTGGGGAAGGAATAGTTGACACAACAAACCTGCAGCAAACCCATCCTATCTTGTATTGATGTCTGTGATCTTCCCATCCTCCAGAAAACTGATCCAAAAATTATAGCTGATGCAATAGACATTCTGGCCCGAACTTTGTTAGTTGGTCCATCACGAGATGCCTATTTAATTGAAATGATGCAATACAATGAGGTTCAAAGCAAGTTACATCCTATCAAATAATAAAACATAAATGAAATATTGTCATTGCAGGCTTTACTTTACTTCATAGCATGCAGTTTGTCAAATCCAAATAGAAAGAAGCCATACTTTTGGCGACTTAATTGTCTAAAAGATTAGACTATGGATGATAATGTTACAGAAAACTACACTGACAAAAGATAAATTAAATAAATGAGACAAGACTTTTATCTTCTTGCTATCCAAACACATAATCATCAGTAGAGTGACAGTTCAAAAACCAACTTGCATCCATGCACGTTTAAGAAGCAAGAAGAACTGCCTCCACCAAGCCCTTTTCCTTTTCACAACAGTTTTCTTGCGTAATTTCTGGCCACAATGAGCACCAACTCCTGCAGTAAGTGGAGTTGCACAAAGAACAGCTGGCGACTGTTCGGCAAATGACTCGACTAGAGCATCTATCCGTTTTTGAGAAGAATAGACACTTGCAGCAGAACTATAGTCAATGGATATGAGATCAGCCAAAAATTCAGCCGGATTAACATGATCTGGGCAATGATACCTGTTGAATGAACAAAAAGTATGGACTTAGTTACGTGGACTTTAGCATATATTTCCATGATGATAAAATTTATGCACCTTATTTGTTCCTGAAATGTAAAAGCTATAGCATTTGTGACAACAAGCATCATGAAGAACTTGGAATTCTATATAGGTAACTAAATAAGGAGGTAAAATATAAGTGGTACAGAAACAAAAAGGAGACAAAAGTTGTAAACAATAAGAACAAAAATTCAGCAGTAAAACTAACAGTCTTGGTACTCGTGCACAAATATATGCACAAACACACAACCATATCTAGATAGGCACATTTCAGATACAGATAGGTATGCAAAAATAGATCCACTGTAAGTAACAGTGAACCAACTGCCTATAGAAACCCTTGGTAAGGCTGAAGTAAATGTTGTTTGTTGCAGCACAACATTGGATTTTATGAATATTGGTGGCTTTAAACAGTGAAGTTCTTTGCATCTTCCATGGAAACTTGTGCAAAAATTTTAAAATTCCAAGATGGAAACTCTAAACTCGAGACATCTTTAACCACATAAAACCGGCTTTGGTCTAAAGATTAAATAAATACAACTAAAAGCAGAAAGATTAGTTCGCCTATTAACACCGACTTTCACATGCTATTGGATGAATTCCCATGAGCCTGTTTTAACTTGTGCAATTCTAGGAGATTAAAAAGTACAAGTTCTACTTGCTGCTTAACAGTCAAGTCTCCTGGATGCTAGTAGAAAATGTACCAATGTACAAAAAAAAGATACTACAACGAAATCAATAAAATAAGCATAAAATATAGGATTCAGACAATTAGTTGATGAAAGTTTCGTTGGGATAATGACCCAAATTTTGAGAAGTAGGCCAGTGGTTCATCATGTGCAGGACCAGCATAGATAAGTGCACCCTCTGTCAGTAGCACAATGTCATCAAATTTACTATATACAGAACCTCGAGGTTGATGTATGGAGCAAATAACAGTATGTCCGTCTAGTGCAAGTTGTCGGAGAGTTTCCATTACTCTCTCTGCCTGAAAAGCATCAAGTCCTGGAAAAAGACCATGCATAATATTGTTATCTACCGATCAAGAAACCTAACACATTCATTTCCTCTTGTACATAAATATCTATCATCTCCACATGAAACATTCTGCATGTTTTTTGGGATTTGTTCTTTGGAATTTATACTCAAACAAGGAATGCTTTCAAACTGGATGGTGCATTGATCATTTAGAAATCTAACAAAAAACAGAATGAAGCTGCTAGTACATCAAACAGGCAAATGTGTTGTGGGTTCATCAACACGTATGAAAGATGGGCTTGCTATAAGTTCAAATGAAAGTAATAAACGCTTCTTTCCACCACCAAGTCTAACCAAAAATAGAATGAAGCTGCTAGTACGTCAAACAGGCAAGCCTGTTGTGGGTTCATCAGCAAGTATAACGGATGGGCTTGCTATAAGTACACATGCCAGTAAGAAACATTTCTTTTCACGACCAATTTCTAAAAAAAAACAGAATGAAGCTGGTAGTACATCAAGCAGACAAACCTGTTGTGGGTTCATCAGCAAATATAACAGATGGGCTTGCTATAAGTTCACATGCCAGTGATAAACGTTTCTTTTCACCACCACTTATTCCACGAACCTTTGCATCACCGACATTTGAATCAGCACAACTGACCTTTAAAGAACAGAACACACGCACACACAAAAAGATCAGAACACGACAACACTTGGATAATTGACAAGAAGAGATTAAAAATGACTAGACGACAGGATAGCGTTCCACCTTAAGTAGGCCATCACAGGACATGAAAATAAAAGGTCTTAGAAATGATTATAAGATCAACTCACAAATCAATTATGCTGACATGAAAGGGGTGCACTAATAAAATTGGATATTTTAACTGTATGAAAGACTTGTAACATTCAAGGTTCTTCATCCATACCAAGCCTAGCTTGAACAACAAATTGTTCACATATTCATATCTCTCTTCAACTGAAGCAATCTCCGGAAGCTGAAGCTCAGCAGCTATTGAAAGTGTCTCCCTAACAGTAAGCTGAGAGAAGAAGAGATCTTCCTGTCTCACAAAAGCAAACCTGAAACGGACAGAACCATAAGCATCACAGACAAAACCGAAAAGACAGTAAATCCAAAGTGAATTTAAACTCCACATCATACACCCCGGAAGTACATACTTGTAGGCCATATTAGAACTCGGCCTCCCATTGACCTCCAAAAGACCTGATAAATGCAATTTAGGGGATGCCATTAACTGCCCCGCAAGAACATTGAGCAAAGTAGTTTTTCCTGATCCTGATGGCCCCATTATTGCAAGCAATCTCCCAGGTTTTGCTTCTCCACTAACATTCTTTAGCAGAAACCTCACCTACCAGTTAAACTCGAGTCAGAACAATAAGTCACTCAACTCCAAAACCAAACATGTTATAGTTTCTCCACAATTTTAGAGCATCGAAACAGAATGCAAAACTGAACTCTATTTACCAAACAACTTACCGTCTTAGACGACTTATCGGAAAGTGAACACGTGATGTCCCTCCACCTAATAGTCATCGGAACAACTTTTCCCGTCACCGGAGCTTCCCCATTACCGTCATCTTGAGCGTAATCGGTGTTATTATCGGCGTCATCGAATTCTTCTTCAGGCAACAAAACGGGGCCGGGGCCGGAGAAGAGACGGAGGAGGAGAGCAACGGCGGCGGCCGTCAGAGCCTGGCCGAAACCGTTGCCGGCAAAAGTTACCACCTGGCAGACCATTTTCCCGCCAAAACGGACCATGGCCGAAGTACGAAGCTTAGAGAGCCCAGAGCTATGGACGAGTGAAGCTGAGCTCTACGAGAGCTGTGGAGTGTAATGCAAATGATAACGTCTAATACCCTTTTTCCCTACCATGGGATTTTATGGTGTAGCAGTGGAGTGGAACGACGACGTGCCGGCGTAGGCTGGTTGGCAGATTACACGAGGTTGATGGATATTTATTGAAAAGCAAGGAATGGTAATAGTTAGATTTGGGTGGAGGGCCTGAAGGACACGTGCCCACTTTGAGGATAAGAGCATAAGACAAAAACATTAAACGCACTGCATTTTCTTTGGACACTTTATTTCTTTTGCAAAGTGTCGAACGACCATCTCCAGAAAAACAACTTCTTTAGTAGTAATTTCTTGAAAAAGTTGAATGAATAGATTATTCAAGCAAGAGATTAAAAGGTTACAAACTGGTTATGAGACTCCAAGCTGAGCTGAGCATTCGATTAAGAAACTACATAACTAGAATTATCTAGCGCTTGTAATCAGATTAATAGAATAATCACAGTATCCTTTACAACTTCTCAAACTTCTTGCATTAATTTATTGCAACCCCCAATTGTTAGTTACATGCTAATTAATAATTATTTCATTCACGTTCATAATTATTGTCTCCCTCGTACATGCCATAGTTTTGTGGAAGAATACTTTTTTAGTCTGCTTTGTTTATCTAAATATCCTTTGGTTTCTTTCAATCTATATGCATAAACTAGCCATTCTTGGTAAGGTGAGTGCATCCTTTTTTACTGTCTGAGCATTGCAAAGCCAATTCACCATTTCCTCAAATAGCTTGATCTCAATGTTGATCAAAGTATTCAAGTAACCTACTTCAAGAGGTGATAGAATAAGAACATTGGAAGAATGTA
The DNA here is from genome assembly GCA_027575705.1 of Erythroxylum echinodendron. Lineage (NCBI taxonomy): Eukaryota > Viridiplantae > Streptophyta > Magnoliopsida > Malpighiales > Erythroxylaceae > Erythroxylum > Erythroxylum echinodendron. The sequence goes on along the minus strand of JANZXR010000170.1, from coordinate 9,920,508 downwards.
TGACTAATAGATTCATTATATATGTTGCATAAGACACACATGAGGGTGTGAATTGTTGGATTTCATCATGTCATTAGTTCTTGGTCTCTTTTAGGATTGCCAACTATAAAATGAATGATGCTATGGGAATATTCCTTGCTTGCCATACCATCTTATACCATGAAATTGTGTTCTTGGGGCTATAAAAGTTTTCAGGTAGAATTGGTTTGTCAAAATCTTGCTATTAATCAACTTAGGATTAAATGTTAATAGCCTTGAGAAAGATATTAGCGTAATTAAGAAATTTCTATGGTCTAATGAACTATAGATTGAATTGTTTAATGAGATCCTGATTTAATGAGAAGTCCTAGGAAATTTTCAAACTTCAGGTACCACTGTCTTTTTATATTGTTTTTTAGTTTAATCTTTATTTTAGTTAGTCAATTGTGTTGATTTATTTTAGTTTATTATTTTAGTTTTAATAGATTAATCATAAGCATCATAATTTGATAGACTAGATAATAGAAAGACGATAAGTACTAGTAATTTTAGTACTTATAGGAATGACCCTTATTTGTCAACACTAGCTATAGCTACACTAAGTGTTTGTAATTAAAACAACTCAACCAATAAGGTCCCCCCTTCAAAGTTCTGACTTCTGGTTCTTATGGCATTAATAAGCTTAATATGCTCCTACTGTGCATCATTTTTCGTCCTATCTGTCTCCTTACGTTCTTTAAATAAGTTTAGTCCCATTCTTATTAGCTTATTATTTATATGTTGATCGTAGACCTGTATTCTTAGGCAAGAAAACGTTAGTTCTATGTGAATCAAAGCCTCTACTTCATTTGTAAGATTGAATGGTGCATCCCTTATTGCTAATTTTGGCATTGTGCAATATGTCTTGATATGAGTGCAAGTAGCCAAGCAAATGATCCACTATATAGGCCTAATAGACTAATTATAAAAATTAGGATTAAGAAGTTTAAAGAGGCTTAAATAGGTTAATTCAAGGCATATATGTAGATTATGTATCACAAGCATGTCAACAGTTATTTTGGAAAGTTTATTAGATTTAATGACAGGCCAAGCATTAATTAATATGATCTGAGCTAAGGTGTAAAAAGATCTGGATGCATAAGTCATTGGCATTATAACTAATCTTCTATATCATTCCTTATTTAGTGTTCTACCATTTATTTTATTATAATTAGGCTATATTTTATTGTAATTATAGGGTTAAATTTAAATATGACCAGGAAAAGTCTTAAAGGTGGTACTTTTCTTTGTGAAGTAGAAATATTAACTAATATAGGATTTCTAGAGTCCTAATTAAGTTTTTTTTACTAGGGTCCATGTTAAAGTATAACTAGTAACTAACTAACTAAATAAGAATTATTAGAGCTTCAATTCAAATATATTTAGTTGCTAGATTTTAATTTAAGTATGAATAGTTTTTGCACTTGTAATTAGGATGTTTATAAAGTTTTTATATTCACCGCATATAAAGGGGACATTGCTAATTAATAAACATATACTTGAGTTACAAATTATTGAGACTGTAAGTACTAAGTACTTATAATTAGGATGTTTATAAAGTTTTAATATTGACCGTATATAAAGGGGACATTGCTAATTAATACACATATACTTAAGTTACCAACTATTGAGACTATGGGTACTTTATTCCTTTCTCTTTATTGAATTTCATAACTTTTATCAAATAATTCTTTTTTATGGTGTTCAAAGCACTTTACAATTTTTTTCTTGATTCTTAATAATCAATGGGTCAATTCCCTAAATTTTTATTTAATTCTTTTAGTATGATTTCAATCTTTTTTATAGGTTTTTTTAAGTTTTATTACTGGGTGAGTTCATATTCCTATAAGATATTGAAAAGTCCCTAAGACTATGTATATTTTGCCTCTTCAATTTTCCTCTTTAAACCTTATAATACTGTTTTGTTGGTTATATATGTGATACACCATTAATAGTGTATAGATTAAGTTTGAGTTGATTAGCATGATCCATTAACCTTTTTCAACCATAAGGGCTTTAAGCTCGTATAAGAAGTCTAACTATTTAAAGATTGTAAGTTCAATCAATATAGGATTCATCCATAAAAGGAAGTAAAAACATAATTGAAGACTAACTAAGTTACTTACGAGAAGCTAGATCTAACTATATTAAGCATAACTGGAGTCCAACTATACTTATTAAAGAATTACCTACAAAAGGGAGACACCTTAAAACTTGAGGGTTAAAGTGTCTTTGTTGGAAACACCCTTAACTTTTAGGCAATTGTTTTTATAAGCTTGTAAACCTAAGGCCAGCCCAATATCCATATGATAAATTTAGTCCACATCATTTGGTATCGTATATGGGAACTTTTTGAAATATTCTAATTTTCTCACTTGAGAAAATATCAAAATAGTAAGTTATCATTATTATAAGAAACAATAACGGAAACCTAACAAAGAAATTTATTGTCCAATATTACTAGATGAATTAGCACCTATGAAGCCTCTGAGCTATAAACAATTCGGGGGACCAAAATGTTGAAATCATAATGATTTAGGAACAAATCAAACAATTCCTAGAAGAGAGGTAGAAAACTTATGAGAGGCTATATAATTGCATCTCATAACCATCTTCAAAAGGAGTCTCATCCACACCTATATAATTAGTGATACTAGAGCAAAGCAAATATGGCGAAAACTTAATAATTGATAACCTATTAATACCCAATATCTTGATAGATCCATTTTTAACTAAGTTTAAGATATTAACCCTAGATACTTATAATTACATGTAACTTTGAAAACCATATAAATTGATATAAGGAGTGTATAGGCCTATATGACATATCTATACCATAAAATGTAAAGCTTTCTCTTATATTTTTACTAGTACGATATGATCATAATTTTAGACCTTATTTCCTACCTTAATTGCTACCTTTCAATAACTAACTATAAAATTCATATCACACTTCATCAATAATAGGCATAGACCCAAAGCAATAGACTTCTTATATGATATCCATAGCCTAAATGGTGAAAGAAAGCTTTAGGGATTAGCTTCAACTCTTCAGTTTTAAAAAACCTAAATTCCTAATCAACATATGGGCACCAATGGTAACCTTCAAAAATAAAATTTGTCCCTACCAATCCTTATTTGAACTTAATAAAAAAAGGGAAACTTGAAAGTTTTTAGAGGTATAGATTAAATAATATAAATCTGTATACTTAGAGTATCAATAACGTAATGGATAAAACTCCACCAATAAGCATAACGAAAATATAAAGAGGGTTGTGTCTTTAATTAATACGATTGAGAAGAAAAAACTGTGAATATAATGATTAAAAAGGGAAAACAAGAGGAGGATAAAGGAAAAACTTTATAGGCTCAATAAATTCTTCAACTTGGTGGTTAATTACATCTTGGAAAATGATTTGAATGAGAAACCAAAAATAATTGTTGTAAATCTAACTAAACAGAAAAGAACCTATATTATCACTTTTGGGATATTATACATAATACTTAGGGTTGTAAAATTCTTAAAATAGCAACCAACAATTTGGCAAAGAAAAAGAACAGTTAAGTCATTTACTAAGAAATGATAGGGATGATGAGCTATAAAAGAGCAAAGAAAGAGCCTTTAGTGAAGGTCCAAAACTAAAAAACTCAACAGGAAATAACTTACTTAAAAGGTTATCCCTATGATTGTTAAAGGTAATAATAGAGAGTCAAAATCTTAATCAAAGTAAGTGTCATAAGGGGAAAGCGATAAATAATGACCTAATTACAATATACTTGATAAAAGGATAAAAGTCTCTATGATCTCAATTTAGAAAAAAAATAGATCTTTAATAAACCCACATAAAGACACCATGATATGACTCTATCGATTGCTAACTCTTTAATCAAGAATATATTAATAGATACTAGAAGCATCATCGACATCTTATTCCATGATGCCTTTAAAGAGATATGTATCTAATAGATAGGTTGAATATATTACCTCACCACTGCTTGGTTTTAAGGGTAACCAAATACATAAATAAGAAAAGATATATATGCCCATACTTTAAGAGCAGGGCTAATAAAAAACATGACAAAGTTTTACACAGTAGGGAGACCTTTTGCATATAATGTTATAATCAACAAGTCATTCATACATGCAACATGTATAATCCTATCACCCTACTAATTTTTAATGAATTCTTAACCCTGAATGGATTAGGAAAATTATGTAGGGACTAAAGGATGGAAAAGTAGTGCTATCCATAGCCTTAAAAGAAAAAAAATCCCTTGGACTATAAATGTTGATAAATTAGATCTCAAAGATCCTAATAAAAAAACAGGGGTGAGCCAAAAGAAGAAATTGAGCAATTTATAATAGGAAGACTTGAAGATTTCAAAAATCTCAAAAATCGGGAAAGAATGTAAGAAAACACAAATGAAAATATAAAGAAATTCTTTCCCTAATATTTTGAATTTTTTTCATAAACTCTAACCAACATATTTTTTTGACAAAATTAAATGGAGTATATATATTGAAAATGAATCAAGGAATAATACAACATCTTTCAGAGCTATACTCCCTTTCCAAACCTAAACAAGATTACTAACATCATGGTTAAGAAAACGACTTCGTTTCTGGGTCCTTACATTTACGACATGACAATGTTTCCTGATTGTTAAAGGGTCTGGATTAAAGAAGAAAATTCCCATCTCCTCTATTTCTCTCTATCTGTCATCTTCCCCAATTACGTTAATTTCTTCAGTGACGATGAAGGTCTTGTTCCTTAACCAACACTCATACGTGAGACAACTCAGTTTGGTTTATCCTTCCTTGCTTCTTCTTCATCTGATTACTTCTTCTTTTCTTAGGTCAACTTTACTGGTGAGATTCTCTTTGTCACTGGATATCGCCTTCCTTAGGGGGCATGGACAAGGGTCTTTGATCAGGTCCCTTCTTGATTTGTATTTACTTTCTGCAGTAGATTCTCCCTGAACCAATTTTCTCTTCCTCTTCCTTTCCTTCTGTTTCTATCATTTGTCCTTGTATGCTCTTATATTGAATCCTTTAGCCTTTTACTCATTCAGAGAAGCTCGGATATTTCTATTACATGTTTGGTTAAGCTATTTCAAAAGGATGAGCTCTCTGAGTTCTTGATTTATTTCTGATGCAAGAACCTCTTTGGGTGATTTTATACCACCAAATCGTCTGAGGTTCCTTTGTTTCCACACCCCATATATACATAGCCCTAAGGATAGGACATGGACTGGGTTCCTAGAGTTTGAGAAATTTACCAGTTTCTATACTATCTCTGTGATTGTATTCCCTAGATTTAGTCTTAGGCATCTGCTTGATATAAACCCCCATACATAGCTACTATAAGGACATGTGAAGAAGAGATGATATCTTGATTCCACATGGATCTGACACAATGGGCATGTTCTGTCTATTTGCAAATACGACATTCTGTCTAATGTATTTAATCTATTTTAGATTGCTAGCTATGATATAAAGGATACTCTTGGAGGTAGAACCTTGCACTAAATGATTCTATGCCATTCCACCTTTTTTTTCCTAGTTCTTAGCATATCTTTAGTGGTACCATTGGTAAGTTTATGGATAGGTTGGTTCTGCTAGTAGAATGTATCCTGAGAGTTTGGACGCGATTGATAGGATGGTTGGAGATGCCTTAATTGTTCAGGAAAGTTCCATGTCCCCTCTGTAATCATATAGGTAAGTTTGAGTTTTGAGTGAAGAGGATTGAGGGCCACTTAGACTGTTGTAGTGGTGTATGAGGGGTCCTAAGTTAGACCAATTATCAAACCATACATAATTCATTTTTCCAGTCCTAATTGTGCATGTAACATCATCCTTGATTGTATGCCTCAACTTCAGAACTTGATTGAGAAAGTGCAAGTGTGATGTAGATTTTTGAATGCTCCATAGGCTTCTTTCTTCAAGAAAATAATAATGGAGCCATTTAACCCAAATGGAATTTTTATCCATGAGAATCCACTATAATATCTTTAGTATTAATGCCTAATTTGTGATCTTCATGGGGGTAATATTCAACCTCACCTTCATCTTTAGGAAAGTAGACATTAGCCCATTTCACTTTGGCTGCCCCTTTGTCCCCATTTGGATGATTCCATAGAAAATTTTTTAGGATTCTTTCTATGGACTTAATGATTCCTTGAGAAAGAAAAATGTGAAAACTCTAATATATATGTAGAGAATTCAATACCAATTTTATGAGTTGTACCTTCCAACATATGACAAAGACTTGTCTACCCAAGAACTGATTCTTTTCTGAATCTTCTCTAAAAGTGGAATACATTCTGCATAAGTAAGTCTTTTAGTAGAGATTGGTAGTCCAAGATATAACAGAGGAGCATGTTTAAATGGCATTCCTGTTGATTGAGAGAAGAGAGGTCCCAAGGTAATAGCTTTCTTGGTAGTAGGAAATGGCTCTTTGTTAGATTAAACTGTAGATTTGAGAAATATTTGAATTTACTAAGAGCTTCCATATAACTTTGTATGGAGTCCTTCATGGCCCTGTAAAATAAAAGTAGATCATCTATAAAACATAGGTTAGTTAAACCGACTTCTTGCACTTCGCAGAGTATCTGAATTTTGGATTTTTGAGCACTTCTTGCTTGATAAGAGCATTAAGAGTCTCTAAACACAAAATGAAGAGGTAATGGGACAAGGGGTCTCCTTGTCTTAGACCTCTAGCTGCCTTGAATGGTGTGGTAGGAGTTTCATTGATCAAGATAGCCAAGGAGGAGGATGAAATACATTCTTTGATCTACTTGATAAATTTAAAAGGTGGGTCACCAATAATGTTTATAGAAAATCCCAACTCACATTGTCATATGCTTTCTAAAAATCAACTTTGATTGTAAAATTTGGAGAATAGTTCAATCTAGAATAGCCTTTCAGTAGTTCTTGGACAATAAGGATGTTGTCTCCGATATGTCTACCTTGGAGGAATGCACCTTGGTTATTATCGATCGGTTGAGCTAGGATTTTCTTCAGTCTTATAGCAAGTAATTTAGATATAAACTTAAAGAGAAAGTTAGTGCATGCAATTGCTCTAAATTCCCCAAAATGAGTAGGGTTAAAGCATTTAGGAATCAAATAAACAAAGCTTCTGTTGATCTTTTTAAGGAGAATCCTCTTGGAGAAAAATTCCTTGACTGCTTGTATTACAAAGGGTCCTACTTCTCTCTAAGCTTTATGATAGAAATACCCATTAAAGTCATCAGGTCCAGGGGCTTTAGATCCTTCCATGCCAAAAATTACAGCTTCAATTTCTGTATTTTCTACTAATTTTGAAAGAAGATCTGAATCAACTTGTGAGATTTGTTTCAGGGATAAGGATCTAAGTTCTTTAACTATTGCATTAGTATTGTTTAGAGTACCTAGAAGGTCTTTAAAGAACTTCACTACCTCCACTTGGATTTCTTGTTGTGTCTGTAGCACTGTACCATTATTGGATGTTATAGACAGGATCTTGTTGCAATTCCTCCTTGCTAAAATTGAGTTTAAAAAGAATTTAGTACAGTTATCCCCCCTTTTTAGCCATTGTACTCTAGCTCTTTATAGCAAAAAGGAACTATGGATGTGAGTAGCCTCCAAAAACTATGATAACTTTTGTTTTTCTCTTTCAAGTGACACTGGATCTATTGGGAGAATAACTAATTAGGCTTTAATAGCCTCGAGTTCAAGTCTGTAGCAGTTTAAGGAATCATTTGTTTTTTAACAAAAGACAATTGCTTGGTCCCATTGCATTTATGATTTGCACCTTTGTTACCAGCCTCATTGAACCCTGGGACACTCACTAAAAAATTGTTGAATAAAAAGGATAGTGTTTGAACCCTTTTTGGAATAAGTTGTCTATTACAAGGGGAGTATGGTCTGAAAAGAGAGACTCTTTAAAGTCAATAATGCTGTCGGGGAAGGCCTTGAGCCACAAGTCATTTACTAGGGCTCGATCTAGCTTTTTCCTAATAGGCCACTCTGATTTTTGTTTGTTGGACCAGGTATAGGAATGTCCCATATACTTAAGATCTGTCACCCCTATCTCTTCGACCATTTCTTTCAAGTTTGCTGTATATCTTTTTAAATTGCAATGCCCTTGTGCCTCTTATGGGTATAATATGGAGTTAAAGTCTCCACATATTAGCCAAGGTGTGGATACAGTGTTACTGAGGGATTTAAGGTTATTCCATAGTTCCCTCCTTTGGAACCGAAGGTTGCTTGCGTATATGAATGAAACGTTAATCTGAATGTTCTCCTTCAAAAAAGATAACTTTAGATGTATAGCTTGTTCATTTGAATCTAAGAGATCTACTTTGAGTTCATCCTCCCTATAGCAAATAATTATTCTTCCAAAAGCATGATGTTGGTGGTTGGCTATCATGTTCCAGTGGGATCCAAAAACATCCAATTTGGCCAGATTTTTCCTTCTAATTTTGGTTTCCTGTAATCCAATGATAAGAGGTTTCTCTCTCAAAACAAAGTCCCTTAAAGCTGACATTTTAATGGGACAATTTATTCTTTATACATTCCATACTATAATGGTCATGGTTAAAAGGTTTGGCTTGTGGAGCCTTTCCCTTTACCCCTCTTGGATCTCCTTCTCTCCACTATCTAGAATTTAACCTTTCCTACAGATTCTCTAGGTGCAGTATAACTTTTAGGAGTTTCAAGGATATGAGATTGCATAGAATTAGTTTGACTAACCATTGATTCTCCTTCCACTACTAGAGTATTGGCTAATGTAGCTTGATCTTCCTTGATTTCTATTTAAGATATAAGTGTTGTATTTGCTGTTTATGGTACTTCCTTCTCCATGTTGCATATTACACTGAACTCTTTAGATACTTGCTTGTGTATTATTTGACAAATTTTCTACTGGCTCACTGTTCTATTTCTCCTTATCCTCAGGTGGTATATACTTATCTATTATTAGTACTATTGCCTCCTTAGATATCGTGGAAGAACGATTTCTGATGATTCCAAATGTGATGTTGCTTCGGCTGTCTCCATAAGCTCCTGATAACTCCTTGTTTAGAATGTCTTTCTCGTGGCCTTTCAAGTCTTGGTTGGATAAGTGGAAGGTGGTTTCCAATAGTAAGAAATTTTAACTATGTCTTATCTTAGTGTATCTCCCTCTCCTAAATTTGTTTTAATTTCAATTCGTCAAACATTTATTAATAGATTTCTCGTAGGAACGATCTCAACTCTTCCCTAACTATATATTTTATTATTAGAGTTGGTATTAATTTGGTTGTAGGCGACAACTTTACAAATTTTGACACCATTACTAGGGAATTCTTAATGGTATATGTGTTAGTAGTGTGCCCTAGGCCAATGGATATTTGTGATTCATGTATTAACATTATGACTTGTTAATAATATATTA
>JANZXR010000170.1:9899499-9910974 GCA_027575705.1 Erythroxylum echinodendron | reverse complement strand
ATTTATATGTGAAATATCTAAAAATTATTGTTATTTCATATTAATTGTGATTATTATTTATTATTTTGATTTTTAGAAACTAGGTTAAAAATATACAGTACAACTGTACAATATGACAATGGACTATTTTATAATTTTTAAAAAAATTTAGAGGCTATTTTATAAATTTAAAAAATTACCCGAAATGATACTCGATATTAATCGATACCGATATAATACCGTACCAAAATTCAATTAAGTATCAAATTCAGTAGGGTATTTGTAACATTGCTACGCGTATAACTAAATGGCTTATGTGGTGGACGTGCATGCTTCACGCATTATTGAATGCACACGTGCCAGATGCACAAAGACGTACACCGACCTTCATGGTGCGTTTGGTCCATGCTCTAGACATGCATAAACGTGTCCATTGCTTTATGGAGCGTGTGACAAACACAATAACGCGCGAAAATGCCAACTACCTTTGGCGTGTGTGAGGCATGCATCAGATATGCTTCCAATGGTGCCTTATCACTTGTGTCAGCTATTTGGCGGCCACGTGTATCACACATGTCATATGCTAAGTACGTTTTATCAGCATTTGGTTGCTTCTTCATGCTGCATTCTTCCAATTGCCTAAAAAAGGTAATTTTCAATGGATTTTTTAGTAATTTCTTGTAGGATTCCAACAACTTTTCACTAGAAAATCACTCTGAATTCTGTTTTTGGCTTCTTGTTCATGCAAATCTTATCCAAATTCAATCCAAACAATAAATAAACAATTTATATAAACAAAGCCTTATAAATTTCTTCGATTTCTTTAAATAGAACCTTAAAAATCTCCGTTCAAACTTATGTAATCATTGAACTGTTCTAATACCACATGTTATATATAACACAAACTTTAACTTTAGGCCCAAGATCTACCGTGAAGTTGTATAATCAGAGATGATGTGAAAAAATGCATGTTTTATTATCCATAATCCAATAAACAAGCTCCTCAACTGCATGAATAAGCTGCTAGATCCCTTGAATAAGCTCCTCAATATATAAACAACTTGCAACAACCTTCAATTTAGCTTTACGAAAAATGTATCTTTATGCTGTGGATGGCTTTTTGTACCTTTCTAAATTATAAACCTCTTAGCAGGTCAGAGTAACTGTACATTCGTGTATTTCTACCGTCAGATTGTAAGACACCTTAGTACTTATTTGTGTAAACTTTATTGGGCCTCATCATAAGTCTAATAAGCAGATCCGCCAATACAAATAAAAGTCCTTCAGAAATTTGACGACTTAGATATGGGGATGGGCAGTGTCGTTGGCAGAGTCGACGTCGGCAATTGAGCGTGGCAACAAGAGAGTTGAAACAAATATGTCGAACAACGTGGCACGAAATTATTGCTTCCCTACGTTACGCCTAATAACCCAATCACACACGAGAACATGCGCTCTCTTCTTCTTCGAGAACCGTTTACCAGAGAACTGGATCGTTGGCGCTGGATCTTGTGATTGATCAAAATCAGACGGTGAAATGGCCAATAACTACAGGGAAGAGCCAGGGATGGCACCGCAATCCGATCGGTGGTACAATCTTACCCTAGGCCCCTCCTTCAAGGACTCTGCCTCTAGCAAGTACTGCACTTTACGCTGTAAGTTCAATAAATAAATATACCTTTTCTGACCTTTAGTCTTTGCTGAACTCGAATTGGAATTCTGATTAGAGTTTTGTTACTGTTTTTTTTTGTATCAGATGAATTTAAACCAGCGTCGATTGACAAGACGAAGCCAGGATCGCTGCACAAGAATAAGGAGAATAGGGTTTCTGTGGAGTTCCAAAACAATCAGTCTGGGAAACCCAAAGTTACTTTTGAAGGAAGCAGTGAAGATTACAAGGACAACGACGCTGTTTTGTTTTTTGACGGCCAGACATGTCGCTTAGAACGCCTTCACCGCGCCGTCAAGCAGCTTCGCCACCTTCGGATGCCCGGTGAATCTGCTTCGATAGCACCGCCGGCGCCCGAGCCCCGGTTATCTCCCGCTGGGAAAGGCGTGAAGTCGGTGAATGTTGGGAGAAGCTCGTTTCCTGCTGTGCCCGTAAGTTCTTAGTTGCAGTATTTTGATTTTGTTTACAGTTTGATTCTTTGAATACAAAGTTTCAGTCTTTAACTTGTTTGTTATGCTCGAAGTTGAATACTTGCTGTTTATGAGTACAATTTTTATTAAGAGACTAAATGATCTGAAGTAAATTTGCTGCTTGGTGAAGATGATAAAATTAGCTTAGAACCTATTATTCTATCTGTTTCTTTGGTGAACTTGGATGTGAATTATATCAATTAGTTAATTGTGATTCTGTAATATTGCTCCAACCGGAGGCAATTTTTTGAGCATTGACTTGAAATTTGTCAATTTATCGTTCTGGAAGACTAGTTGGAGAAAACAAGAATGATTAGGACTTCTAGTATGGAAGAACTTATTATATCACGATATTGTTGGGCTTCTATGGTTGCAATAAGGAAAATTGTGCAGCAGATTCCTATGCATTTTCAGCCTTCAATTTCTTCTCTAATTTATACTCTAAAACTAATAATTTATGGACTATTAATCATTTTCAATTCTTGAGATTTCCCTGTACATATCTCCTGACCATGGAATATTGTCATTTTGGTGTTGCTGCTATTCTTGATTGAGACGGAGAAGGATAAAATCAGGAAATAATGGAAAAGAAAGAAAAATATAGCCAGTTAACCACTCAAGTCTAATATAGCCAGTTCACCACTCAAGACTAGCCAATTGTCATTGCGGCGCTCCTTGTAAATTCTAAATATGCAGAAATGCCAACGCAGTATGTTTTCAATTATTATGGATGATTTAGGTTGTCCAGAAGTAATAAACAAAGAAAATTTTAGTTTGTGAATAATCCTTGTATCTTCAGGCATATTTGGTTCGACATTCCTTCCAGTGAGGATTAATTTTTTGGCTCCTTAGTCAGCCCTCTTACGCTTTCCCCTTTTTTTTTTTTGGCCTAAGTTTCTGAATAGGTTGTTTTGAAGTTATCATGCAATTTTGAGTTTTTTCAATATGTTTTTGTGTGTTTTGATGTTTCTCGTACTTTGTACTTGTTCAGGTTGAAGTGGAACGCATAGATTGTGGTGAGCCCCAGATTCAAGGTATTTCAATTGCTGTTGACATTTGTGTCTATGCTTTTCCAATTTGTCAAATTACAGTTTGCTGAAGTAAACAGGAATTAGAAACATCAAACTTTCACTTATAATGGTCTTGTGAAGATCCTATTGATATGGTTAATGATATAGTGGAAATTGGTGCGCTCTTCTTCATTCTTTGGTTTTTTACTCTACTTCAGATACATCTTCAAAAGCTATTGGCAACTAAACTACATGGCATTGGTTAACTTTGCATTTGTTCCTTATGAGGTCACAGTATGTATAGGACCCATATGCTATGGAGTGTCTGATATATAACTATCTGATGTATGAAATGTGTATACAGCTGTGAGTCTTTCATACATCAGCCTAATCTATGCATTTAATTAACTTTTATATAAAAAAAACAGAATAGCAATTTTCAAGTGATTAATTTGGTGACGCATAGGATGCTTGAAATGAGATATTTGCATTCTAAGCTAAGAAAACAGTTTAACTGGATTTGTCCTAAACCCCAGAAAAAATTCTTCCTTTTGTTTTCTTTAGTTCAATTCTTGGTTGACTTGATTATTATTCTGAATAATTCTTTTTCATCTCTTTTATTTGTTGTCAATCGGTTAGGTTGAGAGAACCCCTGCCTCCTCAAATGACTCAATTTTCATCCCTGGAAACCAAATTTTCTGCTCTCTTATCAAGTGTAATATACCATGTCACCTCTTCCTTTGGTAATGATTCTGATAATTTAGATAATTGACGCAGGAAAGTGTTTCTGGACAGGGGTTTGAGTTAACTATCCTCTGATATGTGTTTACAAGAATTCTGAACTTCTTTGTTGTAAACCTTTCTTATGAGTTATGGCTAATACTTAGCTTGCAGTAATTGACGTGTTTCTGCTTCATATTTTCATGCATCATGGCATTTGTTACCATGGGACAGGTTCAAAAATTTCCAATAGGGGGAGTAGAGAGCATTCAGCAGATCCACCACATTTATCCAATTCTTCACCAAGCCCCAAGAATGATGAAGTTGAAGAACATCAAGATTTTAGTATAGAGGATATCTTCGGTGCTGTTTCACCTGATAATGGGAACACAGCCGATCAAGGAGTTGATAATGGATTCGACATCAATGTACCGCATCAAAATGAGACAGATGATGAGATTGCTGATGTGGATGATTGTGGTGATGAGGTGGACAAGGGACATAATGCAGCTGAAGCTCTTAAAGCGCAGGTTGAGAATGAACAGACTTCTAGTTCAAGCAGTAGCAGTGAAAGTGGCAGTAGTGGAAGTGGAAGTGGAAGTGGCAGTGGAAGTAGCAGCAGCAGTGATAGTGAAGGCAGTGATGACGACTCTGTTACCTCAGTTTGAGTGTTTAACCAACACACGAGAACTCTACATTAGAAATCAAAAACAGGGAAAATAGCAATGGATTAAATCATTAGATTAGTACGTTTCTGTCATTAGGAAGTAAATGAGCCATCGTGTTTTAAGTAGAGGGCATTTCAATTGACATTTTATCTGTGTTTCTTCGATGGCATAAAACATGAAATGCAAATACGAACTGTAATTTTGTTGGTGGATTTTGAAGCCATGGTTTTGGATTCAGCTGAAGAGGTGTAAAACATTTGCAGGGTTTATCTAAGGTTGAAGTGAACTCGTGAATAACTTTATTACAAAAATAAATTCATCATATGAGAAGAGGAACTACCTTGCAGGTTGATATAATGTTTATTTTTGTCCATAATCTAACGGTTAAGGCTGATATCTGACAATCCGAATATTAGAAGAATAATGACAAGGTAAATTTTGTGCTAAACGTGTGGCACTGATATGTAGTTCACCATATCATATTAGTTTCATCTTCATCCGGTCCAATATTTAGAATAGGGTTTGTTCTTTAGATCAATTCTCCCACTTATCGATGTTTACATTAAATCATAAATTATGGATTTCTTTATTTTGCCGTTGAACAAAATAGTGCAGCATCTTCATTTCCTTGCACAAAACTACAAAAGCCCTTTCTTGCATGGAACTAAATAAGTTGACAAGAAGGTGAAATTTGGTACTAAATCTAAGGGAAAACTTGAGAGCTACAAATTTGACAAGAACAAACCCCACGTTTAACAAGAACTTCATCTGTAATCTTATGCAAATCACATAAACTCTTCGTGTGTTCTCACTGTTGGGCCACTTACGTCGTAATTTCCATAAACTACACCGTATTTTGTAATTGTACCCTATCATATGGCTATGTTGTTAAATCTTAAGCCATATTACCACCTAATCCACTACCTGCTAACAATAACTTACAATACACGCTCTTACCGTTTTAAGCCACATTGCCAAATTACCACCCAATCTTACCTGCTAACTAAATTACACGTAAGTTGTTTGTAATAATCGTTCTTCGAAAGGTTCAAAAACATTCTTTGTATTAGTTACGAGTAAGGACTATTATTGGATATCTCCAAACGATCCAAACTACTCGTATCAACCATTTTTTCATGTACTAGTTGTCGTTGTGTTGTTCAAAAAGATTGTCGTGGCCCACGATGGCCCACGATGCTATCACGTCACGTCACGTCACGTCACCGTTTTGAACGAACTGTTTAAATGCCTCGTAGAAGTACAAAAACTTCTATGTCCACTCCAAAGTGACAGCTCTCTTGTATTGGAACTAGTAAAATTAGTGGCTGTTAATATAAAAACACATGTAATTAGTAATAACAAAAACTGATTTCCCATGGCTGAGACATTTTTGCACACAGATAGAGGACAAGATCGGTCGGTGGAACAATATTGGCGCTCACATTCCAATTAGCGCGTGGATTACAACTCAAACGAATCATTTTTACAGCAATGGCGAATGAAGTAACGCGCCAGGAAGTGATGGATGGAAACTGTCCATTTTTGTAGGCGGTGACACACGTAAACAGTGTAACTAGCAACTGTTCCCAGATCGAACAAAATTAAAACAATGATTTTTTTCTTAAAAAAGTCCCAGAATTCACTAAGCTCTCAACTTTTTCTATTTTTTGGTGTTGTTGGAAGCAGTAAAAGCGAATCTGGACGTATAGTCCTAACCCTAACTCTTGTTTCTTCAACTGTCGATCGAGTGGAGAGACAAAGATAGAAGGGAAGTTGAGTAGTGATACGTTTCGCAGAGAAGGAAAGAAATTTTAGTTTCTGATCTGGGTTGCTTTTCCACGTTGACAGAGACGTTATTGAGCATGCCAAATCTCAAATCTTCAACATCTCAACATCGTTGTCTTCAGTTACTCTCAAACGCAGAATTGAACCTGAAAGGCTTTAGATGACAAATACCCATCCGTTCATTTTGCCTCAAAATCGAAGGAAACCTTAAATTTTGGTTGCAACCCGGACAGGCGTGGTGAGAAAGTTTTCATTTTGGTGTATACCCATCTCTTCGTGTTCTTTCAGAACTGGGTGTTTAGTTTGTAAGCACCTTATGCTCAATTGCCAAGTTGATTATCCCCAAGAAGAAAGCAAGAAAATAGCTTGTGTATTAGCGTTATCACTAATATGGGAGCAGAGAAAAAATGGCTTTTTACTCTGTTCTCCGCAACTTTTCTCTCTCTGCTATTTCTCTTAGTCTACTCGATCTCTAGCTTCGGTTCTCCAAAACCTTTCCCTTCTGTGATTCGTCATGGCGCTCACTATCCGCCTTCTTTCGCCTACTACATCTCCGGTGGCCGTGGCGACGCCGATCGGATGCTCAGGCTATTGCTCGCAGTTTATCATCCGAGGAACCGTTACTTACTGCATTTGAATATTGATGCATCGGACGATGAAAGAAGAAAACTCATTCGGGCTGTTAATCAAGTGCCTGCAATCAGTACTTTTGCTAATGTCGATGTTATTGGAAAGCCTAGTCGGATTAATTACATGGGGTCATCTAACATTGCGTCAATTTTGCGTGCCGCTGCTATTTTGTTGAAGTTAGACGCAGGATGGAATTGGTTTGTGGTATTGAGTGCGACGGATTATCCTCTGCTGACTCAAGATGGTAGGTTGTTTTAATTGTATGAGATTTAGGTTTGTAAATTTTCCTGATTGTTTTCTCGTTTCGTGTTACTTAAAAAGTAGAGTTTGATTGAGTAGAGAATCTATATTTTGTTCGCAGTCTTGGACTTTTAAGTTGTAGTCTTTCTATTGTTTGGATGCCTGTGAATTATGTAAGCCATCTTGTACCGAAAACTTACCTGAGAATAGGGATTTCTGTTTTTTGGGCAAGACTTTAATCTAGTTCTCAATTTGAATAGTCTGGGTGTCATCCTTGATTTGTTCTACTTCTGCTTGATTATTTAGTTGTTGAGTGTTTTTGTTATAATTTTCATTCTTGATTAGAAATGGAATTCATGATGATGATTTGTTTCATCTAATTGCTTCAACTGAAAGGAGTTTCATGCTCCTTTCATGGTGTTTGGCAACACTGATACTATAAAATGCTCCAAGCTGCTTCTTTTTCTAAATATCTTTTTCTTTTTTCCTTTTCATGTTTGCCATTACGGATGAGTAGGGCTTATTGTTTTATGAGACAGTACATTGAGTTGTTCTTCTCTTGCTGCTTCTTATACCACCTCTTTTTTAAGCTTTACTTGCTAAACAAGTCGTGTCATGAAATATTTGCATTCAATTTCTGAGTAAAAGTATACGAATAATTTGTGATCTATATTATAGGACACAAAGATATTATCATTTTGATATCGTCTGATTGTTAGGTTCATTTGAAGTAAAAATCTCTCTTTCAATTTCTGGGTGGTTGGTTCTAATGCCCTACTGATTCATACCATACCCAGAAATGTTGTTACGGGCACAGTTATGAGGTATATGATAGTTGATGATAACACATTAAGGGATTTTCGGTATTGCAAAGTCTTAATTGCATGGTGCATATTGCTGAAGATACTAAAGTAGGCGCATTCAGTTGCAAAAGACCTATTTCTTCTGCAGTTATCTGCAAAGTTTAAATACTTTGTTTCTGTGAGCTTTAGCTTTGATTCTTCTAGAATTGGCCTAAAGATCTGAAGGGAATTCCAAATTATAGAACATTAAAAGCATATAAAAAAGAGTAAGTAGTGTGCTAACAGGTGCTTTCTTCAACTTAGAAGAAACATTAGGAATTCTTAGCCATTTAAAGCTTCCATCAATTATTAGTAGAGCTCTTCTAGATCAATTGTGGATGGCTTAGGTTCTTTTAAGCACAGGATTGTTGATGTGGGCTGTGCAAAGTTGTTCCATGATCATATCTAACATGCCTTTGGTGGGACAGATTCATGCATTTCCTGCTTGAAAGAGGGCATTATAGTTCTGGGAAGTGGGAACTTCTTTGTGTAAGTGTGGATAGTTATGCATTCATAGATAAGTGCATACTCATTTACTAAGACATTATCTAAGACCATGAGGCTGTACATATTGAAATGTGGCCATATTGTTTGGCAATCTGGATAGATGCTCTAAACATTTTTTTTTCCTTTATTGTTAAGATTTTCTCAATATGAGAGTGCATTTAAAACAAACTGTTTTGTGATATATTTTTACACTTCATTTGAAATTGACTGAGGGGTGTACTTTTTTCTTTCGATGTATGATGCCTAACTTTATTAAGTTATTGTGTAGAGAAAGAAATTACATTGGTATTGCCATGCAAATCTGTTGGTTCTTGTTAGCTAAAATTTATCCATTGTCAATTTTGAGATAGGATTTCATTTAGGTTAGAACTATATTTTATTTAGGCTTAGTTGGGGATTTCTTAACCAGTTATAATAAGGGCCCTTTCGTTCTTATTATATCTTGGATGAATGAATGCAAGAGATGGGAAAACTAAGGATACTACCTCTGATAAACTAGTGACATTTTTTGGTAATTGTTTTGCATATTAATTCATACTTTTATATTGGAATGGCCTTTGATCTCTTCTCCATGTCCTGTGAATTTCATCAACATGCCTTTTCTATTACCAATTCATGCATTGTACAATCTGTAATGCTTGATTGTTAGTCCTTTTGCGTTTCTCATGAAATATTACGTGATTTGCTTCTGCTTACTGCTTCCAGATTTGTCCCATGTATTCTCCTCTGTCAGCAGAGACCTCAATTTCATAGATCATACTGGTGACCTCGGTTGGAAAGAGTATGTGACCCTCTCCACTAAATTTTTATTACAATTATGTACCTCGATGTCAATCAACGTCTACCCATTGGTTTGACTTTGTTGTAGATCTCAAAGGTTCCATCCTATTGTAGTCGACCCAGCTCTCTATCTTGCCAGAAGGAGCCAAATTTTCCATGCTACGGAGAAGCGGCCAACTCCTGATGCTTTCAAAGTCTTCACAGGCAAAGTCCAATCCCAGCTTATGATATCTATGCACATTTAAGGTTAAGGAGTTGTGATTATTCTTTACTATGCAAGTATAGATAAAAATTTGTATCTTTTGGTTCCAGGTTCACCTTGGGTCATTTTGAGCCGTTCATTTCTTGAGTTTTGTATTCTTGGTTGGGATAACCTTCCCCGTGCCCTCCTAATGTACTTCAACAATGTGGTTTTATCTGAAGAAAGCTATTTCCACTCTGTGATCTGCAATGCACCAGAGTATAAGAACACGACAGTAAACAATGATCTAAGATATATGCTCTGGGATAATCCTCCGAAGATGGAACCTCTCTTTCTCAACATTTCTGATTATGATTTGATGGTTCAAAGCGGAGCTGCTTTTGCAAGACAGTTCGAGAAGGATGACCCAGTGCTGGACATGGTTGATGAGGAGATTCTTCAGCGTGGACGTAACAGAGCTGTCCCAGGTGCTTGGTGCGCTGGGCAAAGGAGCTGGTGGGTCGACCCTTGTTCTCAGTGGGGTGACGTCAATATTGTGAAGCCTGGCCTTCAGGCAAAGAAATTTGGAGAGACCATGTCAAATCTTCTTGATGAGTGGAGTTCACAAAATAATCAGTGCAAATGAAAATACATTAGTTAAATGATTGTTTAGCATAGCATGAAGCTTGTTGCAATCTTTTTGCATCTAAATTTTGTTGATCAGTTGAGAGATGGGCGCACTGCTCTTCGCTCAATTTTCAGACGAGGTAGAGTTAGAAGATAACAGAAGAGTTGAGCTGGTGTTCTCATGTTCCATCCAATCATGCACTCTCTCCTTCTTGGCCCTGCTAATGGCATGCTGCTGTGTGCTCAACCATTCATCCTCTTGTTTGTGACTCTTCCAATGTTGTAACGGAATCTCATTCATTACATTCTTATTTGTTGTAGTTCCCTTTTCTGTAGACATGTTGGATGGGCGGGTGGTGAGAAAGTTAGTGGGTTCCCCCGGAGAATTTGTTAATATTGATACCAGTGGTTTAGAAACAAGCCTTATAAAAGCATTCAAGTATAAGAATGTTTCTTAAGTAACAAAAGAGAACTCTTTTTGTTTTTTGATTACAAAAGGAAAAATAGAACAGAAACTAGCTCAAAGATTTGGAATAAGAAACGCCTTGTCTATTCTTTCGGGTGAATTCTTCTGTTGTTACTGGAATCTCCTATAGCCAATGAAATCCTGGTTTGACGAGGAAGGCAAGTTTAGCCAGGCTGTCTGTACTCTAATTCTTTTCCCTGTGTATGTGTTGAATTTGGACGTCTTAGGCTCTCCGCATTAAGGCTCGAGTATTCTGCACCAAAGAAAAAAGAAACTTCGTCAGAGGCATTTTGGAAGAGGATAGAATGTTGATGACCTCTAACGCGTCCACTTCAAGGACAACACGGTGATAGCTGAGTGTCCATGCCAAATTGAGTCCAGCATGGACGCCCCGGAGTTCAGCAGTCAAGGGTGAACACCTGGCAAAATGCATTAGGAAGTCACTGCGCCAATGACCCTGGGTGTCCCTGATTAGCCTACCCGCAGTAGCGACGTTGGACTCATAGTGGACTGCGCTATCCGTATTCAGTTTGACCCAACCATCAGAAGGTAGTTTCCATCGTATAGAGTTATCAACAGGCACTCCCTGCCCCCTTATAACTCGTTCAGACACGCTGCTCGCTATGCCGATCCACAAGATATAATCCATGACTATTCGAATGCCAGTGGCCGGCCAAACAAAATTTGTTTCGAAGATGCTCCTGTTGTGCCACTGCCAGAGATACCAGCAAGACACCCCAAAAATTTAGACCCAGTCCTTCCGAGGCCCAGTAACGCCTGTAGTCAAGTTAGCTATCCACCACCGCTCCTCGTCCTAGAGGAAGAAATGTAACACCCCATTCTCGCAAAACCCGAACCCGATATCGACAGTGATACCCGGATCCGTGCCCCGCGAGGGTGG
>JANZXR010000170.1:9872987-9886338 GCA_027575705.1 Erythroxylum echinodendron | reverse complement strand
GTGGGCACCGTGTTTATATATTAATTTATAAATATTTATTATTATTTTATTTCATTTTGAATATATAGATGATATTGTTCCATTTTAAAAATCTAAATGATTTGTTGATTCACATAAGCATTTTTTTAAAGAAAAAACTCTATACAGAGATATGTCAACATAATTTATATACTACAGTAAAAAGTAATATAATTTAAAGCATTTATTATATCCCTAAGTAAAGACAAAACTCTAGGCTTCCTTCACCATCAAATGCTGGTGACTTAATGATATTGCAATCTACAAACCTTGGACTTTGTTACGCAGTCTATAACTTGAAATCCCTAGAGTTAAAAATATCTTGCAATGGATTGAGATGAATTTGGTCCACCGCTATGGACTCTTTATTTACTTGGCGACTATTCTTTAAAGTCTATTCCAAAAAATTAAGTTGTAATTAACTAATTATAACCTTGATATTCAAAATTAAAAGTTATAGCCAAAATTGAAAAATAAAAATACATATTTTTAAATATGATATTAGAGTTTTCGCCAAATAAATGTATAAAATTTAAGCTGTGCTTCTTTTCTTTTATAGATTTGTGGTGAAATTATTTCATCTTATAATGCTGAGAAAAAGTGTTAAAATAAAATATAGCCTATTTTTTAACTTTAAAAAAATCATACTACACAAAATAAGCAGACAGCTGTTTTATTGAAGTTTAAGAAGAGTTATATTTTACACAATTTTTTAGTTGTATTTTTATAAAATATTATTTTTTTAATTTAAACATGAGATTTCGTAATTACAAAAACCGACAAATATAAAAAAAGAAAAGGGAAGAAAGAAAGAAATCGCAGGCTACAACTAAGAACCGCGTACTAAAGTGAAAATCATTGACAGCCTAGAGCTAAACGAGTCGAAGAAGCTACAGGCTGGAAATCCAAAATTTTCATCCATCCAAACGCAGGTGGGTTCCGCAATATTAATTATCTGTGTAATTGAAGTTTGAACGCATCTTTGTCAAAACCAGCTATCCTTATCAGTACAGCAAAATAAAAATAGTTAGGTTAGGTATATCGAGAACCTATATGAAGATCATGCTTGTAGTTGTAGGATCTACCACCTTTATGGGCTCATAGAAAGATTGCAATAATTGGGGAGGTCTCATAATAATAATTAATCAAATGTGCAAGTACACATACCCTTTGTGGTGTTGCTTTGCATGCCAATGAGCATCAAAGTGGTAGCACATCAGTAATGATGGCTAGCGGCTGCTCAAACATATATTTCTGCCACAAGTCTTCCTTAGCTTAACTCCACTTGTATGATGTTTTTGGTCTAAAAGCTTAATCAACTACAATCCACTTCTCAAATTCCGTAAGAGGAATGAATAAATTCTAAGGTTGCTTAGTAGGTGAGTTTCGTGTTTATATCTTCAGAATTACTGAATGAAGTTATTTAAAAATCAAAGGTCCCAGTACAAGCAAATAGACTTGAGTTCTTAAAAATACTTCATTCATCACGCAAAATGCATAATATTACAAAAGTTAAAATTAAAATTAAAACCCTAGCTCGAGTCCCTTCCGGCAATATTCTAGAATTATTTTCTTTTCTTGGGGCGAAAGAAAACAGCAATACAGCAGCTTCTAAGTTCTAATTAGCCTGCAAAACAAGCAATAGAGAACTACGAATATGATATATCATTTTAAGTGAATAAATTTTGTTTTTTACCTTGGGGTCCAACAATCAAGTGGCTGTCTTTGCATAAGTGAAGAAATAGAACCGCATGATTTGGGGGCATAAGTCGCTTTCTTAGTATATGTTTTATTATTTTAGAGGGACACAACTTGCACCAACACGGTTCCTCTTCTAATTCATTCATTATGTATATGATATTTTTAACTCTTTATAAATACACCAACTCCGATTCATATGCTACCATCCTTAGACACTCTCCTGCATATAGCATCTCTCTCTCTCTCTTTCTCTCACAACACAAAAACATGGGTGCTCTGGACTCTCTCTCGGATTACCTCTCAGACTTGTTTATAGTTACAAGGAAAAAGATTAGGAAGAGAAAACCAATGCAGGTACTTCTATATATCTATGTTTGCTGTGTTGGGTACCTGACTAGTGAATGCTTCTCTCAACTTCTTTTCCTTCTCCTTTTCTCAGACAGTTGAGATCAAAGTGAAAATGGACTGTGAAGGCTGTGAAAGAAAAGTAAAAAATGCTGTGTCTTCCATGAGAGGTACAACCTTGAATCTGTCCGTCCTTTACTTATTTTTTATTATGGAGTTTGTTAATTTTTTTCTTGCTCCTCATGAAACAACAAAACTTCTACAACATAAAGATGCTTCACCCGTTTTTCTTTTTGAATAAGCCTAAAGTCCATCAACACTATTCAGGGAAATTTTTATTCTTTGACATGATTGAAATAAATTTGTTTGCCCATTAACTCGGCTATTGGGCCTTTCTTTACTACCTTCTGAGCTTTCTTTTCCCTGTGGATTGGACGTTGGTAACCAAAAAACATGCAAGATATGGGTGCTGATTGCAAATAAAACTAGAACCAGGTAAGAATAAACAAGAGTGAGAAATAGTAGTCAAAACAATAACTGAACTTCTGAGCTTCCTCGTATGGGATACTGCGTGAGACCTAGCAAGTGTTGACTCTGTCCTCTCTTTTGTAGTTCTCGTAAAAATTCTGACATCTTTAATTTATAGGACAGAGGTTCGCTACTTTCAGTCTCAGATACCCTTTAGTGTGTGGCTGTTCTTCATGAGTTCCCGAAATCAAAATCAAAAGCAAAGCTTTTACAAACTTGACGGCAGTTCAAAATTATTCCTTTTGACATAAGAATTTAAGTGCTTCACTCAAGTTTCAAGATACCCTTTAGTGTGTGGCTGTTCTTCATGAGTTCCCGAAATCAAAATCAAAAGCAAAGCTTTTACAAACTTGAGGGCAGTTCAAAATTATTCCTTTTGACATAAGAATTTAAGTGCTTCACTCAAGTTTCAATTTTTAGTGGAAGAACAGATTTCTTAATATCTTCCATCACGAACTACTGTAAAGAAATATACATACTTACACACACATATATACACACATATATATAAACACTTCTACTGGGACATGTTAATTCTTGTTACTTAAGATTCTCTAAAGTACTATTATTACAAGTCCTGTTCGTAGAAAGCGACATCATTCATATCCTACTGTAGCGTTGAAGTCATTATATACATACATAACTGATGCAATAAATGCCACAAACCAAACATATCTTTATAGCTTAAGGTTGTAAATGAACCAGGTAGCTTCCATTAAAATTAGCCAATTCGCAGTTACATCAGATGAACTATACCTCAAACGCTAATTCTTATCTATGCATGACCTGTTTTCTCATTCTCCTTCTCTTTTTTTGTAGGTGTGAGATCAGTTGAGGTCATCAGAAAACAAAGTCGAGTAAAAGTTAGCGGATACGTAGAGCCAAACAAGGTCTTAAACAAAATAAAGAGGACAGGAAAAAGAGCAGAGTTCTGGCCCTACGTGGAATATAACTTGGTATCCTACCCTTATGTAGCTCAAGCCTATGATAAGAAGGCACCAGCAGGTTATGTTAGGAATGTTGTTCAAGCTCTGCCTAGCCCAAACGGGACCGACGAGAGGCTCACGACAATGTTTAGCGACGAAAACCCAAATGCATGTTCCATCATGTAGCAGATTTTTGTAGTAAAATGAGCAAATATATGTAGTTTGTCGTTTTACACCTTGTTATATAAATATAGTTGAATTTAGTAGGATATTTGTAGTCCCTTCTCTCCTGCGGAGTTTTGTTTGTCACTTCTATGGTTGCCTAGACGCGCCTTTTGTATTTTTGTTGCAGATAATTATGAAATGAACCTTATAGAGGTCATTACGTCATAGATATATTGCAGGTTTTTAATTTCTAATCATCTGGAAATTTATACGAGTAAAATTTGTTTGTTATGTCTAAAAATTATAAAGATTCAGAAGCAATCCGATTCAGGTAAAAGTGAAGATGTTCAGGCTTTAATAATCTTAATTAGTCGCTTCAATCATTAAGTCATAAGGTTGGATGATCACGATTAGAGCTGTATAATTTATGTATAAACAGATTACTTTATCGTATTTGTAGCTAAATAATTGAATGATTTTGAAAAAGAATGATGATATAACTTAGATGTTCCAGTTGACTGACTTATCCAAGAATATAAGTTTACATTTATTATGTTACTTGGTGGGTTTAATCAACCATTAGTAGAATAAAGTGATGCACAAGAAAAAGGTCCGGAGCTACCGATTCCTTTACCAACTGATCTTAAAGCCATATTGTGTGCTTATTAGAAGTCTAACGGAAACGTTAGGTGTTATATGTTCTAAGATCTTAACTAGAATCTAATACTTTTGATGGAACCTCATCTGCTGAGTGTTCAGCCTATTTTGTGACTCTTTATAATCATTGACACATTTATGGTTAATAGAAATAACGAACAAGTGAAGATAAGACAGAAGACGTTGAATCAAGCTTTTCTAGAAAGAAACAGTCATTTAGGTTGTTCCACACGTATATCCTTTACGTATATGATCGTGGAAATCAACCGTGTAAGTCTCTAAAATTATGTGTTGAAAGACGTGAAGGGTGAAAATATACACGGTCTTGCACACGTCTGTGTTCATAACATACATAGACGTGTATGACGACTGTGTAATTCTTTGTAATTGTGTATATCTGTGACTTAGGTAGTGTTAGAAGAGACACGGGTACTTGCACTATCATGTATGTAACTATGTATGATGCAGAAAAACTTATTTTGAAATATAAAAAGAAAAAGACGTAGGTTTAATCATTAACTGCAGTCAAAATATTAAAAAGTGAGGAAAAGTGTAGATGGAGCAAGTAGATGAGTATTCTTATCCTTTTTTCATTATTTTTGGGTTGGTTTGAGAGTTTTTATTGATATATCAACTTTGGTTTCAATGTTAAAATTTAGTAAAATAACTTGTATTTGTGGGGTGAGATATTGTTTTAAGCAAAGGTCAACTGCTAAAGATAAACTTTATAAATCCTTATTTAAATTTTGTGGATTTGTTGTTGATTTGGCCTGTAATTTTTTCTTACATAGTGGAAGGTTTTCTATATAAATCTTGATGTTTGCTTCATTATTAAGTTTCTTAGTCTCATACTATATTTAAAGTTGAAGAGTATTTTGTTGTTGATCTTTGATTGATCTTTCTGAGAGTTGTATTATTGACTCCCAACAAGTGGTATTAGAGTCATCATGAAGGAAGGTGCAAACAACTTTATGGTCAAGTTGATGTCAACAAATTGCTCTATTTGGGGGGCCATGATGGAGAATCTTTTGTATTACAAGGATCTCTTCGATCCTATTGATATAGACAAAGGTGTGAAAGGTAATATTTTTTCAAAACCTAAGAAGACGTTAGATAGAGTATAAGAAAAGATGAAGTAGAAAACTATGGTCACAATTCAACAATGAATTGATATCAGTATATTCAAACATTTGTATCTAGAAACATATCTTTTTGAGTCATGAAAGAAACTAAAAGGTCTCTATAAAAGGAAGACTGCCCATAACAAGATCTCTTTGATTAAAATGCCAGTAAACTTAAAGCTGAAAGTTGAAAAATCTGTGTCGAAGCATTTGAGTGATTTTCAACATATAATTAATAAGCTTACAACAATGAAGATCGTTCTTGATAATGAGCTTCAAGTTTTGTTCTTATTGAGTTTTCTATCGGATAGTTGGGAGATACTGGTGGTGAAAAGTAGCAATTTAGCTTTTGAAGGTGTGCTTTCTTTGAATGTAATCAAAGAAAGTATGTTGAATGAAGAAATCAAAAGAAAAGAGATGAAAGTTGACAACGAGTGGGCTTTCATGTTTGAAAGCAAGGAAAGGAGAAAAAGCAAAGGTCCCAAAGAATATATCAAGTCTAAGAATCAATTGAAGTCTAGAGGTGACAAAGAGGTAAAGACATGACACTATTGTGACAAGTCAAGACACATTAAGAGCTTATGCTATAAATGGAAGAGGGATCAGGAAAAAACAAGGTCATCATAATGATGGAGATGATAAATACAGTCATAGCTACTATAAGCATGGATGATAAGGTGTCGCTACTTTTTTCCAAAAGTGAATGCCTCTATGTCAATGATTCAGGTTCTGAGTTGTTGATTGACATGAGAGCTTCATATTATTGTATTCCAAATTTGGGTTACTTCTCAAAATACAAGAGCAAAGATTTCGGAAGCATCAAGATGAGAAAATAAGTTCCACTAAGATTATTGGTATGGGTGATATTTGAATCCAAATAAACATCAGATGTTTGTTGACCTTGAGAGATGTACAACCCATCCTTGATTTAGGTCCAAATTTATTATTAATAAATGTTTTAGATCAAGAGGGATTTTAGCACACTTTTGGAGATAAGAAGTGAAAATTGTATAAGGGAACAATCACAATTGCTAAAGGAGAGTTATATTGCATATTGTACAAGACACATTTAAAAGTGTGTGATGGTAGATAAATATACACAGTTGAAGAGAAAGCTTCTTCAAATCGATGGGCTCAACAATTGAGGCATATAAGTTATAAATATGATTACTAGTTGGTAATCACTTATCCCAATCAATAATATCCCACCACTTAATCCTTATGATCATTTCTTGACAAGAAAGCAGCATAGAGTCTCTTTCAAGAGAAGATCTATAAGGAAGATGGAGATATTGGAGATGGTGCATTCAAATGTTTGTGGCGCAATTGAGGAGGAGTCTCTAGAAGGTAACAAATATTTTATTATATTTATTGATGATGCTTCAAAGAAGATTTGGGTATACATATTGAAAGAAAAGATTCAAGTTTTTGAAACTTTTCAAAAATTTAATACCATAGTAGAAAGGGAAGCTGAAGTTTTTATGAATAGATAATGAAGGTGAGTATAGTTCCAAGGGGTTTAAAGATTACTGTACATTACATGGAATTAGACTAGATAAAAACAAACCTAGGACTCTATAACATAATGGTGTTACTGAGAGGATGAATAAAACAACCTTGGAGAGGGTTATGTACATGCTCAGAATGTCTAAGTTGGTGAAGACATTTTAGGGTGAAGCGGTCATAATTGTAGTTTATTCAATCAATCAAGTTGTATGCGTTTTCTTGAATTTTTAGATTTTGGAAAGAGCATAGACAGGTAAAGATTTCACATATCATCATCTAAGAGTGTTTAAATACAAGGTACTTAAACACATTCGTAAGGATTAAAGATAGAAGTTTAACTTAAAGGCAATACTTTGCATCTTTGTTGGCTATGGTGATGATTAGCTTGACTTCAAACTCTATCACCTAGAGAAGCTTAAAGTGGTCAAGAGTAGAAATTTTGTATTCCAAGAGCACAAGAGAGGCATTGATCTTCTAAGAGGAGACAAGGTTACTCACAGCAGCGCATCTCATTATATTGTTAATTATTCTCTAGTTTCTACCACTATTGAGGAATGTACAGGTGAAGAAGATGAAGTATGTGACCAAACACAGGTTGATAGTGATCAGGTACAACCTGGTAATGATGAGCTATAAAAACCACACCCAAATAATGTTGAAGGTAAAATCATTAAGGATAATAAGCAGGGGAGCAATTGGATCCAACAGTTAATGATATATAGCTTCGAAGGTCAATAAGGAAGAAAAGGCCTTTTATAAGATATTCGAGTTCAGAATATCTGTCGGTTACTGCTAAAAGGGAGCTTGAGAATGTTCAAGAGGTTGTGTTATGTGAAGAAAAAGGTCTCTGACTCACAACCATGTAGGAAAAGATGAACTCTCTGAAAAAGAATGATATATATGAGCTTGGGAAGCTTCCAAAAGGAAAAAAAATACTGAAAAATAAATAGGTTTTCAAGATAAACAAAGATGGTGACAAGGCAGTGAAGCATATGGTAAGGCTAGCGGTGAAAGGGTTCAGTCAAAAGAAAGGTATAGATTTTGATAAAATCTTCTCATTGTGGTTAATATGACCTCAATTTGAATAATATTGGTTTTGAATACTTAGTTGGATTTTAAACTTGAGCAGTTAGATGTTAAAACAACCTTCTTGCATAGAGATTTGGAAGAGGACATATACATGAGCAACTAGAAAGTTTCAAAGCTAAAAGCAAGGAGAATCTAGTTTGCAAGTTGAAGAAAAGCTTATATGGGTCAAACAAGCTCTAAGGTAGTGGCATTAGAAGTTCGACTGCTTTATGTTGGGTTATAGTGGCAAGCAAACATATGTCGATCCGTGCATGTATTTTAAGAAATTCACAGGTGAGAACTTCATTATTCTTCTTTTATATGTTGATGATATGCTGATTGTGGGTCAAGATATTGAAAGAATGCAAAAATTAAAAGAGGATTTGTCTAAATATTTTGATATAAAAGATTTAGAAACTACAAAGCAGATTTTAGGCATGGAAATAAGTCGGGATAATAAAAGTAGGAAACTTTGACTATCACAAGACGGATATATTGAACATGTATTAGAAAGGATCAATATAAAGCATGTTAAAATAGTTAGCACACCACTGCACCTCACTTCAAGCTGAGTAGGAAAAAGATGGTATGTCTTCTGTTCCATACTCATGTGCAATAGGATCTCTGATGTATGTAATGGTGTATACAAGGCCAGATATTGCACAAGTTGTTGGGTTACTGTGTAAATACTTATTTAATCCAGGAAAGGTTCACTAAGAAGTAGTAAAATGAATTTTGAGATACTTGAGAAGTATGTCAAAGCGCAGTTTGTGTTTTAGTGAAGGTGAGCTAATTCTAAAAGGTTATATGGATTCAAATATGGTTGGAGATCTTGATGGAAGAAAATGCACGTAAGGTTTTCTATTCAAGTTTGCAAGGGGCCATTTCATTGCGATTTAAGCAACAAAAGTGTGTGCCTTTATATACGATTGATGCAGCGAATGTAGATAATAGTGGAAGCTGGTAAAGAGATGCTCTAGTTGAAAAGATTCTTTCGAGAGTTCGATGTGAAGCAAGAAGACTATATAATATTTTGTGAAATTCAAAATGGTGTTGACTTGAGCAAAAATACTATATATCATTCCCGCACAAAGCATTTATATGTCAGATATTATTAGTTGAGATCCATGATTAAGAAGCAACAATTGATATTGAATAAGATTCATATGGACATGAATGATGTTGATATGTTGACTAAAGCAGTTTCCATAAGCAAGCATAAGCTTTGTGGTAAGGTTGTTAGGTTGGGATGTCTTTCTAGTAGATGTTGAATCATAATATGTCTTCCCTATAATTGGGTTGAATCAGGCTTTTCTAGATAGATAAGATCGTGTAGGATAGTACACACTTGTTTCCTTTACTTATATGATTGTGTAGATCAACCATGGAAGTATTTAGAATCAATTGCTAAAAGAAGTGAAAAGAGAGAATGTATTGTGTACACGCTCGTGTTCATATCATAAACAACCGTATGTGACCACTTTGTAACTCTCTCTAACTATGTATATTTACAACTTAGGCGGTGCTAGAAGAGACACACTCACTTATACAATCGCGTATATAACCATGTACTGTGTTAAAAAGAACCTATTTCGGAATATAAAAGAGAAAAGGATATAGGTTTAATTATTCCAAAACATAAAAAGTAAGAAAAAACAAAGAGAGAGTAAGTAGAAAAGTATTCTCATCTTTTGGGTTAGGTTGAGAGTTTGTTGATTGATACATCAACTTTGCTTTCAATCTTGAAACTTGTGAAACAACTTGTAGGAATGAGTTGAGATATTGTCTCGAGCAAGGGTCAATTGCTCAGGATTAAACTTTGTAAATCCTCATTTGAATTTAGTGAATTTACTTGTGAGTTTGGCCTGTGATTTTTTCCTCCATACTGAATGGTTTTTAAATAAATCTTAGTGTTTGGTCCATTATTAAGTTTCTTATTCTCACACTGATTTGCTAGTTATAGTTTAAGAGTGTTTTATTATTGATCTTTTAAAGAATTGTATTTTTGACTCTTAATATTATCATGAGTTAAACATTAGCATATATTGAGATTAGTGAGCCTTAAAGTTGGTTTGGGCATACAAATTAAAAAGAAATTACCATAGTAGAAATTCATCCTTAGAGATTAATTTAAAATTCATCCACATATTTAGGTAAATAGTGACTCCGTAAAATGCATTAGAGTAACCTTACTAACCCAAGCTAATTTCCAATTCCTTGTATGGCAGTTATAGGAATTAGCCAACTAGGGGTTTACATTATACAGATTTGTGCAATTTTCCTTTACTTTATAATCTATAGCATCAAAGATTTTAGGGTTAATTACTAAAAAAAAGTCCAAACTTCATTAATTTTTTAATTAGCCCGAACTTTAAAAAGTAGCAATAAAATGCCCAATTTTTCAATTTTTCAATTCAACCCCAAACTTCAAAAAATAACAATAAAATACTTAAATTTTCAATTTTCTTCAATTCTAACTCGATGTTATCTGTTATTCTCTCGATACCCTCAGCACTTTTTTTCTGTTTGTTTTTCTAACGCCCTAATCTACTCTCGTATTACAACGTAATGTACTTGTAAGCTCTTTATTTCCATTTTGTTTTCTTGGCTCTTAGTGTGAGGGCGTCGGGATTGCGTAATCTAAAATTAAAGGGTGGGGGTGTCAAGAGAACAAACTAAAAATGAAGGGAAAAACTAAAATCAAAGGGTAAGGTCATCAGGGCTGCGTAATCTGATTAAAGTCATTTTTAAACAACAACGTCATTTTTAATTATGTGATTAAATAACATCGTTTCATAATCTTCATTTGTTGTGTTAATTATGGATGACGTGTATTAATAATTAAGGTTTCTGAAACATGCGGCAAACTATGTCAACAAACTTAATTAAAAGATTAACGTAGGGTTAGAATAGAAAAAATTAAAAGTTTGAGTATTTTATTGCTAATTTTTGAAGTTCAGACTAAAATTAAGAAAAATTAAAAGTTTGGGCATTTTATTACTACTTTTTAGAGTTTGGGTTATAATTAAAATTTTGACAAAAATTTGAGCTTTTTTTGGTAATTAACCTAGGATTTTAAGTACTTACAATTCACTCTAGTCACATATTTATAAAAACTATTCCAGTATAACTTAAGAGTTTTGACGTGATTTGATATGGATTGTAATATTTGATCATATTAAATTGGTTATATTATGGATTCCATATTCAACTACTTAGGCCTTCAAATTTAATTCCAATGAACTACCTACTTAAACCAAATTATCATGGTGATCTTTTTAAATAAATTTGATTTTAAGATATTGGTAACTATAATTTGATACAATGCTTATTTGAGTTAAGACGATAGTTTTAAAGTGAGCATTAAGATATGATTTAAATGTAAAGATATTCTATTATAATAAAAATTCAAGTTATATTCTTGAAAAAAATTTAATGTCCAGCCTCCAACTAATATTTTAAATAGAAAAAGTTGAAAAATATTCTTAAATAGTGGTGTAATTCAGATAGTATGCCACTTTTACAAATAAAAACACATCACCATTTGAGGGCTAACAAAACGCCATTGTGTCTATGCACTAGGAAACTAAGAATTAGCAGAAATGTCACATAAATGGATGACTGAGATTCAATATGACAAGAAAGAGACAGGTAAAGCAGGACCGAAGATTTGAGGGCCAACAAAACGCCATTGTGTCTATGCACTAGCGAACTAAGATCTAGTAGAAATGCGACAACGAGATGCATAGAGACCCTGTTGTAACAATCGGCGAAAGGAGTCATTAGCCCTTGATTTCAACCATACCCTTATTGTGAAAACGATATGGAGAACATATTGTGTTAAATAATTACATATTGTGTTAAATAATATGTAATTAGTGTTCAGTGGAGAGGCAATTTCGGTGCTAAAGATAATTAAGTTGACACAAAAATCTATATAATATTCATACGAATATAACGAAATCTTGTCCCACAAAGGGGGAAGAAAGACTATAGTGGGTAGGTCGGACAAGGACTAGCACTATACGAGTGAAGTTTCTTCAAAAAGAGAGACAATCTTCATGATTTATTTGATTGATTAACATTCTACTCTCCAATCCATTTTCAATTTGATCTTGGCCACCACTTTATTGAACATCATCGGAATATGTATTGGATTTGTCAGATTTGCATTTGATATACTTGGATCATATGAGCTCATACTTCTGTTGTTATTTGCCGAAAGACGCAGAAAAAAAGGTGGTGGTATATTTTAATTAATCCATAACCAAGAGTAATTGAAGAACAAACCCAAAAGTTTTTTTTTTTTAGATTGAATTAAGTTGGTGATAGTGGAAATGGAATGTATGTTTATTTGATGAACTGGGTCCATAATAAGACAATACTTTGGATAAATATTATATTAGTGATCTTGCAAGATGACATTGACAGTAAAGACTCAATTAGAAAATATTAAAAAGACTCTATTAGAGTTGTCTTTGAATTATGCGGATAACATTATTATTTTTCTTGGTTCTCCTCTTACTCGGCAATGGCCAGAAGCAAGATCTTGCTGTTTAAAGGGGCTGTGGTTGTACTTGTATGTATCGACTTCAACACCTGGAGAGTAATTGGTAGAGCTCAGAAGGCGATAGGAATAAATAAAACTCGGATGATAAAAACTTCATTTAATCAATATAAGGGGACTACCTTAAACTCCTGAGAGGAGTTCATGTATGCACATGCCAACGACTACATCTTAGTCCTGCACAAATCATTAAACTAGAATTCCATTGAGTAAACATCTTTTGATTAGATATTCTCAACGTTACAGAACTTTCACTAACCTGTTGACTTCTTGATGTTGGAAAAGTTACCTGTCTAAGGTTTTCCTTGCAATTATGTTACGAACGGTTGCTTTGTAACAAGTAGAACTTTATACCTTCCATCGATGATCACTTCTATTGTTGGGAAATTAGGCAGGGATTCGATCCCGACCGTAATAGAATAATCACAAATTTTTTTGTAATTTTTGATTATTCAAAAATTAAGATCTATTTAATTCTATAAAATAATTAACACAAATCATAATAAAACGATTAATTGCAGGGCATAAATCAACATCTATATCACCATATATGACATTTGAGGATTTGGGTAAGTTAGATTTTTCACATATATTTTAATATTGAATCATAAGCATTTTGGAATAAAAAAATCTGCATACTTCCCTTGAATGCACTATGCAATACTCATAATTTTTTGCTCATTTTCCCAAGTTATATATTAAGAATATATAAAGAAAATCAAATATTATTTCCGAAAGCATCGCAGCCT